>CM053594.1:197449366-197461315 GCA_028646575.1 Pseudocheirus occidentalis
CAGGCTGTGTATGTGTGATTATACTGGACATCTTCATAATGGACATATTATGACAGTGATCATCTGTCTCTCCTTCCTATCCCTTCCCCCCCCCCTTGTTCTGTTCTCTACCCTGTCCCTGTCCATTTACTGAAGTGTGTTCTTCCAGCATCCCTCCCCCAGACCCTGCCCTCCCCTACGTCATCCCCCCTCTCATCCCCATGTCCCCTACTCTCCTGTGTGATGTGATGCCCAGTTTAGAGTTTATGCCATTTCTCCCCTAAGCCAAATTCAATGAGAGTGATTGAAAGTAAAATTGTAATAGTTATCCCTTGCTTATTCTCTATGGGATGACATGTGTGTGTGTGTGTAAATTATTATTATTATCAACTACATGCAACTGGGAATTAAGATAAACTGGCCCTGGGGTAGGGAGAACCTCCCTGCCTTACCAGAAAGTTAGAGGGGCATTGGAGGAAGATACAAAAGAGAGCAGATTGGTGGAGGGGCTTTACAGTGGGATAGCTGTTTGGGGATTAGGGGTAGGGGAAAGATGAGGAGAAAATTTGTGACTCAAAATCTCTTGGAAATGAGTGATGTAAACAAGCAAATAAATAATTACTTTTTTTAAGTGTCATTGTGACCAAAAGAGTAATCATTCCTTGGACACCTTATTGATGAACTTCTCTGTGTAGCTTGATCCTCATTACTGGACCTGTAGCCAAAGATTTTCTGCTTGAAAGATCCCAGAGAAATCACAATGCTCTATCAGGACAAACTTCAACCATCCAAGGTCACCTTCACACTATAATAACTTTTAAGAAGGTTACCTGAAAATATTTAAGCTTATTTTATCCTAATGTAATTTGTGACATTGATTTTCAATTACTTTTGATTGTTGTCAATTTCTTTTAAACTGTGAATTTTTAAAAGTTACCATTATCTGTCTTTCAAATTTCCACATCCTTTTCAATGAACTCTGTGGGGTGGTCACACATATAATATTATTTCTTTTCTTGGATTGTGGGGTGGGATAGTTTAGAGGGTAAAAGAAACAATAGAAACATTTCCGCCTATGTTTGGAATTGGATTTTTTTTTAAATCAGGAAGTCTGATAAATCCATTTCAATGTGAATAAGGTCAAATAAGCAAGGGATAGGATTAAGTGTGGATAGTTAAGGGATGCAATAGTAATATGCATACTTCAGTGCAATAATTTAAAAAAACCTATTACCACACAAAATATAATCCATAAAATCAATAATTAACATACATTATTAAAGCATTTGAATTTGTTAAAAAGTAAATGCTTTTTTGCTTTGTGGAACATTTATATATCCATATAGACATTCACACATATATGCAGGTTTTGGTAGAAGTGGAGGGAAGAAATAAGGATACTGTGTTCTTTGATGGGTATCATTAATGAAAGGTAAGGAGTCAGAAAATAAAGGTTACTGAACAATAAATTTATCATATAAGTAGTAGTTTTGAGTTAACAAAATTGGTATAATTATAAACATATCTTCATCCTCATAAAACTCTTAAATATCAATAAATAATATGTTATTTAATGGATGAAATAAAACATTTGATTTCCTTTAGAACCAGTAGACAATACAAAAATGAAAAAAAATCTATTAGTCACCTAAAAATACCCAAATCAAAATACCCCCTAACCCCATACGTAACATCCTGCCAAAGAAAATTATTATAATCAATTAAAAAGAAATAAATCAAGACAATTCATAGCCAAGTTCAGGTGAAATTTAGTAACTACCCATGAAACATTTTTAAAAACACCTTGGAATGTAATATTACAAAAGAAAAAAAAGTATGGATTTTAAACAAGAATAACTTACCTTGAAAAATAAATTGTGTATAAGTGATAGACTAAAAAAGAAAGACATATAGAGTTAAAATAAAGGGTGGGATCAGAATCTATTATGTTATGTGAAGAAGAGACAGAAATTTCATTCATTATCTCAGACAAAGCAAAACTAACATAAACCTAATTAAAAGAGAAAATCAGGGAAACTATATTTTGGCAAAAGGTGCCATAAACAATGGAATGATATAAAAATATTTACAGTAAGATTGTCTGAGGTAAAGATCTCAGTTCTCAAATACACAGAGTATAGAAATTAGTCAAATTTATAAAAATAAGAGTCATTCCCCAATTGCTGGTTTTCCTTTATTCTCAAAGAGGAACAATGATGGCATGAGAATGGCATCTTGATATTTGAGTGGATTGTATTTAAGTGAGGCAGCCTCAGTCTCTTCTCCAGAGTCATTGGAGTTTAGTGGCAAGGCAAAAGTCAATAAGACTGGTGATGGCCCAGCATTTAGTAAATGACTTGTCCTTTTAAAAATAATGTCTTTCCCAGATCTCAGTTTGTGTGATACAATGCCCATTCAATGACTAAAGACTAAGTAGGAATGAGAAAAAAGAAGGCTAACTTGATGAACTTTCTGTTCGATTACTCTTCAGTGGATATGTAATTCACACCTGGTGACCCATTTCTGAATGGTAAATACTATGAAATTGCTTTTTCCTAAGAAGAAGGACAGTTCTCAGTTCTTTTAGCTCATAGCCCCAGGGGTCATCTAAATTATTTGTTATACATATTCATAACCAGTCAACCAGAGCATACATTAAATTAATCAGGTAATAATCTTTTATTAATTGCTCACTATTATGGCCTTAGAGGGAAGGAATTAAGATTAAGGGTGAATAGGGAAAGACTGCTTTTAGAAAAAGGGATTTTAGTTGAGACTCAGAGGAAGCTAGAGAAGCCAAGAAGTTGAAATTAGGAGGGAGAACACTCAGCCCATGGGGGACATCCATTGAAAATTAATGTAATATGAAGTAAAAATATTGTGATTAAGTATATCAGCAACCTAAGCCATTAGATTTCTTCTTCTGTTTCTGTTGCTGTTCTTTTAATTCAATTCATCCTCAAGGTTAAGTAAGAACATTTATTTTAAATCTCATAATATCTTGTTCTATGCACATAACCAGGGAAGTTTTATGAACCAAAACTGAAGTTGTTGATGTTGTCAATTGCTTTCCTAAGAGCTACAAATTTATTGCCCCCTCTATATTATTTAAGATTTTAGTGATTTTCAATCAATTTCAGTCAATCATAATAATATCTAAACACATTTGGAAAAGCAATAACATAGGTGTTTGTTATATTACTTATTCCACATGCAAAAGATGTCAAAGTTAAGTCATTAAATGAGATGGTTCACTAGTATATTGTTGGAGAAAACTCACTAGAAAGATTTCCAAGTTTGAAAAGAGTCATGTAAGATGTAAATGATGCCCTGAAAAAGAAAACTGCATTCGGGGTCAAGAGGAATTGGGTTCTAGTTCTTCCTTAATATGTCTCTAATTTTGGACACTTAATTTCATTTGTACAATGAGATAAACTCCAAGAATTAAGGTCTCTTCTAATCCTGACTCTATTAACTCTTTCCTTAGTAATAATAGGATTGTCATTATTTTTAGGAATATTCTTTGTCCCGAAAATTCCTGATGTTGTCTCTGACTATATTAAGCTTCTAAATGAAACACTCTTTAAAAATAAGGATTTTTTCTTTTATGATAACAGACTATATATTGTGGGATTTCATGTTTTGTAAATGAATGTGACTACATACAACCAAGCACTTGGTTTCTTTTGAAATTTCAGTTTACTGTTGTTATGTAGCAAAAATACTTTGGTATCCCTGAGACCATGTTTCCTGTTATAATGCACAGAATCCTCTCTCTAGGGTATAGTTTATGTTGCAAATGGCTTCTTATCTCTACATATAAGTACTTCTGAAAGAAAAAGCAAAAATGCAGAGTAAGGCATAATCACAAACACAAATACACACACACACTTGCACCCAGGCATGCACACATGCATGTATTCACACACCAATATAGCCCTAGTGCCTTCAGTAATTCCAACTCGATTTACTGAAAAGTTTGTAACTGGAGGTTTAATTCCTTTGAATGTTGTTTCAGCATTTGAAACTCTTTCATATAATTTTGGGGGGAAAAGGACATGAAGAAGATGTAGATTCGTAGTGTCTGTTGCTGGAGAGGGCTTCATAAAAAAAGGACTGCTTTGATCATCAACAGTAACTATAAACATTTACTAAGCACATACTGCATGCAAGACACTGTGCCAGAGGGACAAGCATAAAGTAGATAACTTGTTCTTTTCATGGCAAAGTTTGTTCACATAGTTAGCAGTCACAGATGTTTATTGGTTACCTGCGGAATGAATTGAAGGCATTGTGAAGCAACCTGTCATGTAGGAAAAAAAAGAAGATAATGCCACTAGGTGCCACATTCACACAGCTAGGACTGATGTGCTTGATGGTAGTAATTTGAAATTGTAATTAGTATTCTCTTTGCTGTAATAAATACACCAATAACAATCATCTTGCCTTGATTTTATATATCTTTAAATAAATTAAAATATCTCCACTTAATGGGGGCACAGAGAATGATTTATTCAAGCTAATGGATAATAAGTAATTGGACTTGGCAGAATCTATTCAGCCAATCTTATGTTATTAAAAATAATAGACTCAACTATATGACCATGGAGTGAAGACAACACATTAACTTTCTATTAGACGTGCTGAAGTAACCTTTAGGATCAGGAAGATTTACTAACAAATCTTCCTGTTCCCAAACATAAGGGCAGCTGGGAAGCTAATTGATGGAGCAGTAGAATTAAAGTCAGAAGGATCTGAGTTCAGACTTAGTATCTTCATCTGTAAAATAGAATTCATCTTATTTCCTGTGTTATTTTGAAGGTCAAATGATAAAATATGTGTAAAACTAAATTTAAAGTACTAAACTAATGTTTTCTCTTGATATGATTAGTATACTTCACAGGAAAAGTTATAAAGGAAGGGTACCAAATTAAGAGTTGGAAGGAATATTAAGTATAATTTAGTCCAAACTATTTAAAACTTGAAGAAACCGGGGCTTGCATTTCCCCAAAGTGATTCAAATCATGACCTCATTTCAACTTATTCATTGTTTAGGTAAAATTAAAGACATCATTTTCCATCACCCAAATGATTTTATTATTCTTTAGTCATCACTGTTTTACTGCTGTTTATAAAAGAAAGTGGATCTTTGAACAACCAACCAAGTAAACAAACAAAACAACCCCTCATATTCTTAATTAAATTAGAAAAATATGACCTGGCATTTTGGACAGAAATACTTAAATGAGTGATTTCTACCCTTTGAAATGATGCAGATATTTTGTGTAATTGAGAAAAAGCAAGGGGAGGGAGAGAGAGAGAGAGACAGAGACAGAGAGACAGAGAGACAGAGAGAGACAGAGACACAGACAGAGAGAGACACAGACAGAGAGACAGAGAGAGACAGAGACAGAAACAAAGAGACAGAGAGAGACCGAGATAGAGAGACAGAGGCAGAGAGATAATCAGAATTCTCAAGTGAAAATTCCCCCAAATTTCTATTATAATAGCAAGCTGGGGATAGGAATAAGACAGATATTGCCAGCTTTATGGCATGTCAAATTTGTGCCAGACTCTTTCTTATCAACCAGATGCTATCATAATATTCTGGATCCTAATACACACATCTACATACACACAGTGCTTATCAATACTCACATATGTATTTATACACTCATATGTCTAAACATTCTGATATTATGAAAGAATTGTTATTGTCTAAGAAGAGAAAGAACAAAGAATGGTAAGCTAAATCAATTATAGCATTTAGCATGTATATAACACTTTAAATTTTATGAAGTACTTTATAAGTTATCTCATCAGATAATCACAAAAACCCTTGGAGGCAGGAAATACAATTATCCCTATTTTACAATGAAGAAACTAAGAAGTGATCTCTCCAATCACACACACACACGCAGACACACACACACACACACACACACACACACACATATACTGAGTGTCTGAGGCAGCAGTGAAACACAGGTTTACCTGACTTTAAATATAAGGCTCTTTTCATTTGACCTCCTAGCTGGATGGTGAATGAACTATTGAATATTTATCAATTCATTTATCAATTATCAATTCATTATCCTGACAGTTCAGATTCCTTTGCTGACCTTTTCACATGTGATTATGAAACCTTACACTGTATAGAAAGATAAATCAAAGCAACCATAGATATTTCAAAGTAAAAACACCCATATTTAAGCAAGAATATTGCATTTACTAGTGTTAAGACCCCAAAGAAGGGAATGGCTTCACATACATATTAAATCCTTGATATTATGGAAAATTGTAGAATGAATGGATCCAGTGATATTTGTGTCAGTTTGACCACAGTATTATATAATTATAAAAATTACATTTTGTGTGTAAATATATATATATATAGAGAGAGACACACACACATATATATATATACATATATATGTCTATATAGGAGGGTATACATGCATAGGAATACATATGTGAGTGTGTGTATACATGTGTACAGGTATACATAGACAGAGGGCACAGGATCAATTGAATGTGAAGAGATGATATTTAAAAGGTGAAATTGAGAGGTGGGAGAGGAAGATAATGACAGGAGACAGGGAGAGACAGAATGGAGTTAATCCTCTCATATAGAAGAGGGAAGGGGTAACTGTTACAATGGAGGGGAAGAACAGGAAGGCAAAAAGTTAAGGGTCAACCTTACTCTCATTGAATTTGGCTTAGGGAGGGATTGACATACACTAAACTGGGTATCTTGCCCTACAGGAGAGGGGGATGATGGAGAGGAGGGCAGAGCATGAGGGAGGGTGGTGAGAGGCACACAGTTTTGGATGGGGGGAAATATAGTCAGTCTTGCACAATATGTCCATTGAGATGTTTTGCGTAACTACACATACATGGCCTGTATTGAACTGCTTGTATTTACAGTGGTGGTGGTTGATGAGGGAGGAAGGGATAGAATCTAGAATTTAAAGTTTTAGAATAAAATGTTAATAATTTATTGTTATTATCATTGTTATTATTATTGTTATTATTACTATCATTACATGCAACTGAGAAATAAGATAGAAAAGCACTGGGGTATGGAGATCCACCTTGCTTTACCAGAAAGTCAGAGTGCTGATCAGGGAGGATACAGGAGAGAGCAGATTGGGGGAGGGGGAAAGAGTGGGATCCCTGTTTTGGGGTGGTACAAAGGCGAAAGAAGGGGTGAAAATTTGTAAATCAACGTCTTCTGGAAATGAATGATGTAGACTAAAAATAAACAAAAGTTAATAAAACAAAGAAAAAATAAAAAATTAATTTTGGATCCAACAAACATTAGATTATAAGTAAAAGAAAACAGTTGATATCTAGTCCATCCAGAGTGAATGCTATAGTCTATCTTCTCTCTGTTAGTAATTTTCTCAATAAAATGACCTTTACATATTTGTAAGAAATATATATATATATATACATATATATGTATATATATATATACACTAAAGTACTATCTAATATTTAGAATTATCATCCTCATCCTCATCATAATCATTACTTCTAACCCAGAATATACTAAAAATAAATTTTCTAATGTGTCCTCATCATGAGAAAACATATTCCAAGAATGAAATAACATAATGCAATAATAAACATATGTATATTCAATTTTAGAAGATCTGAATTTAGGCATTTTTTCTTATACTTCTTACCCTTATAAATGTCTGCAGTCACAAAGTTTTGGGCCCTTTATTTCTTCATTTGTAAGCAAAACAAAGTTCAGACTATCTGATCCTCCAAATCTCCATTAGTTTTTAATCCACAGTTCTTGATGTTAGAATAGTGTAACACAAAGCAATTGATCAAAACATATTCCTAGAAATAGATCCCTTAAAAATAAAAAAAATACTCTGCACAAGATTTTTCTAGTATTATAATTCTCCAGAGATATCATAAAGGATATTATAGGTTATAAAATGTTGCCAAAGTCCCTGAGATACTCTCCAGTGTATGTGTGATCTGTTTAATTTGCAAGTTTCTCCCAATAATTCAATTCAATAAACTCTTAAGTGTCCAATATATAGCAGGTAGTGTACTAATTTTTTGAAATATAAATAAGAATAACATAGTCCCTGTAATCTAGGAGCTTGCACTCCAGCAAGGGAAAATAAGACATTGAAGGAAGATGAAAATCAAGATAGGAATGCACCAGGAGGTACTCAAGGGTATGGAGAAAGGTAGGGGAGAGGAGGAGATGATATTTCTTGTAATTGAAACCAAGTAGAATGCCAGATGAAAAACCGAGTATTATTGGGAAAGTCCAGATACCATCCCTCTGTAAAGTAAAACTTTAGGAGGAGTTAATTTCTACGTTTTCCAGCCTTCATATCACAAGAGTGAAGTGATGGAGGTAGTTGAGAAAGTGAGAATTAAAAACTGAAACAATCAGCATGATAATGACATTTCAGGTAACCGTTTTATTCAGAATGTGCCATAATGTTAGGCTCACCATATCCTTGTTTGCCTGTTTTGTCTGATTCTTATCTGCATTATTCCAAAAGTTCTCCAACAGAGTGCTACCTAATATGCAAGAGGCTTTCCTTGCTTTTTCTTACATTCTTTTTTCTGTACTCTTTAATTAAATGTTTGTATTCACATAGTAGTTTATTATGTCATATTTATATATCATATTTTATAAAATTAATTCCTCACAACAACCCCATTTAGTTAAGTAGAGCAACTCATTTGCAGACAGAGTTAAGTTCAGAAAGGTGACAGGATTTTCCCAGGCAATTGCCAGAGATAGAGTTAATGATTTTCTAAATGAAGCAGGCATTTATTTCACCTCATAACCTATAGATGAATAAATTTATATACAAAATTATATCACATTAATTCATTAATTCATACTCAAAAACATTAATTACTTGCTTCAAATTACATTTCTTTCTCCCTTCCAATTTATGAACATGTTTTTATTTGTATTTTTGCATGTGCATGAAAGGTATTGCAACCACCATTTATGACTGACTGGAAATTAGCAGCAAAATATGAAAAAATAAGATCTTTTCATAGCAACTTGTTTTATACTCAGTTTTGATAAATGTACAATAATGTATGTCCATTATTATGAGACATTCTTTCATAGTTTGAAAATCACCTATGATTTTCACACTTTTGATATGGTGGGACTTGATATTGAATGTCATTGTGCAGAAATAAATGACAAATTTGAAAATTCAGATATATGAGCATATCTGTATGAACTAATGCTAAATGAAATAAGCAGAATCAATATAATAAAATTCACACAGGCTAAAATAATTTCAGTGTAGAGACACTAAGAATAAGGCAACACCGAAAAATTGAAAGTGGAAAAACAGTGAAGGTCTTGGAAAAGAGATAGTGAAAAAACTATATCATCCATCCATCCATCTAGAGAGGTAAGAGACAGCTCAAAGAGAATTTTGTATATATTATTAAATGCATTTGCAATTTTTTGCAATTTGTTTTTAGAAAGTAGCCATTACACAGGTTTTATTTGCAAGGAAGGAGTTGATTTGACTAATGTGAATACAAAAATAATCAGTAAAATACACTTTTATAAAAAAATTTTAAATAGAAAAATTTTGGTATTCAAATATTAACTGATTATTACAAATTTTGTAGTAATTGGGCCACTTCACTGCTTTAAAAATGACTTATATGGATGATTTTTACTTAGCCATGATGGAAAAATGTGACAAAGATGAATAATTATTTAATTTCAAGTTATGAGACAGATAAATTTGATTATAAACAAAATGTCCAATTTTCAATAATGTCTCTATTTGAGTGCCAAACTTTAAAAAAAAACATTTGGTATACAGTATGTTGAAAAGACATACGGTGCTGTGCAATGATGAAAATTGACTCATGCTCAAAGTATGAGAGAAATTGGTCGGAACTTTAAAAATCAGATGGTAGGACCAAAACAAATTAGATTATGAATCTTTTTTTTTCTTATTTTATCACTTTATTATCAGCAGAATCAAGAATTCAATTGACCTCCAATATTTGCTAAGCTACTGTTGTACAGATACCACATAGAAAGGTTACTGCAGCCATAGTGGACAGAAAAATGGCCTTGATAATATTTGGAAAGTACAGTTCCTGGCATGGTTAATAAATGTTCATTAAATCTAAATCCCAATTGAATTCCACTTATGAAACACATCCACAGTGTCACCCTGAATGAGTCATTTAACTTCTCAGTTACTCAGGAACCTGTCCAAATAGAAGAGAAGGTGTAGTACTGGAAGAATGATTTTCCTTACTCAAGAGTTCCCTATTCCAGTGAAATCACAGATCTAGCTCCTCTCTAGCTAGCAATGCAATGATAAACTCAAGTTCAAAAGAATGAACATAAGCCATGCCCTTTACCTCCTTCCAGAGAGGAGTGAATTTATTCAGTCCTAACTCTCTCTTAACTTTGTTTGACATCTCCAATTGCCTTTAAGACATCTTGAAATGGATGTCCTATTTATATCTAACACTGCAAATTTCCAAATTGAATCCATTGTGCTTTCCTACCTCTGCCAACTTTTCCTCCTTTCTAGTTTCCCTATCACTGGCAAGGGTACCACCATCCTCCCAGTCACCTGGGCTGACAAAATGGATGTTATTCTCAGCATCTCACTTAGTCTCATGCCATACTCCACATCCAATCAAACATTGCCTCCTGTCATTTCTATCTTCATCACATCTCAGATATGCCCCCTTCTCTCCTATAATACTGCCACCACTCTGGCTGAGGTCCTCATGACCTGAATCCTCGACTATTGCAATAACCAGTTGGGGGATCTGTCTCTCTGCCCCAAGTCTTATCACATCCCGATTCATCTTCCCCTCACCTGTCAAATTGATTCTCTTTTTCTTAATGTAATAAAATTTATTTGTTTTCTAGTTTACATCATTCATTTTCATGAGATTTTTGAGTTATAAATTTTCTCCCCGTCTTACCCCTACCCCTACTCCGAAACAGCGATGGAGCCCCTCCCCTTGTCTGCTCTCTAACTTTCTGGTAGGGCAGGGAGGGTCTCCCTATCCCATCCCCTGTATATCTTGATTCCTAGTTGCAGGTATTGCAGAGCTTTAAATTCTAGATTCTTTCAGTTCCTCCCTTGTCACCCACACCCACTGGAAGGACAATCAATTCAATACAGGCTGTGTAGGAGTGATTATACAGGACATCTTCATAGTGGATATATTGTGACAGTGATCATATGTTCCTCCTTCCTATCCCTCCACCTTTGTTCTGTTCTCTACCCTGTCCCTGTCCCTTTATTGAAGTGTGAGCATCCAGCATCCCTCCCCCAGACCCTGCCCTCCCCTATGTCATCACTCCTTTCATCCCCATGTCCTCTACTCTCTTGTGTGCCATGATGCCCATTTTTAAGTTTATGCCATTTCTTCCGTAAGCCAGAATCGATGAGAGTAAATGAAAGTAAAGTTGTAACATTTATCCCTTGCCTCTTCCACATGGGATGATTAGCCCTATTTTGTCTCTCCCTGTCTACTCTAATTCTAGTCCTCTCCCACCTCGGAATTTGCCTTTTAAAGTATCATCTCTTTGTATTCGATTGATCCTGTGCCCTCTATAAACCCATATATACACATGCTCAGATATGTATCCATATACATATATAGCCTCCTATATAGATATATGTGTGAGTATACATATATATCCATTTATATTCCCTTCACCTATCCTCATACTAAGAAAAGTTTCATAAGTAACTACTATCCTTTTTCCATACTGGTATGTAAATAATTCAAATTTGATAAATTCCTTATGATGTCTTTCCCATGTTTACCTTCTCATGCTTCTTGTGTTTGATTGTCAAATTTTCAGTTCAGCTCTGGTTTTTTTCAGCAAGAATGCTTGAAAGTCCTCCACCTCATTGAATGACCATATCTTCCCCTGGAACAATATGCTCAATTTTGATGGGT
>CM053594.1:197461815-197479222 GCA_028646575.1 Pseudocheirus occidentalis
TTTGCTTAGGGAAGGAATGACATAAACTCTAAACTGAGTATCTTGTCGCACAGGAGAGTAGGGGGGATTTGGATGAGAGGGGGGATGATGGAGGACAGATGGGGTGGGGGGGAGGGTTGCGGGAAGCACACACTTCAGTAAAGGGACAGGGACAGAGTAGAGAACAAAACAAGGAGGGATGTGCAGGATAGGAAGTAGGGACATACAATCAGCCCGTCACAATATGCTCACCATGGAAATGTCCTGCGTAATTACACATGTACAGCCTGTATTGAATTGCTGCTCCTTCCAGTGGGAGTGGGTGACAAGGGAGGAATTGCAAGAATCTAGAATTTAAACCTATTCAAGCAAATGCAACTGGGAAATAAGGCGTACAGGGACTGGGATAGGGAGACCCTTCCTGCCATACTAGAAAGTTAGAGGGGCGTTGGAGGAGGACAGAAAAGAGAACAGATTGTGGGAGGGGCTTTATGGTGGGATCACTGTTTTGGGTTTGGGGGTAGGGAAAAGAAGGGGAGAAAATTTGTAACTCCAAACCTTGTTGAAATGAATGATGTAATCAAGAAAATAAATTAAAATTTAAAAAAAGTTCCTACATCAAAGGTCTCCAAGAAAAATATGAACTGGTTGCAGGCCATGGAAGAGCTTTAAAAGGATTTTGAAAATAAAGTAAGAGAAGTAGAGTAAAGATTTGGAAGAGAAATGAGAGTGATGCAAGAACATCATGAGAAATTAGTCAACACCTTGCTGAAGGAGACCCCCAAAATACTGAAGAAAATAGCACCTTAAAATAGATTAACCCAAAAGGCAAAAGAAATTCAAAAAGCCAAGGAGGAGAATAATGACTTAAAAAACAGAACTGACCAGATGGAAAAGGTGGTCCAAAAGCTCACTGAAGAAAATAATTCCTTAAAAATTAGAATGTAGCAAATACATTTTGACTCTAAAAAATCAAGGCATCATGAAACAAAACCAAATTAATTAAAAAAATAGACAACAATATAAAATACCTCATTGGAAAAACCACTAACCTTGAAAATTGTTCCAGGAGAGATAATTTAAAAATTATTGGGATACCTAAAAGGCATCATTAAAATAGAGCCTTGACATCATCTCTCAAGAAATTATTGAGGAAAACTCCCCCAATATTATAAGAGTAGAGGGCAAAATAGAAATGGAAAGGATGCATTGATTTCCTCATGAAGGAAATTCCAAAAGAAAAACTCCTTGAAATATTGTAATCAAATTTCAGTTCCCAGGTCAAGGAGAAAATATTGCAAGCAACCACAAAGAAGCAATTTTAGCATTGCGGAAATACACTCAGGATAACACATGGCCTAGCAACTTTTACCTCAGGCAATCAAAGAGCTCAGGGTATAATATTCTGGAGGTCAGAAAAGATATAATTAAAACCAAGAATCACCTACCCAGGAAAACTGAGTATAATATTTCAGGGGAAAAATGGATTTTCCATGAAATAGAGGACTTTCAAGCATTCTTGATGGAAAGATTAGAGCTGAATAGAAAAAAATTGTCTTTTAAATAGAAGAATCAATAGAAATATGAATAGGTAAACAGGAAAGAGAAAGCATTAGGAACTTATTAAATTTTAACTCTTTACATTCCTACATTTTTATGGAACTATAGTATTCAATTACATTTATATACCACATGTTTTTTAGCCATTCCCCAATTGATGCAATATTTGATATTTCTTGGTCTTATCAGACTCTTGCTTCTGTTATCCAACGTATTAGTTACTCTTCCTAGCATCATGTCATATGCAAGCTTATAACAATGTCAGCAATTACTTTCTTGGATTCATTGGGGAAAATGCAGATACAAGGCTCATCTTAAATGCTATAATAGACTTGGAGTGGGAAAAAGGAAATCACTCCAGTATCTCTGCTAAGAAAATCCCAAAAGAAGTAAAAAAGAATCAGAAAAGGCTGGAAATGATTAAATGAGAGATTCTAAAATAAGAACTATGAATACTGCAAGTCACATATATTTTTTAAGTCAGCCTAAAACACAGGGTCAAAGAACAGTTTTCTTCAGTTTCATCTATGAAATAAAACAGACTTTTACACATATTTAAATTAATAAGACCCACTTGACATTATGATGATTATGATGAATTTAGTATGAAAAAGCCTTTTTAAAAAATTCATGGGTAAACAAATATGATTTTTGAACATGTGCTGTTTTCAATTTTATTAAATTTGGCAATTGCACTCAGATTATTAGATTCACAGGTATACTTCATAAAGAGAGAAATGAATAGTATTAAAAAATTTATAATGCCTGACACACAATAGGTGCTTAATAAGTAGAATCATTACACTTTGGTGTATTTCTTCACTAGCTTTTACATGTAAAAATAACTTTTCAAATTATTTGTTTATAGATATTTGCATATGTATGTATATATACATATACATGTATACACTCATTTCATGAGTGTATATATGTATGTATGTATACACATCAACACTCATATGCAGTTTCACTATTCATAATTCCTCACTGTCTTCTTATACACTAACTCTTTTCAATACTTTTACATCAGTCCTTCTTAAAGGATTCAGAAAGCAGTTTTCTTGATTTTTCAGTTTTATGGTAGTGCTAATGTTGCACAAAGATTTTATTAAATTATGTTTTTCTTTTTTATGTAATAAAGGCATCCTTTTTTCATTCATACATTTATTGGGTTAATTTCGTACCATTTTGTTGTTAAGGAAGACAGTTCTACTTATGCCAGTCACAAAAGAATGTGAATATTTCCCAGACCTTTGGATTTTAAATTTAATTCATCAATAATTATGGAATTAACCTAAAAGTGAACAAACAAGCTAATTTAAAAAAAGAATAAAAAAAATTATGGAATTACATGATTCAAAAACATTTTATTTTAGAAGAATATCAATTTTAAATATATTACTGTAGAGCTAAGTAGCCTCAGATAATTTAAAGAACTACATGAACACCTAAATTCAATTCAGTCCAAAAAAATTTTCCCTACATAAAGTACATCAGTATTAGTTTTTGAAATATTTTTTTTAAATTGCCACTGGGCCTGTAAGTCACATCCCCAAAGACAGAATGATGAACTTTGATGAATATATTTTTGTTGTTTGTTTTTAGTTTACATTATTCCTTTTCATGCGATTTTGATTTACAAAAGTTTTCCCCTTCTTTCTCCTACATACCAGCCCAAAGCAGCAGTCCCTCTGTATACACCCTCCCCCAATCAGCTCTCTCTTATATCATTCCCCTCATCACTCTCACTTTCCAGTAGGGCAAGATGGATCTCCCAACCCTAATACCTGTGTATTTCCTTCCTATGCATTCTGACTCCCACTACTTTTATTCTCTGCTTTGTCCCTGTCTCTTTACAGAAGTGCATACTTCTAATAACCTTCCCCCTTAACCTGCCCTCCTCCATCCTCCCCCCTTTCATCCCCTTCCACCCTACTCTCCTGTAGGACAAGATACCCAATTTAGGATGCATGGCATTCCTTCCCTAATCTAACTTCAATGAGAGTAAGGTTGAGCAATTCACTTTTGCCTTCCTGTTCTTTCCCTCCCTTGTAACAGCTATCCCTTGCCTCTCATACTATTCTCCCTGTCTCCTCTCATACTATTCCTCCTTGTCTCCTCTCATACTATTCCTCACCCACCTCACAATTTCACCTTTCAAAATGTTATCCCATCCTATTCAATTGTTCCTGAGCCCTCTGTCTATATGCACTTATATACACACACTCACATATGTATTCATATGCTTATATGCCCTCCTATATAGACATATGTGTATGTATAAATATATAAATATAGAAAATATTAATGTATATATACACAAACACATTTATATTCCCTTCAACTATCCTCATACTGAGAAAAGTTTCATAAGTTATAATTATTATTTTCCATGTTTGTCATGTAAATAGTTCAACTTGGATAAGTTCCTTATGAATTCTTTTCCATGTTTGCTTTCTCATGTTTCTTGTATTTGAATGTCAAATTTTCTATTCCGTTTTGTTTTTTTTTTCAAGAATGCTTGGAAGTCCACCACCTCATTCAATTACCATATTTTCCCCTGGAATATTATACTCAATATTTCTGGGAAGGTGATTCTTGGTTTTAATCCTAGCTTCCTTGATTGCAAGAATATCATATTGCAGGCCCTTTGATCCCTTAATATAGAAGCGGCAAGGTCCTGGCTTATCCTGATTGTGTTTCTACAGTATTCAAGTTTTTTCTTCTTGTCAGCTTGTAATATTTGCTCCTTGATCTGGGGACTCTGGAACCTGGCAATAACATTCCTAGGAGTTTTCTTTTCGAGATATTTTTCAAGAGGTGAGCAGTTAATTCTTTCAAGTTCTATTTTGCCCTCCGATTCTAAAATATCAGGGAAATTTTGATTGAGAATTTCTTGAAAGATACTTTCTAGGTTCTTTTTTGATCATGGCTTCTGAGTAGTTCAATAGTTTTTAAATTGTGTCTCCTGGATCTCTTTTCCAGTTCTGTGGTTTTTTTCAAGGAGATATTTCACATTGCCTTTTATCTTTTCATTTGTTTGGATCTGTTTAATAGTATCTTGATTTCTCATAAAGTCATCTGCTTCCATGGAGTAACAGTCTAATTTTGAAGAAATTATTCTCTTCAGTAAGCTTTTGAGATTCTTTTTCCATCTGGCAAATTTGACTTTTTAAGGCATTTTTCTCCTCATTGGCTTTTTTGGCCTCTTTTGCCATTTGTGCTAATCTGTTCTTTAAGGTGTTATTTTCTTCTGTCAGGTTGTTGACCCTCTTTTCATGATTTCATTTTTATTCCTCTCCCCATTTTTCCTCCACTTCTCTTATTTGGTTTTCAAAATCCTTCTTAAGCTTCCCTTTGGCTTGTAATCAATCTACATTTGTCTTAGAAGCTTTTGGTGTGGGTATTCTGACTGTGCTGTCTTCCTCCTGTTCCATGCTTTGATCCTTTTTGTTGCCAAAATGGAATCTAAAGTTGCTTTTCTGGATTTACTTTGCTTTCTTTGCCTACTCATGTTGCTATTCAATTACTCAATTTGTTCGTTCAGTAGAAGTCTGCTTTCAGAGGGGAGAGCTCTGTCCCAAATTGCTGGGGTTTTCACAGCTGCTAGAGCTATTAGAAGGCCACTATTTCTGCAGCCTCTACCAGTCTTGGATCACTGAAAATGCACCTCAGGACCACCACCCAAGACTGCCATCTGGATCCAGGCAGCTCAAGGGAAGATAACTTAGCCTCTGAGCAATTGCTTGGCCCCCTTGCAAGCTGAAGGCTGGGAACTCTGAAGCAGCCACATGGAGGCAGCTGCAGGGTCTCCACTTCAGACTGCTTCTAACCCTGTGGCAGTCGGCCAGACACTGTTCTCCAAATTTATCTGAGTTCAGCTGACCTTGCAGTTAGTCTGTGTTTCTTATGGGTTGGTAATTCTGGAAAATGCCACAGCTGCTGGTGATTGTTCCTCAAGTGGTGGCTTGTTCTGTTGGCCCCAGAGCTCCAGCTGTGGGTTCATGCAGTGCTGGTCTGGCTCAGCAGACTGCAATGAACCCCTTCCCGTCTGCTTGCCAGGCTGCCTTCAAGAGCAGCTTTGATACTCTATCATTTTTTTTTAGTTCTTGAGCTTCAAAATTTGTTTAGAGTCATATTTTATAGGTATTTGAGGTGGTGAAGGGGAGATGTGCATAGCCTTGCCACTTTCAAGCCAGCATATTGACTACTTCCTGATAAATATCTTGGTTTATTGGGAAACTAAATTGTTCTCCAATTACACAACTTCCAATAGAATGGGAGATAACATGACCTTTAACCATGCTTCACATCACTGAAGGGGAAGAAATTCATATAAGAATTAATGAGTATAGTTCAATGATTTGGGAACTTGCCTAATTTAAGAAAACATCTATGGGGAAAATTTAGATCAGACACTGAAAAATCAGCTACTTATTAAAGCTACACTTAATACACAATGTGATGAAACTGTGGTTTAATTATGAAGATTTAAAGAATTTGTGTAAAAATCTTGTGAACTCAGGACTACACTTGTCATAAAATTGATTACAGCAAAAGGAGAACATATGATGTTAAAAAGTTATTTGACCTATGGTATTAATTAATACACTTATTTTACTTAATTTAATTAAATAGTATACTATACTAGATCCTTGAGCTTTTTTAGCCTTTTAACTATCACTATACATATGAATTTGAGCAAGTTATTTAGAGTGTAAGAGGTTTCCTTTTTTCCTGTATGAATGTGAAATTTGCAATAGACTATCTTTAAGGTTCCTTGAAGTTGCAAATGTATAATGCTAGTCCAATGCAAACCAATATAATAAAGAAGATAAAGTAGACTAGATGCAATCACTGTTGTGTTTGAGCAGTTCATATGTGTGTGTGCATTCATACATATATGTGCAGATGTTGACTTAAATGCTACTTATATCAAGTACCATATTAAATTCTTCTTCTTAAAGAAGACTACACTGTTGAGAGTTCTAGCTCCAAATCTATTTATGTTGTCATCCTTAAGGACGAAATAGAAAATAGTTTTAACAGGTAGATGAAAACATAGCTGAGAACTCTGAAAAACTTACAGTAAAATTATAAATATGATGTTGAGGAAAGAAAAAGAACAGGCAATAATGATAAATTTTACATATATGCATTTTGGGGTGTCTGTATGTATATATAATTTCTCATCAGCCCCTTTTCTTTTTATTCTCTCATATCCATTTCTATTTTTTTAACTTTAAAGTCATTGGAGTTGTTTCTGCATCCTCATAACTATAGCTAGCTCACTAGAGGTATTAGTTATATCTTTCTATATAAACTATATCTATATCTATCTATGCCTTACTATATTTCTATCTACACTGAGACTAAAGGATAGTGCTATCCCATGAGGCATATATGACCATAACCTTACTCCTTCTGTGGCCCTTACCATGAGTGATTTTTATACTATATACATTACTATATACTATATATGTATACATTCTCCATTGATGGTGTGTATAGTAGTGTTTAACTTTATGCAAGTAATGTTTTATTATGAATCTTACTCTTCTTCATTAAATGTCTTTGATTGAAATAATTGTGTCTGTACATCAAAAGATAAACACATTTGTGAGATCATGGTGCTCAATAGTGTCAAAACAATAATGATACATAGAATACCTTAGCCTGACATGCCCACCCTTTAAGGGACACATTCTGAGAACTGGGGGAGATAATCCATGGATAATGGCACTCGTCTTTATGAACTTCAAGTGTTTTTTAATCTGCTTCCTCAAATTCAAAATAGCTATGAAATTGCTTGTCCAAATTACGTTACACAGTTGTTGTATGGATGAAATGAGACATTATTTATAAATTACTCTGTTATATAAAATTTCAATTTTTCTCACTGTTCCCAAAATGCATTCATATACATGTATTCACATATGTATTCATGTGTATATTACAGAATATTTATGTATATGTATGCCCATGTATAGACGAGTGTGTTCACATGTTTATACCTCATTAATAAAGAGAGTGATTTTAAAGGGAAAGAATAGAAGTGCAAAATAATATATAATGCTCAAAAATGAATTAATGATACATTCACTGCACCAATATAATAGAAACTTTTATTTGAAGCTATGTTGAGATTTGGCTCTGAAATATTAAAACTGGAGCAAAAGTCATTTTAATCTAAAAGAATCTTACAAAAAGAAAGAGAAAATCATCAATAAGTAGAGAGATGGATATATCAGTTACTAACTCACAGCATCAAAAGAATAGATTACAAAGAAAATAGTGCCAAAGAGTAAGTCAGTAGATGTGAACAAACGTGAAAACCATTTTTCTTGTCCACATTTTCTGTTCTGTTGTCAGAATGATTTGGTTTTGTTTTCTATTTTAGAGGATTGAGGTTGACCTAGATTTACTGCATCGAATGCTTTTTCTGCAATCAATCATGTCAAAATAAAAGTGATAAAAAGGCAAGGTACTTTAGAGGCCTTAAAGGGCCAAACATTTTAGGGTCAATGAGCATAAAAGAAGCAGCCATTTTTTCCCTTGGTTTCTTAGTAGCAGAGTGATAGCATGTGAAAAGAGGGAAAAACATCGAAATTGCCACTGAAAGGGGGAAAGGAAGGAAGGGGTTAGAGTGCAGTGTCTGCAGGAGAGTTGGTAATCACTTGGTGCAACCTTGAGAAAATGACTTAAATATTGTGCCTGTAAGAAATGACTAGGCCTTAGGACTTATTGACTGTACTCCTTCTCAGGACACTAACTTTTCCTCTTGGAATTGAGTCAGGAAATCCTGATATTATCCATAAGACCAGTTCTTCTTGCACCTTTTATTAAAAGTTCATAATTTCTGAAACCCAGTTCACTGTACCAGTTCTGGATGTTTTGGGGGTCTTCTGCCAACTTGGCTACTTGAATTTAACTGTCTCGTTTCCTATCTGCTAATATCTTTTGATGTCCTTAACTAGGACCCACATCAATGTTTGGTTTTTTAATCCTTCCTTCACACACTGCAGAAAATAAAAGTATGTTTTTTTCCTAGGAGTTACAAAGGAAAAAAATGGGGAAGGGTTATACTAATGTGCAACATTTATATAGCACCTTGAAGGCATGCACAATACTTTACATATATTATCTCAATTGAGTTTTCCAACAACAGATTGTGGAGAATACTGTGATCCCTATCTTACAGAATAGGAAACCAAAAATTAGTGAGGTAAAGCGGCTTATCAGTTACACAAAGAGTCAGCATCTGAGTTATGTCTTCAGCGGTGATTTCCTTAATTCCAGCTCTAGTCCCCTGTCCACTGAACCACCTAGATTCCTAATTCAGAAATAATGGGCTTTAATTAAAAAATAAATCTACCTACAATTAGATAAAATAGAACTAATTTTCTTTTTTAATATAGTATATTTTTAATGTATGGAAGAAAACAAACACTTCTATAAAAATAAAATAAAAAGAGATGGTTGCACATGCAACAGCAAATTGAATATGTAAAACTTTCAATTCTTTTAAGATATATAATAAAGTTGTCATAAAATTTTTTTTTCTTCCCCCCACCCTGGATATGGGCACCATTCGCCACAAATAAGTGTGTGTCTCTCTGTGGGTATACATATATGTATGCACATGTACATATATGAGCACACATATAAATTAGTCTATACATACTTCTAGTTATCAATTCTTTCTCTATATAGAGATAGAATATCCTCATATATGTATTGCACATATGCATATATATATATACATACATACATACACACATATAAGTGCAGATATATAATCTTATAGATAGTATAATTCTTCATATTTCCTTTGTAGTTAATGTAGGTAATTATAATAGTCAAAATAAGTTATTCATTCAGAGTGATTATTAAGACAATATTGCTGTTACTGTACACAATGTTAATATGTCTCATGATAATATGGAATGAAAGCAGCTAGTGAATGAGGGCAATTCATCAGAACATGGTAAAATCGCCATGATTGGTGAGTTATACAACATGTGAACATATCATTTATGCCTGCTTCCATTCCTACAAGACTTAGTTAATTTGATTTTGATTATGAGTGACTAGTACAATGTGGTTTTGGTTCTCTGTGGTTATGAAGTCTTCTTATGACTTTTGAAATAAAAGGCTAATAAGAGAGGACACACTGAGTCAGAAGAAATTATGTATACAAAACTTAGGGGGGGGGAAATTTTGTCTCTTCTCTGAGGACTTTTGAGGGAGGAAGTCTGCTGAAAGCTACTTTGTCCATAAAGGAAGCTAGTTGGTTCCACTCTTTCCCCCAAAACTCACCCATCCTCCAATCACCATGTGTCCTTATACACAAGCCTTCTTTTATGTTTCTTCTTTCCTGAACCAAAGGGAATGGGTACTGAGATATGGAAGTACCCAAGAGAACCCTCATTAAAGCAATCATCACTCCTACAAGAATAAATGGTTAGAGGGGCGGCTAGGTGGCACAGTGAATAGAGCACCAGCTCTGGAGTCAGGAATACCTGAGTTCAAATCCGGCCTCAGACACTTAACACACAAAAAAACTAGCCGTGTGACCTTGGGCAAGTCACTTAACCCCAACTGCCCTCCAAAAAGTGAAAAAAAAGAATAAATGGTTAGAAACAGAAAAAAAATAAACATCTATTAAGAACCTAAGATGTGGCTGACACTGCTAAATGCTAGAGATACAAAGCATGTCAATATTAAATAATGAGAGAGGAGTCATAGGTGGAACAAATACTAATGGAAGTGGAGGTGGGAAGACAATTCCTTAAGAAGAAAGCAGTCTCAGGAATTTTGATTTCAAGTAATAGAATGAAATTCTAACAATAGATTCTGGAAAGGCACTTCTCAATCAAAATCATTATATTATTATTTTGGAGGCAGTTGATGATATATAAAATAGAGTACTGGGCCTGGAGTCTGAAGGAACTGAGTTCAAATTGGAATTCACATGCCTACAAGGTTTGTGATCTTAACTTCTATTTAACTAATTTTATTTTTTAAAATTACTTTATTTGTTTTCTTTTAGTTTACTAGATTTAGTCCCACAATCCCTTGAGTTTCAAATTTTCTCCCCCTTCCTGTCCTCCCCCTGCCCATGGCAGCCTGCAATCAACTATATTATCTGCAGATATCTACATATTAAATGTTAGTCAGGTTGTAGAGAAGTATTGTAACTGCTGGATTGAACAATGGGAAAGAGGAAACAAAACAAAGCAAGCAAAAGAAACAGGGGCAGCGAGGTGGTACAGTGAACAGAGCACCTAGCCTGGAGTCTGGAGGACCAGAGTTCAAATCTGGCCTCAGATACTTAATACTTACTAACTGTGTGACCTTGGGCAAGTCACTTAACCCCAATTGCCTTACCAAAAAATTTTTAAAAAAGGAAAAGAAACAGATCAGGTAGTTTGCTTTAATCTGAGTTGAAACTCTTTGGTTCTTTCTCTGGATGTGGGTACCTCTTTCCATCATGAGTCTTTTGGAATTGTCTTATAATCTTGCATTACTGAGAAGAGCCCAGGCCATCAAAGTTGGTTCTAAAAGTTGGTTCTAAAAATTGTTTCTGTAACTGTATACAAATTCCTCCTGGTTTTTCTCTTCTCACTGAACATCAGTTTGTATTAATCTTTCCATGTTATTATGAAGCTTGTCTGCTAATAACTTCTTATAGCACAATAGTATTCCATTACATTCAAATACCACAACTTGTTTAGCCATTCCCCAAATGATAGGCATCCCCTTGATTTCCAATTTTTTGGCCACCCAAAAAATGCTGCTATAAACATTTATGTACATATGGGACCTCTTCCCACTTCTATTATGTCTTTGGGATACAACTCTAGAAGAGGTATTGCTGGCTAAAAGGGTATGCACTTTTTTATAACCTTTTAGGCATAGTTCTAGATTGTTCTCCAGAATGGTTGAATCAGTTAAGAATTCCACCGACAATTCATTAGTATTTCAATTTTTCTACATCCTCTCCAGCATTTATTATTTTCCTGTTTTGTAGTCTTAGCCCAACAGACAAGAGATATGTGGTATCTCAAAGTTGTTTTGATTTGCATTTCTCTAATCAATAATGATTTAGAGCATTTTTCATATGCTTATAGTTATCTTTAATTTCTTCATATAAAAACTGCTTGTTCATTTCCTTAGGCCATTTATCAATTTGTCAATGACTTGTATTCTTATACATTTGACACAATTCTCTGTATATTTCAGAAATGAGGCAGTTATCAGAAACACTGGTTGTAAAAATTCTTCCCCAATTTTCTACTTTCCTCTTAATACTGGTTACATTGGCTTTGTTTGTACAGAAACTTTTCAATTTAATGTAATCAGAAATGATCCATTTTGCATTTTATAATGCTCTCTAACTCTTGTTTCATCATAACATCTTCCCTCCTCCACAGATCTGACAGGTAAACTATTTCTTGCTTTCCCCAGATTGCTTACACTATCAGCATTATACTTAGATCATGCACCCATTTAGAGCAAGTTTTGGAATACTTTGCTACGTATTGATCTATGCCCAGTTTCTGACATACTACATTCCAGTTTTCCCAGCAGTTTTTGTCAAATAGTAAGTTCTTATCACCAAAACTGGGGTCTTTGGGTTTATCAAACAGCAGATTCCTATAGTCACTGACTGCTGAATCTCATATGCCCAATCTATTCAATTGGTCCAGTACTCTACTCCTCAGCCAGTACCAAGTAGTTTTGATGACTGTTGCTTTATAATACAGATTCAAACTTGGTACCACTAAGGCAGCCTCCCTAGCATTTCTTTTGATCAATTGCCTTAATATTTTGGATCTTTTTTTTCTTCCAAATGAATTTTGTCATGATTTTTTCCAGCTGTATAAAGTAATTTTTTGGTAGATTGATTGGTATGGCACTAATTATGTAATTTAATTTAATTAGGTAAAATGGTGATTTTTTATTATATTATATTGACCCAGCCATGAGTAACTGATATTATTCCAAATAGTTAGATTCGATTTTATTTGTGTGAAAAGTATTTTGTAGTTGTGTTCAGATATGTACTGGGTTTGTTTTGGAAGGTAGATTCCCAAATATTTTGTAATGTCTACAGCAACTTTAAAGGGGGTTTCTCTTACTATCTCTTACTGTTGGACTTCATTAGAAATACATAGGAATTCTGAGGATATATGTGGTTCTATTTCATATCCTGCAACTTTGCTAAATTTATTTATTGTCTCAAGAAGTTTTTTACTTGATTCTCTAGGATTCTCTAAGTATATCACTATATCATCTGCAAAGAGTGATAGCTTTGTCTCTTCTTGCCTAATTTGATTCCTTCGAATTCTTTTTCTTCTCTAATTGTTACTACTAACATTTTTAGTACAAGATTGAATAAGAGGGGCCATAGCGGACATCCTTGTTTCATCCCTGATCTTATTGGAAATGCTTCTAACTTATTGCCATTACATACAATATTTGCTGATTCTTTTATGTAGATACTACTTTTTATTTTAAGGAAGACTCCACTTATTCCTATATTTTCTAATGTTTGTAATAGTAATGGGTGTTGAATTTTATTAAAAGCCTTTCTGAATCTATTAAGATAATCATATGCTTTCTGCTAGTTTTATTGTTGATACAATCAATTATACAGGTGGCTTTCAGAACTATATTCCTGGAATAAATCCTACCTGGTCAAAGTGCATTATTCTTGTGATAAGATGCTGTAGTTTTTTTTGCTAATATTTTATTTAAAATTTTGGCATGTACATTGATGAGGGAAATTGGTCTATAATTTTCTTTCTCTGTTTTGTCTCTTCCCAGTTTAGGTATCAACACCATATTTGTGTCATAAAAAGAATTTAGTAGGACTCCTTCACCAATTTTCCCAAATAGTATGTAAGGTCAATTTACTTGCTTTTCATTTAATCTGGGCAACATATTTTTGTAAATATTCATCCTTTTCACTAAGAATGTCAAATTTATTTGCAAATAATTGGGCAAAAAAAATCATAATTATTGCTTTAATTTTTTCTTCATGGGGGTAGAGTCACTCTTTTCATTTATAATGTTCATAATCTAGTTTTCTCCTTTTTATATCATATTGACTAAAGGTCTATCAGTTTTATTTTTTCATAAAACCAGCTCTTAGTTTTATCCATCCATCCATCCATCCATCCATCCATCCATCTATCTATCTATCTATCTATCTATCTATCTATCTATCTATCTATCTATCTATCTAATCTATCTATTCATTTATTTTAATTTTTATTGACTTTTTTGTTTACATTTAGTTTACAGTATTCAGCTCCAGAGCCACTTGAGTTTCAGATTTTTCTCCCCTTCCTCCCTACCTCCCACCCCTGCCATAGTGGCATACAATCATGTATAGGATCTGCAAACTCTATCACATTGTACAATAGTCTGGTTGAATAGGTGGTATAGCCAATGGAGTGAACAATGAGAAAAGAGAAACAAAAAACAAGCATTGAAAAGATAGAATGCATTGCTTCAGTCTCCATTTAACATTTGGTCCCTCTGGATCTTTCTCTGAATATAGAAATCTCCTTCCATTCTGAGACTTGTAGAGTTGTCTTTTAACTGTGCATTGCTGAGAGGAGTCCAGTTTTTCAAAGTTGGTCATCACACATATGATGTATCTGTGACTGTGTACAAATATTTCCTGGTTCTGCTCCTCTCACTTAGCATCAATTCATGTAAGCCTCCCCAGGTAATTATGAAGCTCATCTCCTTCTTATTTCTTATTCCACAATAATATTCCATCACATTCATATACTTGTTCAGCCATTCCCCAATTGATGGACATACCTTAAATTTCCAGTTTTTAGCCACCACAAAGAGAGCTGCAACAAATATTTTTGTACATTTGGGACCTTTTCCCATTTCTATGATCTATTTGGGATACAACCCCAAAAGTGGTATTACTGGGTCAAAGGGTATGCAATTATTTATAGCCCTTTGGGCATACCTCCAGATTGCCCTAAAGAATGGTTGTATCAGTTCACAGCTCCACCATCATTAGAGTTCCAGTTATTCCACATCCTCTCCAGCACATGTCTCTGTTTTGTCATCTTAGCCAAACTGACTGGTGAGATGTGGCACCTCAAAGTTGTTTTGTTTTGTATTTCATGTATCAATGGTGATTTAGAGCATTTTTCCATATGCTTAAATATATCTTTAATTTCTACCTCTGTAAATTGACAGTTCATTTCCTTTGACCACTTATCAATTGGGGAATGACGGGCATTCTTATGAATTTTATTTAATTCCCTGTGTATTTTAGAAATGAGGGCTTTATAAGAGACACTGGTTGTTAATATTCTTTCCCAATTTCCCATTTCCTCCTTAATCTTGGTTACATTGGCTTTATTTGTACAGAAACTTTCCAATTTCATGTAATAAAGATGATCCATTTAGTGTTTTATAATGCTCTCTAACTCTTCCCTACTCGATAAATCTGACAGGTAAACTATTCCTTGCTTCTCCAGATTATTGACAGTATCAGTCTTTATATCTAGATCATGAATCCATTTAGACTTGACTTTGCTGTATGGCATTAGACAATGGTTTATGCCCAGTTTCTGCCATACTATATTCCAGTTTTCCCAGCAGTTTTTGTAGAATAGTGAATTCTTATCCAAGAAACTAGGGTCTTTTGGCTTATCGAATGATATATTACTATAATCATTGACTACTGAGTATTTTGTACACAATATATTCCATTGATCCACTATTCTATTCCTTAGCCAGTACCAGGCAGTTTTCAGGACTGCTGCTTTATAATACAGATTAAAATCTGGTACAGCTAGGCCACCTTCCCTAACATTTCTTTTCATTAATTGCCTTGATATTCTGGACTATTTGTTCTTCCAAATGAATTTTATCACTATTTTTTCTAGTTCTATAAAGTATTTTTGGTAGATTGATTGGTATGGCACTAAATATGTAATTTAATTTAGGTAAAATTGTCATTTTTATTATATTAGCTCTATCCAGCCATGAGCAATTGATGTTTTTCCAATTAGTGAGATCTGATTTTATTTGTGTGAAAAGTGTTTTATAGTTGTGTTCATAAAGGTACTGGGTTTGTTTTGGCAGGTAGATTCCCAAATATTTTATAATGTCTACAGTAACTTTAAAAGGGATTTCTCTTATTATCTCTTGCTGTTGGGCTTCATTGGGAATATATAGGAATGGTGAGGATTTACGTGGGTTTATTTTATATCCTGCAACTTTGCTAAATTCATTTATTGTCACAAGAAGTTTTTTACTTGATTCTCTAGAATTCACCAAGTATATCATCATGTCATCTACAAAGAGTAATAATTTAGTCTCTTCTTTGCCTAATTTGATTCCTTTTATTTCTTTTTCTTCTCTAATTGCTACTGCAAATGTTTCTAGTGCTAGATTGAATAAGAGGGGTGATAGTGGACCTCCTTGTTTCACCCGTGATTTTATTGGAAATGCTTCTAGTTTATCCCTACTGCATCTAATACTTGCTAAAGACTTTAAGTAGATGCTACCTATTATTCTAAGGAAAACTCCATTTATTCCTATACTTTCTAGCGTTTTTAATAGGAATG
Source organism: Pseudocheirus occidentalis (assembly GCA_028646575.1). Classification (NCBI taxonomy): domain Eukaryota; kingdom Metazoa; phylum Chordata; class Mammalia; order Diprotodontia; family Pseudocheiridae; genus Pseudocheirus; species Pseudocheirus occidentalis. Next base: position 197,477,970 of record CM053594.1, read on the forward strand.
GATGTTGTATTTTGTCAAAGGCTTTTTCTGCATCTATTGAAACAATCATATGGTTTCTGCTAGTTTTATCATTGATATGATCAATGATACTGATGGTTTTCCTATTATTGAACCATCCTGGCGTTCCTGGAATAAATCCAACCTGGTCAAAATGTATTATCCTAGTTATAAGTTGTAGTAGTCTTTTTGCTAATATTTTCTTTAAGATTTTTGCATCTACATTAATAAGGGAGGCTGGTTTATAATTTTCTTTCTCCATTTTGTCTCCCTCTGATTAAGTATCAGTACCATATTTGTGTCATAGAAAGAATTAGGAAGGACTCATTCCTCACTAATTTTTCCGAATATTTTGTAGAGTATTGGAATCAATTGATCTTTAAATGTTTGATAGAATTCACTAGTAAATCCATCTGGCCCTGGGGATTTTTTCCTAGGTAGTTCTTTGATAGCTTGTTAAATTTATTTTTTTGAAATGGGGTTGTTTAAGTAATTTACTTCTTCAGTTAGTTTGGGCAACTTGTGTTTTTGTAGATATTCATTCATTTCACTAAGGTTGTCAAATTTATGTGTGTACAGTTGGGCAAAATAATTTTAATTATTGTTTTAATTTCATCTTCATTGGAGGTACATTCACCGTTTTCATTTTTTTTTTCATTTTGGAGGGCAGTTGGGGTTAAGTGACTTGCCCAAGGTCACATGGCTAGTTTTTGTGTTAAGTGTCTGAGGCCGGATTTGAACTCAGGTACTCTTGACTCCAGGGCCAGTGCTCTACTCACTGTGCCACCTAGCCGCCCCCACCATTTTCATTTTTGAGACTCAGAATTTGGTTTTCTTCTTTCTTGTTTTTATCATACTGCTTAAGGGTCTATCAATTTTGTTGATTTTTTTCATAAAACCAACTCTTAGTATTATTTATAAGTTCAATAGTTTTCTTACTTTCAATTTTATTAATTTCTCCTTTGGATTTCGTTATTTCTAATTTAGTTTTTATTTGGGGGTTTTCAATTCGTTCTTTTTCTAGCTTTTTCAGTTGCATGCCCAATTCATTGACCTCCATTTTCTCCAATTTTTTTCAAGTATGCATTGAGGGATATAAAACTTCCCCTAAGTACTGCCTTTGCTGTATCCCACAAGTTTTGGTATGATGTCTCATTATTGTCATTCTCCTGAATCAAATTACTGATTGTTTATATAATTTCTTGTTTAACCCACTCATTTTTTAGGATTAAATTATTTAGTTTCCAATTAGTTTT
>CM053594.1:197479722-197517201 GCA_028646575.1 Pseudocheirus occidentalis
CGCCACGTGGGGTGCTAGGCCATTTAAAGGTGCTCTCACAGAGCAAGTCTCTGCTAAGCTATTCTACAGTGCTCTCACTGAGCAAAGTATATGCTAAGCTATTCCCATGGTGCTCTCACTGAGCAAGTCTATGCTAAGCTATTCTACAGCGCTCTCACACACGTGGAGGGAAGATGGGGTTCTATATACAATAAGGTTGTGGGAGGAGTCTAGGGGTGGTCCAGAGGAGGAGATTGGGGAGGGTCTTCAGGAGGTGTCAGATGAGGTCAGACTCCAGTAATGAGTGGTTCAGGGTGGGAAGTTGCTGGAGGCTACCTGGAGACCATAGACAATGGTGGGCCAGGCCAATTCAAAGGTGGGAAACTATTGGGAACAAAGGAGCTAAAGACTTGGGCAGAGCCGCATCTCAAGGCCGGTGACCCCAGGCAAATGTCTTCCCTGGGAAGGTTTACTTTCCCAGAGTCAAAGAATCAAGGAGAGCTCAAAAAGGGGGGAGGGGTCCCAGAGCCTTCACCTCATCACCCACACCCCCAAAACAGTGATTGCAATGAATACCCTCTACCCCAAACTGCTCTCTCGTATATCCTTCCTCATCCCCCCTCTGACTTTCTGGAGGGGTGAGATGGATCTCCATACCCCAGTGCCTTTATATCTTATTTGTCAATTGTATGTAAATAATGGTAATGATAACAACAACAACAACAACAATAATAATAAATTTGATTTTAAAATGTTGAATTCCACATTCTTTCCCTTCCCCATTCCTCTCCCACCATTACTGGGAAGGTAAGCAATTCAATGTAGGTTGTACCTGTGTTTAAGCAAAACATTTCCATAGTGGACACACTGAAAGACTGACTATATTTCCCTCCATCCTTCCCCCCCCCACACACACTTCTTCTATTCTCTACTTTGTCCCTTTACAAAAAGTGTGCTTTTAAAAACCACTCCCCCCAAACCTGCCCTCCTCTCCATCCTCCCCTCTCTCATTCTCTCCCCCTGCTACCATCCTGGAGGCCAAGATACCCAATTTAGAGTGTATGTCATTCCTTCCCTGAGCCAAATTCAATGAGGGTAAAATTGACCCATTCCCTTTTGCTTTCCTGTTCTTCCCCTCCATTGTAACAATTATCCCTTCTCTCTTTTTTTATGAGAGGATTAACCCAATTCTGTTTTTTGGTCTCCTCTCATACTATTCCTCTCCCATCTCTCAGTTTCACCTTTTACAATATTATCCCATCCTATTCAATTGATCCTGCACCCTCTGTCTATGTACACATATAATACACACAATCACATATGTATTCATATGCATATATACCCTCCTATATAGACATATGTGCATGTATACATATGTGTGTGTATGGGGGAAGCCACGGAGTTTTCCTGTTTCTATGCTGCTATCTTGACTCTGCCAGTGTGTGGAGTAAATAAACCTATTTTACAGACAAGAAAATAAGGCAGACAGAAATTAAGTGACTTTACCAAGGTCACACAATTAGTATGTGTTTTTGGCTGGATTTGAATTTGTCTTCCTGCCCCTGGACCCCTATCCATTGTGCCACTTAACTATTAGAAAACAGATAAGTTGAAGATAATTACTGGAGGAAGAAAGACTGAGGAATTCCTGAAAAAGCTTTTTATAAGAGGTGGGAATTTACATTAAAATAGTTACTCCTCCTTATTTATAAACACTTTCACTTGATGCATTTTCTGAAAAAGAAAAGTAAAAAGATAGAAAAGTAGGCAAATCTAAGCATCCATTCAATCTTAACATCCAACAAGAATGTCCTAGGGGGGGATTTTTTTTTTTTTGTCAAGGGAAAGGAATTCGCTAGTGCATTATTTTACAGGGCACTTAAGTACAAAAAGGTTTGTTTCCTCTGGCTTGACACGTATTCAAACCTTTTCTCATTTGTTGATTTTTTTTTTTAATAAAGGTTCTGTCTTATTGTGCTGTTCTCACTCTTTTGCCAAAATAACAATAAAAAGTACATTTAAAAACATTTCCTTTCAATGTCCTGAAATGAGGACCAGTGCATCTCAAGGCACAATTTTTCTCTTAGCATAGAACAAAAAAGTAGAGAAAATGTGTTTCCTTTTCCCTCAAGGATTTTATTGGATCTTCTTTCTTTGTAGACCTCATTAAAAAGTCACAAAAAGCTTCTTTTTTACTATCATGCTTTAACTATTGATTTGTTGTGAGGCAAGCAGTTTCCAGGGAGATTTGTTTAATTTGTACCTAAATATAGTTTATACTCATTCTTTCACTTATCAAAAACATGCTATGAGTGAGTGATCAAATAAATATTTAATATATGCCTACCATGCTAAGAGCCATAGTACATGCTGGGATATGAAAAGAAGGGCAAACGGCATCCCCTGGACTCCAGAAACTCACAATGTAATGAGGATTTGTTTGTGGGCTGGGCTTCCAGGGTGTTGTGATGAATCTTTTCTGTTTACCTGCCAGGCTGCCTTCAGTGGGAGATTTGTTTCTCTCTGTCACTTTGTGATGATCATGAAAAAGACCATGACTATAATTATCACATGTTTGATTGCAAAATATACCAGATTCTCCAGATAGAGGATAGCACTGAAGGATTTATTTAGACACCAGAAAACTGAATCCCAAATCCAGTAAGCTGATTCCATCATAGCAAAGAAGATATTCAGAAGCCATAATAATGCTGAGAGAAACAGCATCCTTCAGCCTTCCCATAAACCAATACAAGGTCAATATTTACTCACAAACCTCTCTATCTCCTTAATGAGCATCTTCTCTCTCCCAGAGTCTGGCTAGCTCTCAACCCCAGCTCCTGTGGGCTCTGCTTCCCATCAGAAAAACTCTTACCACCACAGGCTCCATGTGACTATATTCAGCTTATTAGGGGGCAGAGTTTAACTTCACATCAGGGAAGCTTCCTGTGGGCTCTGCTCCACCCTTTAGCAAATTCCCTCTTTCATAGGCTCCATGTGATTTTGTTCAGCCTATTAGGGGGCAGAGTTTACTTTCAAAGCAGTGGAGGTCTTCAAACTCCCCCTAGGTCTATTAAAGGGCAGGGAAGATCTTCAAATTCCCATTCCCTTTACATGTACAAATATCTTATATTACAGTACACAGAGGAAATAATTAAAAGAAGGATTGCACTAACATTAAGAGAGGTTAGGAAAGTTTTCTTGTAAAAAATAGGATTTTGGGTAGGACTTGAAGGAAGCCAAAAAAATCAATGGACACATTTGAAGAGTAATATCATTTTGTTTATGGAGGAAAGTCAGAGAAAATGCCCAGCGCTGAGAAAAGGAGTGTCTTGTTCATGGAACAGCAAGGAGTTCAATATCAGTGGATAAAAACGTATGGAAGTAGGGAGTATAACAAGACACAGTTGATTGATATATGGTCCGATATTCACCTATGTTCACCTCTGCTATTCCTGTCCTCTGAGGCAAGAACTCAACATCACTTTATTTATTATTGATTCAAAAAAGATTTAAAGGATTCATATGTCACAACTTATTTTTAGTCCCAGATTTTATACTGCTAGACTGTACAGTCATATAATGTTTTATATTCTTGTTCTATTCTATTATTTTACATTGGAGTCAATAAAATATTCCCTTAAGAAATACCCTTAAATTTCCACAACTTAGACTAGAACTTTGATTCACAATGTCACCATTCATACAAAATTACATTACTGTTGTTTAGTTAAGTCATATCTGATTCTTTGACCCTATTTGAGGTTTTCTTGGCAAAGATACTAGAATGGTTTGCCATTTTCTTCTCCAGTTCATTTTACAAATGAGGAACTGAGGCAAACACAATTACTTGACTTTACTCAAAGTCACTCAGCTAGTAAATGTCTGAAGCCAGGTTTGAACCTCTTAGCTGCCTCAAAATACATCCTATTATTGTATAAAACTCATTCAATGAAGACTTAGGCTTTCCTTTAGCAAAAAGGAAAAAATCAACCTTTTGTGGGATTATAATTTAATTGAATAATAAACATTTCAGATTGTTTCTAATGTTTCATTTCTTTTTGTATTATTTTTTCAGATTTTCCCTGATATGAAATTGAGGAAGAGGCTCTTTCTTTCTATTTTATCCTGTTTCTGCAAGAGTATAGATAAGATTAGATTTTTTTTCCAGTAACACATTTGAAATCCCAAAGTATTTCTGATTAGAGTTAGGGTTACATACCACCTTTTGGTAATGGTAATGGAATTTAAAGATCCCTCTGTATGGCCTTGCTTTTTGGGTTGAGTGTTGAAACCCAGAGTTTGTGAATGGTACTTGTGGGATGGACTTGTTGACATGAAGAGACAGGGCTGAACTGGGAGGAGTTGGTGACATGGATTAAGAGAGAGGCCCAAGCAGAGAGAAAGCCCACAGTATTGTGGGAGACACAGTATTGTGGAGGCTGAGAGAGAGAAGAGAGTTTTGGGTCCAGACCTGCTGATAGAGAGACTGCAGAGGTCCAGTTGGAGATGCCCAGGACTTTTGAGAACTGACACCCAGAGCTTTTGAGAAATGAGGACACATGGCTGTGATGCTGGTATTTTGCCTGTCTGTTTTGATGTTGTTTTGCCAGATTCATCTGCTGGTGAAGGACAGTGCTATTGTTGCAGAGGTCCTAGAAACTTGTTGTTGGTTCAGAAACATTGAAGAAGGATTTTTTGTTTTATGTTTACAGAAATTGTGGAAGAGGGTCTTGCTTATGTATTCAGGGTTTCTGACACTGTTCTGCAGACAGAGTGGATTGATGAGGACACTGGCAATGCATCTTTTGCCTTTATTAAGCCTTGTAGCCCCAGGAACAGAGATTGCTGAGAACTTGCCATGTGTCAAGATGAAGAAAAGACCTCTCCTTGGGTATTAAATGCTGTAATGATATCTTAACCTTGTTGTAAATTAAGTGTAGATGGCCTTTTTGTGCTCTACACTGACCCTTTTTGAGAAAGTGCTTGGTGTTAATGGATGGTATTGCAATTCAAAACATTCCATAAAACCAAGATTAGTTTAGCCACTCCTCAAATGATGCACACTAACTCAATTTGTCCAGTTTTCAAATAATTTCAATTTAATACACCTTTGTTAAGTACTTACAATGTGCAAGGCATGGTGCTAAGAAGTGGGTAATACAAATGAGAAAATAGTACCTCACCTTAACAGGTTTCCAATCTAATGGAGAAGGTAACACCCAAAACAAAGCTGAAACCTGGCAGTAACATAATCAGAAGTTACCCCTTGAGGGGGGGCATAATATTTCCTTGTGCTGAAACCAAGCAAAGCTGCTGATAAAAAACAGAAAATTATCTGGAAAGTTCTGAGTGTTGTATAAAGAAAGACTTTGGTTGAAGTTTATTGCTTCATCCTCTAGCTCTCCAATCAGAGAAGAGAGGCAACTGAATAAGTTAAAGTTGTGAGTAAAAACAAAACAAAACAAAAGAAACAAAAAAGCAAAACCTATTTTCATGGTGATGAAATTTCTGTTGAACAGCTTATCACTATATCCTGGAGGAGGCATGCTGTTCCTGGGAGTAGAGACTCCAAGCAGAGACTCTTGAGAGAAAAGTTTGTGTTGTTTTTACTACTCTGGAAAACACTACTATGCATAGCTAGTTTTTATAATAACTTTTTTCTCTCTCTTTCATTTCCCTGTTAGACGATATAATGACATTGCTACATCATAAATTAATCATAACTATTAAATAATTCCAAATATATTCAGAAAAGTTGTACCACTTCATAATTACATCAACAGAATGGTAGTGTACCTATTAAGTTGCCCCTGTAGGATTGACTGTTTCCACATTTTATAATTATTATGGGTATTGATACCTCAGAGAAAGTTTCATTTATAGATTTTTCTTCATGTAGTAGATTGATTTGTATTCATCTCTTTGAAAATATTTTGTTTGTATCCTCAGAAACTTAATTTTGGGGAAATAACTGTTAATCCTAAATATTTATTTCTTTATGTAACATAGATTTAAGAATCTTTGATAGCTTTTTTTCCTGTTTCATGATAATGATTTACTGTGCCATTATTTGAAGATCTTCAGTATCTTTTGCTTCTGGAGTTTCTGGGAAATTTTCTAGAGAGAAAAATACTCTGCAACTTTTGTATTAGTCAAAACTGTGATACATATGCATAATATATTTGTATATGTTTATTACGCATAGTCATATATGCATACATATATATGCTCACAAACATGTGCATGTGTACATATGCATAGTTGCACACATGCATGTTTATGCCTATCTCTATAAAGATTTGCACACATATACATACACTTGTTACATAAATCGTTACATGTGAATAATTATCCACTTATAAAAAGTACATATTTATATATACATTCCTGTATATACACCCACACATAACAACTATGATCTCGATCCTCTGCCAGAAAGAGGTCAGTTATAACTTCCACTTAGGTTTCTATCGGTTAAATATGAGGATTTGGTGAGGGGGAGGTTTCTCTTCTATACAGTCAATTGCTCAAACTCCTTCTGATTGTGTTTCGAAGTTCCATTTCATGATTTAAAACTGATCATCTTTTAGATAGATAGCTAGGTGGCGCAGTGGTTAGAATGTCAGGCTTAGAGCCAGGAAGATTCATCTTCCTGAACTCACTTACTAGCTGTGAGACTCCAGGAAAGTCCGTAACTGTCTTTGCTTCAACTTTACCATCTGTAAAATGAGCCAGAGGGAAAAAAAAATGGCAATCCACTTCCGGTATCTTTGCTAATAAAACACCAAATGGGACAGGGACAGGGGGAGACAGACAGGGGGAAGGATAGGAGGGAGGGGGAGAGGGAAGATAAGGGTAAGAAGGAGGGAGAGGGAGAGAGTTTCTTTTGCAGCATCTGGAAACTGGGCTGTAACTACTGGACTGAGAATTGAGTTGGAGTTTTCTTGAGAGCAGAATCTGTTGAAGACTGAAGTTGCTGGTGGGAAGGCTGCCTGGAAGGCTGAAGTGGCTGCTGCCAAATTTCTTCTGAATCTTAGGGCCAACTGAACTGTTGGAAGACTGAAAAACCATGACCAGGGTGCTAATAATTGATCCTTGTGTTCCCTGGGAACAGAAAGCGTGAAGGTTTTGAGATGTGTTGGATGCTGTGAACTTCAGTGTGTAGCAGGAACTGCCTGGAGGTCTGCCTCTGCATCCAGGTGACTGGTGGATTCAGGTAGGAGCTAAGACCATGAAAAGGGATCCAGGGATTCTGAGAGACCACCTGCGTCAAGATGAAGAAAAGACCTCTCCTTCGATGTTGAATGCTGTGATGAAATTGAAGTTTACTAGAGACGCAAGGGGTTGAGGGTTTGTGTAATTTTCTAATGATTGTATTTAGTGATTAACAATACTTAGTGACAGACTAAGTTAACCTATGATTGCCCCATGAGTGTAAGACTGACTATTGTATTTTGAGATGACTGAATGAATGAGTAAGGAGGCAAAACTCTTTAGGGATAACAGATGATTCTTCTTTTGTTCTTTGTTCTATATACTGTTACCACTTTGGTGAAAACAATGTGGACCTGTGTTGTATATATGTACCAGATATCTATCACCTGTACAGTCACTCTACTTGGACAAGGAGATTTCTTGCTGATCATTTTTTTACTGCTATATCAGACTGAAAATGAAATCTGAACTGAAACAAAAAAATCAAGAAACTCTGCAGTAGTGATAAAACAAAAATGTAGATTTTTATAGGATATCTAAAATTATTGAATTAGTGATAATTGTTAATTTTAGCACACAATATTTTTTGTACCACTTTCCAGAAAACTAATTATTCTCTCTTCTCTCTTTTGTTCTTACCAGTAAATATAATGGAAGAAATTCTCTCCGGTTTGTTTAATTAAAGGACATTCCAATCTTGCTTTAGTCATTAATAAACACTTCAGTGATTTAGGTATAGATAAATTCTATCTTTTGCATTTTTCTTCTGCCAATAAAGTCACAAATCCAGGACATATTTCATCTTCATAAAAAAGATGGAAAGCAGTGAAGTGGCCAGGAGCTAGTTAAGCTATGGACTCAAGAGTTTAGCCAGGAAACACTTAAGTAATACTTTGGGAAATAAGAAATGACTTCAGAGTACCCAAACTGAAACCATATCCAAAGAAGAACTCAGTAAATTCAGAGAGAAATCAATCACTAGAAGCAGCTATGCGACTAAGCCTGAACCCCCCCATGCCCTACCCCATATTCACTTTCTTGGATTCTGTACCTAACTCTTCATTAATCAGTATTGAGGTTATCACATGCTCCTGGTCCCTATTTCATGGTTCCTTGAAGATAAAGAATAGATCCCCATACCTGGATGTCAAGTAGGAATCAATTAATTATAGAAAAGTAACTGCTCATACCTGGATACCAATTAGTTTTGGTTACAGATTGTATCTGGATACCAAATTAGTTGTAGTTACAGATTATACTTGGATACTAACTTAGTTACTGATTATGCTGTTAGAAATCCAAAATGGTATAAAAGACCCCTTACTTCTATGTTTCCCCACTGTTCCTTTAATTGGCATATGAGACAGTAGCCAGCTGGCTAAATTAAAGCTCCTTAAAACTTAAATGGACTTTGTGGTCACTTTGTTGATACTTGCTATTTCACTTGGCTATTACAGCAGCAATAAAATTCATTTGGAAGCAAGAAAGTCCAGAATTTGTGGGAGTATATAAATGCAAAACTCTATTATGTGCTTTTAGAATAAAAAATTGTTATACTCCTATTTTACCTTATGTAAATGGCATAATCAAAATAGAAAATATATTGTATCTCTCAAAGATATTGCTATTAGTCCTTTCTATACTGCTACAGTCGCCTTTGGGAAATAAGTTATTAATTATTTCTAGCTATTTTATCTTATGGTTTTTATATATTCCATCTTTAAGCAATTTACATATGCTCCTACATTATTTTGACTGAGCTCCTAAGGAATGTCTTCTGACTCTTCATAGAAGTTCATGATCTTTTATATTTTCTTTGACCTTGAAGATCCAAATTTGTCGATTTTTCTCCCTTTGTGTTTTATCTGACATTTCCCTATAGGTTGCCAGAGGTTGTGTCCTCTGGAACTAATCAATCTATACTTTCCTCTCAGGTTTCAATAATGCCAGAAAATTGTTTTGATGATTTATTAAAGTACAACATTTGGAGTTTTAACAGAATTTGATTTTATTATGCTCTTGGGGGTGCCTAATCATTTAAAACATTTATTTAATTTTAACATTCCTACTTTAAGAATGAGTTCCATATTCTCTTTCTAACTTCACTGACCTTCTCTACCTATTTGGAAGGTACACTATATATCAATTAAATTGTGCAAATGTATTTTCATATTAAACATATCAAAAAAAGAAAATCATAGTTTAATTTGCACATTGAGTTCATAAATTTTCACTCTGGAGGTAGAAAACATATATTTTTTTCCATCCTGAATTCTTTGGAATTGTCTTAGCTCACTGTATTGATTAGAGCAGGCAAGTTTTTAACAGGAGATAATCATAACAACATTTCTGTTGCTGTGCACAATGATTTCCCTGTTCTCACTTCACTTTGTGTAAGTTAATAAAGGTCTTGCTATATTATCTTTTTCTCTTGAAATCAATTCCTTTGTCATTTGTTTTTGCACAATGGTACTCCATCATGAAAGTGTTTCACAGTTAGTTCAGTTATTGCTAAATCAATAGGAATCCCTTCAATTTTCAATTCTATATCACTGCAAAAAAAGCTGTTACAAATGTTTTGTGCACATAGGTATTTCTTTGTCTTTCATCTAGTTGGGTAGGAAATAAGGATGAGATGAGACCTGGGTTCAAGATAAATTTAGGTGTGGATTTATCAATCAAGCACACAACCATCCACAGGTAAACTCAAATTGGATAGAAATATTTTGCGGGTACAGACTTGTTTAAAATCTATACAAAAATCACAAACATTGAGGTGAGCTAGCTAAAGTCATGATGTACAGGAGCAAAGAACAGTCATTGGTTAGATCTATAGCTCAGAGCTAATTTAGGAATATGGCTCAAGGGTAAAAGAGTGCAACATTCTTGTGACATAGGGGTCTCTCCAAGAACAGGGTGGAGGACACAGGGTGGAGGGCTGTAGTCAGCTCTTTCCAGAGCAGAGTGGAGGGTTATGGGGTAAAGGGGACTGGAATTCCCAAGAAAAGGCTAGGGTCATGTTCTGGGTGAAGAGGGTAGGGGCCCTGCTTGGTCAGCAGGACAGGACAGTATGGTCCCTAGGTAAGATTCTTGCACCATAATGAACCTTATACACTATGATAATTCAAGGAGAATATATAAAATGCTGATTAAGGAAGGAGGGTTCAGGGAAGCATGCCTTGAGCAATATGCCCAGACATGCCTTAAGCAGTATTTCAAACTAAAATATAAAATAGGGACAGAGACAAAAACTACAAGAGGGCATAAATGGTGGGCCACTAGTCAGGTGGTGTATAGTGTCAGGTGGTGCATAGTGACCTGGGATTTGGGTGTGGGTACAACAATCTTTTTGTGATATAGACATACTAGATCAAAGGTTATTCCCAATTCTACAGCCTTTTAGGCATATGTATAGGTAATGGGAATTTGAATATCTTCCCTGACACTTGTATTTGCAATCAAACAAGTACTTAGCACTAAGTTTTTTTGGTGAGGGGGTTAACAATCTTTAATCAAACAAACATATCATTTACCTAGTTCAGGGGGAAAAGTCAGCACCCTGAACTCCACAGAATACAAACACAAGTTACAAGCACAAATTACAAGCACAAGTTACAAGCAGACCAAGAAACAGATGAGCAGACAGGCTTCCAACCATCTGACCATCACATCCATTACCTATTCAAGTTTCCAGAGAGGGAAGCATCAACATCTGGGTTTTTCAAAGCCAGGGGGCTCAATGGCTTCCCAGAGTCTCTTCTGGCCAAATCACACAACTCTTCTCAAAATGAGCCCCAAAGCAAAGCCTCACATCAGGGCTAAAATATAGCTGTCTCCTGGGTCAGAGAATGTCACAGCCCTCTTGACTCACTGCCCAATTACAAAGTAACAAGGAGTGGCCATTTCCAAAAAACAAACCTCCCGCCACAGGCTCCAAGTGACCACATTGAGCCTATTAGGGGGTGGAGTATACTTTCAAATCAAGGAACATTCTCAGAGCCACTTAAGCCTATCAGAGGGTCTAGGGGCAGGAAAGAGCTTCAGATTCTCATTACATTTGGCCCCAAGACCTTTCATGCCCATTACATAGTCAAATTAAATCTGAATTAACATTAACATCTCTTAAGTACAACATAATCCCCACGAAATAGAGATATCACCTTGGTAAAATACATAACATAGCAAGTCATTACCAGCAATCCAAAACAAAAATGTCCAAATAAAGTTCTCATGGTGGGAAACAGGGTTTCCTTCCCCGCAACACTGCCCTTGCAGGCTTCCTCCTGGCACTTTCATATGCAGGCTGTAATGATACAAGTACGAGTCTTAACAGCTGCAGCCCCTGCTTCCAAGTGCTGAGGGGTTACTGGGCAATAAAACCAACAGGATGGGATACTTGGGGATCCATAGCACTTCACTGCATCTACCATACACAAACTCCATCCTCCCCCTGGGTCCCAAACTGTGGGGCACAGCAGGAAAACACATTAAGCGCTACTGCTTTGGTGCACAGTCCTTATCTGAATTCCAAACACCTGGGTTCCTCTTCCTCCCACAGTACACAGCGACTCCTGGCTTCTGTCCTGCTCCCAATGCAGGCAGCTCACCATTCCCACTCTCAGCTCAAAGAAATCGACAGGCCAGCAGCTCTCTCTTCTGGTTCTATAGCTCCACAGAGTCACAGCTACTATAACTATTCAAGTTACCAGAGAGGGAAGCATTAATATCTGGGTTTTTCAAAGCCAGGGACTCAACAGCTTCCCAGTCTCTCCTGGCCAAATCACAAAACTCTACTTAATGTGAGCCCCCAGCACTTAGTTTCAAGTCAAGTATCAAGACACAGAACTTAGAAGAACTGAGAAATGAGAACTGAGGACTGAAGTGAGAAACGAGAAGAGAGCACTGGGAGGAGGCATAGCTGTGGTGTTGGAAATTTTTCTGTCGGTTTTGATGTTACTTTGTCAGATTCTCCTTCTAACAGAGGAGGGTGTTATTGTTACAGGAGTCCTGGGACCTTGCTCCTAGTTCAGAAGCCCCAAAAGAGGATTTTCTTGTATGTTTACAGAAATCCTGGAGGCGGGACTTGCTGATGTTTTTCAAGGCCCAAGGACTATATTGATGATTTTTGTTGATTCCTCAGACCTTGTTGTTGGGTCTATGTTGATTTCACATGCAGAAAGTGAATTGATGAGGATGCTGGGAATGTGAATGAATGTTATTATGACTTTGTTCATCTTTATCTTTTCAAGTACTGAAACTGTGAAAGCCTTGAGGTGGACCAGACACTGTGAACTTCAGGATGAAACAAGAACTGAACAAGGAGGTGGAAAATAAGGAGCTGGCCGGAGCTGGGACAATGGAAGGGTAACCATGGAAGCATAGAGCCAGCCTCAAAATAAAATGAAAAGACCTCTCTTTGGGTATTTAATGCAAACTGACAAGATCAAGATTTACTATGGGTAAAGAACTTTGACCTTTACAATTAGATGATTGGGTTAAGCACTTAATATTTAAGGATGGCTGGAAACTAATCTCCAATCAAGAAGAAAGACCACTTTTTGATTGAGGAGATTGAGATCATGTGACCTAGGGGTGGAGAGCTTTTTGACCTCTGGACTTTGGGTCAATTAAGGAGGCTTGCTTTTATTTTAAACCTATGTGACCACTTCCATAAAAACTACTTGGCCATTTCAGTGATAAGTTCTTATGGCATAACATTGTAAAGATCGTACTTGATTTTATGTGAATGTTTTGCCTCAATTTGTTATTGAATAAATAAAGAGTTCACTATACTGTTGCAATCAGAACCTTAAAAGCTGTTCACAGCAGCAGTCATCTCAAAAGCTGTGCATGATTGGCTTTGTAGTATAGTTCCAAATTATTCTACAGGGAGGTTTGATCAGTTAACAACTGCACCCACAATTCATTAATGTACCTAATTGCCTTCATCCTCTCCAGTGTATATCATTTCTTACAGCAGTATCTGATAGCAGAATCTTCAACCGTATGAGATAGTTGTAAAGGTGATACCTCAGAGTTCTTTTAATTTGCTTCTCTCTAATCATTAATTATTTAGAGTCATTTTTCTATATGACTATAGATAGTTTTGATTTCTTCTTCTAAAAACAGTACCTTTTGACCATTTATCAACTGGGGAATGACTTGCAGTCTTATAGATTTGATTCAATTTTCTGTGTATTTTAGAAATGAGGACATTATCAGAGACACTGGTTGTAAAAATTATTTCCCAATTTTCCACCACCCTCATAACCTTGGTTACGTTGACTTTACTGGTACAAAACCTTTATAATTTAATGTAATAAAATTATCCGTTTTGCATTTTTGCAATGTTCTCTACCTCTTGCTTCATCATAAAACCTTCCCTTCTTCTTAAATCTGATAGGTAAACTGTCCCTTGCTCTCCAAAACTGCTTGCTATATCAGTCTTTATACCTATATTGTACACCCATTTAGATGCTATTTTGGTATATGGTGTACGATCTTAGCCCAATTTCTTCCATACTATTTTTGACTTTCCCAAGCAGTTTTTAACAAATACTGAGTTCTTGTCACAAAAACTGGGGACTTTGGGTTTATCAAACAGTAGATTATGATAGTCACTGATGGCTGTGTCTCATGTATCTACTGTACCCCACTGATACACTGCTCTATTCCTCAGTCAGTACCAAGTAGTTTTGATGTCAGCTGCTTTGTAATATGGATTAATATCTGGTATGGCTACGTCACCTTCCTAGCACTTCTTTTCATTAATTTCCTTGATATTGTGGACCCTTTGTTCTTCAAAATGAATTTTGTCACCATTTTTTCTAGCTTTATAAGGTAAATTTTTTTGTATATTGGTTGATATGACACTAAATATGTAATTTAATTTAGGTAGAATTCTCATTTTTATTACATTAGCTCCACACAGCCATGAGCAATTGATGTTTTTCGAATTAGATCAGATTTTATTTGTATGAGAAGTGTTTTGTAGTTGTGTTCATACAGGTACTGGGTTTGAATAGAATATTTGACACTCAAATACAAGAGGCATGAGAAGACAAACATGGAAAAGAAATCATAAGGACCTTATCAAAGTTGAAATATTTACATACTAACAGGGAAAAACAATAAGTGTAACCTATGAAACTTTTCTCAGTATGAGGATAGGTGAAGGGAATATAAATATATACACACATATGCATACATACATACATACATATATACATGCACATGCACATATGTAGATATACACATATGTCTATATGGGAGCATACATATGCATATGAATACGTTTGAGTGTGTGTATATATGTGTACATAGACAGAGGGAACAGAGTCAATTGAATAGGAAAAGATGATATTTTAAAAGATGAAATTGAGAGGTGAGAGAGGATTAGAATGAGAGGAGACAGGGAGATACAGAATGGGGTCAATTATCTCATATAGAAGAGGCAAGGGATAACTGTTACAATGAGGGGAAGAACAGGAAGGCAAAAGGGAATGGGTCAACATTACTCTCATTGAGTTTGTCTTAGGGAAGGAATGACATATACTCTAAATTGAGTATCTTGCCCTACAGGAGAATATGGGGAGGAGGATGAGAGGAGGGATGATGGAGGGGAGGGCAGATGGTGGGGGAGGGTTGTTAGAAGCACACACTTCTGTAAAGGGACAGGGACAAAGTAGAGAATGAAACAAGAGGAGGGAGAGATAGGAGGGAGGAAAATACAGTCACTCTTTCATAATTTATCCATTGTGGAGATGTTCTGCAGAATTAATCATGTGTGGCTGGCATTGCATTGCCTGTCTTTCCAGTGTCTGTTTTCAGTGGGTGAAGAAGAAGGGATAAAATTTGGAGTTTCAAGTTCTCAAAACAAACATTAAAAATGCATATATTTATTATTATCATTATCCTTTATTGTTGTTTTTGTAGTTGTTATTATTATTATTATTTATATGCAACTGGGAAATGGGTAATGCAGGAATTGGGGTAGGGAGATCCACCTTGCCCTACTGGAAAGTCAGAGGGGTGATGGGGGTGGATATAGGAGAGAGCAGAATGGGGGATGGGGCATACAGTGAGATAGATCCTTTGGGGTGGTGGGTAGGGGAAGGATGGGGAGAAAATTTGTAACTTAAAATAAAAATAAAATTAAAATGCTATTTGGGGAAAGTTGTGTATCAGAATACTATTGAAAGTCAATTGAATTCATTTTGGTTATTTTAGGGAATGTGAAAAAGTGAATAATGTTACTCCTACCTTGATGCTAAAGATAAGTCAGAATGTATTATACTATTTGACACTAAGGCAAATTGGGATATTGGTAAGGTATGATAAAGAAACATTTAAAAGTTGAAGGCTCCAAACTCACCAGTACAGGGAAGAAGGGGCACAGTGGCACTGGATTATTTCAGAGTCCCACTCCCTCTAACTGGTAAGTTAAAATCTTTTTTACTCTCTATGAAATTTTAAGAAATAAACATAGCACTGAAGTTTACTGAAGTCCAAGCTAACATTAGCTGAAAATATTTTACAAAAATTTATTACAACTTCTGCATTTTATGAGCCCAATTTTCTTTTTTTAAGTTTCTAATGTCTTAATTTATTTTTTTAAACTTAATTGATTTATTTACTTTTAGTTTACAAAATTCAGTTCTACAATCCCATGAGTTTCAAATTTTCTCTCCCTCTCTTTCTGCCCTCCAAGATGGCAGCAATTTTCTACCAATAATTTTTGCAAGTGATAATTTAGAAATACAATTAATGTCCTAATACATTGTATTCTTAGGGTCTCCCTAAATTGTAGTAAATTCTCTCATTTAAAATTTAGCTATCATCATAAGCCGGAAATGGTATTAGATTACCATTTTTTTAATCAGAATTTTGTTGAAACTAAAAGCTAGAGGAAAAAATTGTGTACAGTTATATCACTCATATATTTATAATGTTTACATATTCCATATAGAAAAAACAGTATTTACACCTTTACCTATAGTTAAAGAGGAAATTACAGCCAAAAGAAATTGGCTATCAGATTTGTTAATTAATTGCTGTATGTGGCAGAGAGGAGATTAGGTGAAAACTTTATTTTGGATTTATAATGTACATTCAGACCATTCCTCCTGCATATATGAGATTTGACAAAACAAGGGCATCACCACCAGTTCCTCCTAAAGTGCATCTCAGCTATTCTTATTTTGTAAAACTGCCAAGATACTTGAAAACTACCTCTATAGGCAAGGTCATTTAGCTTTGGAAAAGATTAAGATGGGTTTCTAACAATTGACTTTTACTTCAAAACAAGTTTAAATTTGAAAAAGAAAAATGTTAAATTAAATCCCCTATGAATGAGGTACCTGGTTGTAATGGGAATCTGAAGATCCTCCCTGCCCCTAGAAGCTTTGCTTAAGTGTTTGGGTGGCTCTGAAAAATCTTCACTGATTTGAAAGTATACTCTACCCCCTAATATCCTCAATGTGGTCATGTGGAGCCTGTGGTGGGAGGCTTGTTTTTCAGGAATGCCTGCACCTTGTTACTTTGTAGTTAGACAGTGGGTCAAGAGGCCTATGACATTCTCTTACCCAAGATATGTGTATATATATATATATATATATATATATATATATATATATATATATATATATATATATCTTGATATGAGGCTTTGCTTTGGGGCTCACTTTGAGAAGAGTTGTATGATTAGGCCAGATGAGACTCTGGGAAGCTGTTGAGCACCCCGGCTTTGAAAACCCAGATGTTGATGCTTCCCTGTCTAGTAACTCAAATAGGTAATGTATGTGATGGTCAGATGGTGGGAAGCCCATATGCTGATCTGTTTCTTTTTCTGCTTGTTATTTGTGTTTGTGACTTCTACTTGTAACTTGTGTTTGGATTCTCTGAAGTTCAGGGTGCTAACTTTTTCCCCTGAACTAGGTAAATGGTATGTTTGTTTGATTAAAGAAATATTGTTAACCCATTTTCAGTTGCTTTCCTTTAGAAAAGCAGATCAAGAAGAAGTTGGGCAGAGCCAAGATGGCAATGTAGAAGCAGCAAGGTTCCACAGCTCGCACACAGCCACCCTAAATACCCATAAAATATGATCCTAAACAAATTCTAAGGCTCTAAAACTCACAAAAACACAGAAAACACATCTCTCGCTGAAGGCAGCTTGGCAGGAGGCGCTCATCATGCAGGCCTGCAGGTCAGGAGCTAAGGCCAGCCCAGCCTGTAACCGAAACCACGGCCAAGCCCCAGGGTGCTTGGGAGGAGCCAAGCCTCCCAAGCCACAGCATGAGTCTACCTGGGGGAGCAGATCTACAGCACCTAAAGGGATCTTCACATCTAGCAAGGCAGCATTAGAGAAGGTCAGTGAAAGTGGAACTTGGAAGCTAAATTTGGGGGAGGAAAAGTAGTTCAGTCAAACTTCCCCCAGGGCAAGGAAGCCCTGGGGGAAGGGAAGGAACTGCTGTAACTGGTTGCTGCCCCCAATGGGCTGCTTCAGGGCCCTTGGCCTGCAGACCCCAAAGCGGGGCTGAGTCGACTGATCAGGGCCAAGTGCTCTTGGTTTGGGTGGCCTGCATCTGGATTGTGGTTTGGGTGGTGGTCCTGGGGTGCACTCTCAGCAAGCCAAAGCTGGGGGGGGCTGCCACACCCCTTAATAGCTGTGGCAGCTGGGAAAACCCCAGCGATTTGGAACAGAGCTTTCCCCCCTGGAAGCAGAGTTATACAAAGCTAAAATAAACCAACTAATTAATTGACAGGCCAACATGAGGAAAAGGAAGCAAAAGAAGAAAATCAATAAAACTCTAGAATCCTTTTTTGTGGACAAAAAGGATCAAAGCAAGGAATGGGAGGAAGACAACACAGTCAGAACTCCCACACCAAATGCTTCCAAGACTTGAAGAATGCCTAGTAGCTATAGATAATCTAAAAAAGGACTTTGAAAAACAAATAAGAGAAGCAGAGGAAAAATTGGGAATAGAAATGAGAATGATAAGAGAAAACCATGAAAAGAGAGTCAACAACCTGACTGAAGAAAACAACACTTTAAAAATTAGATTAACTCAAATGGCAAAAGAGGCCCAGAAAGCCAATGAGCAGAAGAATGCCTTAAAAAGCCAAATTTGCCAGGTGGAAAAAGAATCTCAAAAGCATTCTGAAGAGAATAATTCCTTCATAATTAGAGTGGAGCAAGTAGAAGCTAATGACTTTATGATAAACCAAGATACTATTAAACAGTTACAAACAAATGAAAAATAGAAAGCAATGTGAAATATCTCCTTGGAAAGACCAATGACCTGGAAAATAGATCCAGGAGAGACAATTGGAAAGCTATTGGTCTACCTGAAACCCATGACCAGAAAAAGAACTTGGAAAGTATCATTCAAGAAATCCTCTAAGAAAATTGCCCTGATTGCCATTTTTTACTGAATTAGGAAAGAAAACCAATAATGAAAATCATTTGGAAAAACAAACAAAAAAAAGCAAGAATGTAAAAAGGATTTTAGTTCTCTTTGTAGTGGCAAAGAGCTGAAAACTGTAAGAATGCTCATCAATTTAGGAATGACTGAACAACTTGTCGTATGTGATTGTGATGGTGTACTATTGTGTCCTAAGAAATCATAAGCTTGCCCTGCTGCTGCTGCTGCTTCTGCCTCCACCTTGGGAGGAACACATCTGTTTCAGTGATGGGTTCTTGGGCCTCCACGTTGTTGCAGGACTAAGAGCTGGAGGAGGTTAAACAAAAGAGACCGGCTTTCCCCACAGTCAAATCACCCATCTATACAGCCAATTTCTCAGCCTGGACAAAGGAGAGAATGGTAATCTTAGCTGAGAAGACTTCCAGTGGATTCCAGAGCTTGCCATCCACACCTTAGGGGATCTAATCATCACTACCTTCTTCCCTGAGAGAGAGGACCAGGTAAACTTCTATGAATTCATGAGAACTCTAGCTCACTTCCTACAAATTGAAGACAATGAGAAAAGGAAGGATGTGAATGGACCAGAACCACTCAACAGCCTGAGCAATAAACTACACTGTGCTTTTTGATTATATGACTTGGATCAAGATAACAAGATTTCCAGAGATAAATTGTTACAGGTACTATACATGATGGTTTGAGTCAATATTTCAGATGAGCAGCTGGGCAGCATTGCAGACAGGACAATCCAAGAAACTGAGGAGTGTGGTCATAGTGCCATATCCTTTACAGGATGTGTCAAGGTTTTGGAGAAGGTGGATGTAGAGCAGAAGATGAGCATCTGGTTTCTTCATTAATAGATTGGGACCAAATTGTTCCTGACTGTCATTTAAGAAGAGGAACTATTTAAGAACAAGAACTTTCATTTTTCTCCCTCTCCCTGCAGAGCCCCTTCTCTCCTCAAGTGTTGCTGCTGTTACATGACAAACCCTTCCCTGTTTGTGCCAGCACACACATGCTGGCCATTGTGTTAGAAGCAGGGCACTAAGGAATGAATGGTACATCTTGGCTCTCCTGCTCTCTTTGGTTTCTCCCTTCACTGTTCTCCACTTATCAATGTTGCCTTTCTTTTTGGTGCTTCTGTCAGCTATAAATCCATCAGTCTGAGAAATGGAGAGAGGGAAGCACTCCCATCCCATCCCCAAAGAACTAGCAAGTCCTTCCCTGGATGGAGACTGAAGCCATACCTATGTTCTAGTCAGGTTTTAGCACACGTCCTTGACTTTCTTTAATGTCTCCACCCCCACTTATGTAACTGCACAGGCAATCTTTCAGTCTCTGCATTCCTCTTTATTGAGCTTCACCCTTGCTCTTTCTTCCCGCAAGCTATGCCTGTCACAGTGGGACATCTCTGATTTCTCAGGGCTCGTAAGGTCAGTGAGGTGCCTTGATATTTTTTAACCACCTTCCACACTTAACTGAGACTCTAGGACATTGCCTCCCCAGGAGCTTTTGGGTACCTTGAAGAATAGTGACATCCTTGGGCTCTTTACCCTGTGTTACAGTTGAAAGACTGCAAGATGGAGGTGTGCTTCCTGAAAGCAACCGGGAAAGGTGAGAGGTGGAGGTCAAGCCATCTGGGTGTGCTCACTTAAGTCACCTCACATCTGGTCTCTGACCTGCATGATTAGTCTTGTTAGTATAGTATTTACCCTTCAGAAACTGGCCATCCACCTGGAACCAGGTTTTATTTCTAGGCAGGTGTTACTGGGATGGTGTCTGTGGAAATATGTATGTGAGATTTCTCATGGCTTCTTGGAAAGGGAAGCAGTCTTAGTGTGCTCTGATGTTACTACACTGAAGTATCATATATTTTGAGTGTCCAAGTAGACAAATTAGTGTTAAAGAAGTGCCTAACTTATCCCAGACCAAGAGATTTTAAGATTGTCCTCAGTGTCTTGAAGTTTTACACACAAAGTCTCTACAAAATTAACATTTGCAAATGATTATGTTGGAATTCATAGCCAGTTCATGTTACACGTCCAAAGAGATGAATGTATCACAAAATTAGCCTTCTGATTAGCTAGCTTCCTAGATCCTCATATATACTGCACCTGATTCTTTACTTCCTGAGGTGGATTTGTAAGCCCTTGAAAAAAAGCCAAAGCATCTTCTCTGTGAAAGACAGCTTAACTGAGTCTTTCCTGAATCAGGCTGTGCCATGCTAACTATTGTATGAGTTGATTCATTCCTGTATCTGTCCTGGACTGGCCTTTTCATGACTCCTTGCTTGCTTATTTGCATCAGAAGATTGATCAAGGTGTACATGGGATTCTTCAGGAAGCTATATTGCTGACCTATCCTGAAGAAGAATGCCACCTGAAAAAGTGGGGTAGGGTAAGGAAGGGCAGTATAGATGCAAATTGCCAGTAACTCTCATGAGGGAATGAACCTAGATTACGGTTCAAATGATGTAATATAGGAACTGTATAAAAGGGAAAACTGTCCACTGTGATCTGTTAGAGAGATACTTTAATGGCTTAATGACTTGGATTTTTAAGGTTCTTAAGGAAAAAAAATGCGTATCCCCCATAAGCTATATAGCAAACTGTTTTAATCCATGGTTGTACATTACTCTTCCATTAAAACTGTATTTTTCAATCCATCAATAAATACTTGTGGTTAAAACAAAGAAAGAATGAATGAGATCCATGATCTAAGAAAAACATAGAAAAGCTTGCATGAAATATTGATATGAAAAATAAACAGTACCAAGAGAACATTGTATACTCTAACAGCAATATTGTTTTAAGAAGAACTTTGAGTGAATAAATTATTTTGATTATTGTAATTTCCCTAATTTACTGTAAATGGCATATAAAGAAAAATATTATATGCTTCTAGAGGGGAAAAAACTGTTAAATGTAACTTCGTATATAGTAATTTTACACATATACATATATAAATACTTATCTATTTGTGTTCAATGGTAGCCATTGCTCAGGTGAGGTTGGAGAATGGTATAAAAAAGGAGAAAAGAAAAAACTTAATTGATAACTTTGTTGTATATTTGAAAGACATTGTATGTTGTATATAGTAGATTTGCACTTTTATGTACCATCATCTTCCTATTGTACTATATAATGGAAATACTTGTTATATTCCATAATTTTGAAATTATTCAATTATTTTGAAAACCAATAAACCAGTTGTGCTTTGCATACTGAACCAGAATATCCCATTGTCCTTCATTAGCCTGTAATCCATCTCATTAGCTGTGTAATCATGTGCTTAAGATGTAATGGATGTACACTCCACTTATACTATTTTTCATCTGTATGACAAATTTTCAAATAAAGTTGTTGGCAAGACTGTTGTTATTTGTCCTTCATTTTCAAAAGGACCAGTGACATCATGGTTGATGCCTTGATTTTTGTGTGAGCTGGATTTAAGTGAGGAAGAATTGTACAAAGTTGTGACACTTATTATCTCTTTCTGAATCATCAACATTTTGTGACAGGTCTAGATGACTGGCAATGGCCCAGAGTACATTGGATGACCTTCACATGCTATCTTTGATGCTTAACCAAACTCTAAGTGCTCCAGACTGCCTGCTTCAGTCACCTTTGTGACATTGCAACAATTTGTCCTAATCCACTCATTCTATCAAAGAAGTCTTCCTGTCCTTTGTGTAGACATTCTCCTAACTATAAACAAGTTTGAGGCCTGCCACTTACCCTCAACCTGATTCAGCCTGCCTGCTAGGACAGTTTATTGGAATGTGGCTTCTGTATATTCTACAGTTTCTTGGAGTCACAGGTAAGGCTTGGTTGAATTAGGTGGATGCCAAAGCTGGATAAGGAGCCCCAAAAAGGGTTTGAAAAACATTCACATCAGGAGTTGAATATTGCAGAGAAGATTGTAAAAGGTACTTATACCTGATCAAAGAGAAATATTCTCTTATTCAGACTCCCTTCCATTTTACAAAGAATTCATTATTCCTTGCTTCCCTTTCTTCAACAAGAAAAAAGGTGCAAATTTCATTCATTGAGGGGGGAGAAATAGAAATAAAACACATAGAAGAAATTGATTGATGTAAATCGTAGTAATGCCACCTGGAATATTATCTGAAAACAATTATGGCAGTACTTTGATCAGAAATAGAACTGCATATAAATATATAAGGAAGAAAAATGCAAAGGTGGAGATGGTAACATTATTAACATCTGCAAAGCACCATGCTAAAAAAAATAAGCTAACATAGAACCTATTTCAAAGTGCAATAATATGACTACTGACTGCAGATAATATTCTTGCTAATTTAGCCATTACTAACAATCATTTGCTATTTACAATTCAGTTATTTCTTACTACAATATAAAAAAGTGCTCATTTGTATAATTGTTGCTGAGGGGCACAGTTAAAAGTTCCTCATTATTAATATTATAATCACTATAGTGATTTTTGAATGACTTTTCAGTTTCCCTGTGGTCAAAGTATTTTGGAGCTTAAGGCAGTCAGAAGATTAAAATAAATGTTAGCTTTAAAGATCATGAAAGCGACAAAGAAGACATTCTTTTCATCTTAAAGGAAAGTTCTCAATAAATCAAATTTATTTGGGGCATACAAAGATTGCAGGTTTGTTTCATCACATTCTAAAATGATAACATACTTAACTTTCTTCCTTTCTCTTTCTGTCTTTCTCCTTTTCTCCAACCCTTCCTCCTCCCCTTTCTTCCTCTCCTCTCCCTTTTCTTTCCTCTTCTATCCTCTCCTCCCCTTTTCTTCCTTCCCCTCCTGTTCACTTCCTTTCCCTTTACTTTGCTTTGTCCACATAAAGTATCAATTATCTACCCACTGGTTCTCAGCCCAAAAGAATGTAAATTTTTATTGCTGAAATTTCCCAATGTATCAAGGGGTTAGTGGATACATTTTTTCTTAAAGACCTTGCCTTAAACCCAAATACCTCTGGCTGGTCAGAGGTATTGACTGGTCAGCAATAGGTCCCATAACAAGACTTATTTGGTCATTGTTTGAGCCCTGGTTGGCTCAAAGTGAATGTAATTAGCAATTCTTTCTGTTTTGATCAGAAATTCTGAAGGTCTTCCTTTCCAAGACTGTTTTTTTTTAATTGGGTAAAAGATACCATCCCCTGCCTCACTTCATACCTAGTCTTTATCTCTGAATGATGTTGTGTCAGTCAAGCTGAGACTTACTAAAGACCTTAACTTAAAAAGACCAAGGTCTCCCTCTATATTGGGTGTCATCAGCAGTTATTCTGACATTATCTTTCTGCTAATCTCAGATAGTTTTGGAGGAGAAAGTTAGACTGGTGACTCTGTTGACCCTCTCTCTCTTAAATCAAATCCATTTACATGACATAAGATCACCTCCCAAATGGCATTGTCCCCTTAGAGAACAAAAAACAAACAACAACAGTATAGAAAAAAAAAATCTCATTTCAACACATGAATGGGAAGTCAGCCATAAAAAAAGAAAGGACAAGACTACTTTTCATCCCAATGCATGTATGACTAATGAATTAACCTTGGCAAAAGAAGATTAATTAATCATATCTCAACAGCATATTTTGACTTGTACCTTATTCCAAACAGATAGAGCCTTGGTTTTTGAGCTTTGGCCACAGTTGTGGAAGTAGGAAAGTAATACAGTCTCTAACCATGCTGCTGCATTCCTCATTATCACTAACAGGAAGCAGAATGCTAAGCTTCCCTGAGGGCAAGTGCCATGACACCTTTGTATTTATTCCCAGAACTTAGTATTAACATATGGTAGCAACAGTAACAACTTAGTAAATAATTTTCAGTATTGATTGGTCAATTATATGATTCTTTCATCTAGGGACAGAGAGCTGGAAATCCTTCAAGTTGGAAGTTCCAGTTAAAAGAACTTATTCCTTTTCTAAAAAGAAGGAAGGAGCCATAAATTAGAATATGATAATTTCTATAATTGTATTGCAATATGAAGACATATTAACACAGGATTGGGATACAATCCCATAGACAACATGCACTACTCTTAGTGATTGGAACAGACCTACCTGCAGAATCCATGCAGATAACTGACAAGCCCACCACTCACATTATAAATAAATAACAAATAAATGGCCACACTCAGCAATATATAGTCCCTTTGGGGACCGCTAGTTGGTGCATGGAATAGAGAATTAGACCTGGAGTCAGGAGGACCTAAGTTCAAATCCAGCCTCAGACATTTAACATTTAATAGCCATGTGACCTTGGGCATGTCACTTAAACCCAATTGCCCTGCCCTCTCCCCACCAAAAAAAACAAATAGATAGATATCTAGATAAATAGATATCTAGATAGATAGATAGACAGATAGATATCCAGTCCCTCAGTATGCTCTTAGCAAGTCAGCATTTTATTAGTGTGAATATATGGAATGCAGGAGCAGTTTGTGCTGTGAGGTAGGATTATAGGGAAGGGAAAGAATAAGCAGTTTTTAATAATCTACTATGTATTCAGTGACCTGCTAAGCACTTTACAAATGTTTGATCCTCACAAAAAACCCTGGGATTTAGACAAATTTCTTCACTCCATATTACAGTTAAAGATATTGATGCAAAGAGGAATTGAATGGTTTTCAAGAGTGACATTACAAGTGTATGAGGTTTGATTGGAACAGAGGTATTCTTGATTCCAGACCCAGTGCTATGTTCACCTTATTAGCCAGGTGCCAAGTTGTTATTCTGTCCTTTGTCAAGCTGACTTAATTCTGCTGAATTGGTGCCAAAACTACATTATTAAATATTTTAAATTAAATCTAGTATTACTTCTCTTAAATTTGCACACAAATGTAAGTCTTAACAAAGGTATTGACAAAATCATTTTCCAGATAGAGTATCCTAGATTTGTATTAATGATTTTAAGATAAAAATGATGTTAAATTAGCATTTTAATTATATGAATGCCCTTTCAATTTTTAAAGGTTCCTTAATCTCCCAGGAAGGTATACAATCACTAAATTATATAGTTTTGTTGTATTATAGAAATAATTTAAGTTCATATTTTTATTTGGGTTAACTGAAAACTGATGCCATGAAAGTAAAATGATTGTGCTAGTTCACGTGCATAATTTCTTTTGTTTCCCCAGGGGCTGAAAGACTCTGATATTTAACTGACAGACTTAAGGATCTAGATCTCCTGTCTCAGAGATCATTGTTCTTACAATTCACTTAAGCTACTAATTTACTTCATTAATCTTTTTCCCCCTTTTCATATAAAGGTAAAATCAAGATTCCAAACTTCCAAATTTGGAATTTATTAATGTTGAATTAAACCTACTTCAGTCAAAATAGAAAGGAAAAAAGGAAAAAAAAACCTGTCCCCTAATTAGGTTTTTAAATATAAAAAACACACTTTTATAATCTTTCTATTGAAAGATAAAAATTTTAATCTGATCATGTCATTTTAAAGCAGCTTATAGCAAAGTTTTTGGTTATATAATGTGGGAAAAAAAAGGAGAAAGTGATATTGGGAGGAGTTGTTAAATGAAGTGTTATGTTCAACCTTATTCATTGCTGCTTCTAAGATTTCCATTCCTTTTATCTTCTTAGAATACAGTGGTCATCTTTAGGAAATAAGCTATTAAGGAAAGACAGTTTGAAATAATTTTTGGATGCAATGTTGTTCATGTTTTGTTTTTACCCAGAAAGAGAATGTAGTACTAAAATTTAAAACCTTTGCAGATGTATACTTAAATGTGTATTACAGGAAGGAGCTAGGGATATGATATAGAGAAAAATGGAATGAAAGGATTACATATATATGAGAAGGATGCTAGAATTTAAAATGTGGAGGATTCATTTATATAAGTTTTATTTATTTCAATTCACTTCAACTTAAAAGAACTGATTCTATTTATTTTTTAGTGTCTTCGCTATTCTAGGTATTATGCTAGGAAATCAAGATACAATTTTTTTTAAAAAGCTTATATTCTACTGAATATTGCTATAGGTAATGAACAGTAATACTATAGTAAAGATAAATAAATATAAAACAAATATATAATAAGTACAAAAAGCATGTGTAGAGAAAAGAAAACAGAAACAACTAGAAAGTAGGGAGGGGGGAACATGGATCAGCAAAGTCATCTTATGGAATGAAGTAGATTCCAAGAGGCAGAAAAGAGAGATGATCACAGAAAATAGTAAGGTGAACACACGTGAATTTGAGTAAGGGTGTGTCATGCACCAAGAAAAGAAATTAGGTCCATTTGGAGGGGAAATGGAATGTATGCAAAGAACTAAGGTGAAATCTCTGTAAAGATACAAACATGATTTGAAAATTTTATGGGACAGGCAATAATTTTGATTTGCTATCATTTTGTGAAAGCAGTTATGTGTGCATAGCTCTATTGATTACAGTTAATCCAAAAGTCTAACCTTGAAAAGGTCAAAGGGAATTGAACTGTTTTCCCTACCTTTTCGTTACTTCTTTGTGAATTAAATGCTTAGCTTTACACCATGTACATACACCCAGCTCTCCTTAATTTTGTTTTTAATCTTTGATTTTGAAGAATGGATTATTATTCAAGTAAAGTACAAAAAAGTTGTAGCTCTGAAGGATTATACCTATTTCATATAATGTCAGAGATAATACAGTCAAAGTATAAGGATGTCAAGCATTTCTATGATCATTCTGATGCAAAACAAAACAGGATTAAAACCACTAAAAGAAAAGTGCAAATGAAAAGGATAAATAAAACCAAGTACTGACAAAGTATTGCCAAAAAGATCACCTTTTTTAACCCTCCAAAAACAAGGGAAGGAAGGAATTTTAAGGAGGTGAGGAATTACATAGACAAGACAGTATAAAAACCAGAGAACTGAAGATTGGAAAAATGTTCATTTTTAGTAATCAACTTCATTTTTTCAGTCTAAAATTCAGCAAATAGTCAGAATCCTTCCAGGGGAATTAGTAAAATGCAGACTAAATGACAAAAATGGAAAAGAGAAAGGACAGTTTAAAACAAATGGTATTTTTATTATCAATATGGTATAACTATGGTTTTAGAATTGTGAAATACATTTCAAAATAAAATGAACTCAATTCCAAATTTTCTAAAACTTGCAATTATAACAAAAAGAAAGTTTTAAAGTTAAAAATATACAGTGAATTAATATTTAATGTAGTAATATACTAACAGTTATTTTACTTTGTCCATGTAAATATGGAATTGCTAAATAGATGTGATCAGATTGCCTGGTCAATATTTCATTTAAAATAATTTTCTTCTTTTTGAGTAGATGGACTTCTTGAAATTTCTTTTTTAATGTGTTTCCTTTTTTCCTTCCTTCCTTCCTTCCTTCCTTCCTTCCTTCCTTCCTTCCTTCCTTCCTTCCTTCCTTCCTTTCGTTCTTTCTTTCTTTCTTTCTTTCTTTCTTTCTTTCTTTCTTTCTTTCTTTCTTTCTTTCTTTCTTTCTTTCTTTCTTTCCATTTGCCTTTTTTTAGAGGGGGAAATGCAGGACAATTGGGGTTAAGTAATTTGAAAAAGGTCACACGGTTTGTAAGTGTTAAGTGTCTGAGGCCTAATTTGAACTCAGGTCCTTTCGAATCTGGGGCCAATGATCTATTCACTGTGCCACCTAGCCCCCACCCCCAGAAATTTATTCAGATATCCTAGTAATTCTAATAAAGGGTACCATTTTATTAATTAATAGAAAGTATTGACTACAATGGTAGTTTCATAACTTTAGAAAGGAGGCCAAGTCTCTTTCTTCTATGTATCTTTCACTGTAATTGAAAAAAACACCTTATGAATAATTGTTGTCCCATAAATATTTATTGACTGGCTGCATTATGACTTTAGCAATTCAAGGATTCATTGACAGAAATAAGCAAATTTGAAAGGGGAGTTACTATGAAAAGAAGGTGCTACATTTGCTAAGCTATACATATGTTTTCTTCTCTTTTTAAAATTAAAAATTTTTTTTCTTATTTACATCATTCATTTTCATGACATTTTTGAATTACAAATTTTCTCACCATCTTTAACCTGCCACAACCCTAAAACAGCAATCCCAATGTAAAGCCCCTCCCCTGCTCTGCTCTCTTACTTTCTGCTAGGGTCTCCCTATCCTGGCCCCTATATATCTTAATTCCTAGTTACAGGTCTTGCAGAACTTTAAATTCTATATTCTTTCGATTCCTCCCTTGTCCCCACCCCCACTGGACGGACAATCAATTCAAAACAGGCTGTGGATGTGTGATTATACAGGACATCTTCATAGGGAACACATTGTGACAGTGATCATCTGTCTCTCCTTCCTATCCCTCCCCCTCTTTGTTCTGTTCTTTACCCTGTCCCTGTCCTTTACTGAAGTGTGTGCTTCCAGCATCCCTCCCACAGACCCTGCCCTCCTCTTTGACATACCCCTCTAATCCCCATGACCCCTAGTGTGGCATGATGCCCAGGTTAGAGTTTATGCCATTTCTTCCCTAAGCCAAATTCAATGAGAGTAATTGAAAGTAAAGTTGTAAAAATTATCCCTTGCCTCTTATGTATGGGATGATTGATATGTATATATAGCCTCCTATATGGACATATGTGTATGTATACATACATATATATGTATATATATATATTTATATATATATATATATATATATAATTTGTATTCCCTTTACCTATCCTCATGCTAAGAAAAGTTTCATAAGTTACTCTTATAATTTTTCCATATTGACATGTAAATAATTCAAATTTGACAAGTTGCTTATAATTTGTTTCCCATGTTTACCTTCTCATGCTTCTTGTGTTTGATTGTCAAATTTTCTGTTCAGTTCTAGTTTTTTCAGCAAGAATGCTTGAAAGTCCTCCAACTCAGTGAATGAGCATATTTTCCATGGAATAATATGCTCAATTTTGCTGAGTAGTTGATTCTTGGTTTTAATCCTAGCTCCCTTAATCTTCAAAATATCGTATTCCAGGCCCTTCTATCCCTCAGTGTAGAAGTTGCCAGATCCTGGATTATCCTGATAGTGCTCAGTATTCAAATGGTTTTCTCTTGGCAGCCTGTAATATTTTCTCCTTTTACTGGGTATTCTGGAACCTGGCAATAACATTTCTAGGAGTTTATCTTTTGATGATGTTTTTGAAGAGGTGATAGGTGAATACTTTCAAGTTATTTTTTGCCATCTGATTCTAAAACATCAGGGCAATTTTCTTTCAGGATTTCTTGATGGATGCTTTCCAAGCTCTTTTTTTGGTCATGTGTTTCAGCTAGACCAATAATTTTCAAATTGTCTCTCCTGGATCTATTTTCCAGGTCAGTGGTTTTTTCAAGGAGATATCTCACACTGCTTTCTATTTTTTCATATCTTTGTAACTGTTTAATAGTATCTTGATTTCTCATAAATTCATTAGGTTCTACTTGCTCCACTCTAATTCTGAAGGAATTATTCTCTTCAGAATGCTTTTGAGATTCTTTTTCCATCTGGGAAATTTGGCTTTTTAAGGCATTCTTCCCCTCATTTGATTTCTGGGCCTCTTTTGTCATTTGAGTTAATCTATTCTTTAAAGTGTTGTTTTCTTCAGTCATGTTGTTGACTCTCTTTTCATGATTTTCTCGCATCATTCTCATTTCTCTTCCCAATTTTTCCTCTGCTTCTCTTATTTGGTTTTCCTTTTTCAGTTGATGTATACCTTCTAGGCATTCTTCAAGTGTCTTGGAATCATTTGGTGTGGGAGTTGGGACTGGGTTGTCTTCCTCCCATTCCATGCTTTGATCCTTTTTTTGTCCACAAAAAAGGACTCTAGAGTTTTATTGCTGTTCTTATTTTGTTTCCTTTTTCTTGTGTTGGCCATTCAGTTAATTTGTTGTTTTCTCAGCAGCGGGGTAAGCTCTGTTCCAAATTGCTGGGCTTTTTCCAGCTGCCGGAGCTATTAGGGGGTTGTTGCAAGTCCCCCCACCTTTGGCTCGCTGAAAGTGCACCCCAGGACCACAATCCACATCTGGGCCACTCAACGCCAAATCACTTGGCCCTGATCAATTGATTTAGTCCCTCTGTGGAGTCTTCAGGCTAGGGGCTCTGAAGCAGCCCAGTGGGTGCCGCCGCTGGTTCCAGCAGTTCCCCTCCCACACTGCTTCCTTGCCCTGGGGGCAGATTGGCCAAACTGATTTTCCTCCCCCAAATTAAGTTTCAAAATATGTAACAATACATTGTCCTTTCAAGAAAGTCTATATGATAATACTCATGTTGAGAATTATTCATCTTTTCTGATTTTCAAATTTTTGAATTTTTTTGAGTTTTAAAAGTTCATTTTTTATTTTTATAGTTTATCATTAATATTTTGTTATTTTTATTTAAATTACTTTATGTTTTATATCATATGTTTTACTAAATGTTAAAATTAGTAAAAAGTTAGAAAGAAAAAAGGATATAATGTACATAGCAGAACATGCGAGGATTCAAAATATGTAACAATACATTTTCATTTCAAGAAAGACTATATAATAAATAATACTCATGTTGAGAATTATCCATCTTTTCTGATTTTCAAATTTTGGAATTTATTTTTTTTGAGTTTTAAAAGTTTATTTTTAGAGAACATGTTAATCGAATCATGAGGTTTTATAGCTACATGATAATTTAGAGATAATTTAATTCAAGTTTTGGATGAAATAATAATAAAATTGATGTTGAAAAAGTCAAAATACATGTTCTCTAACTAATTGGAGAATCAGAAATATGATTCAAATTTTGTGACTACAACGCATATAGAACTCTGTACACCCGTGTTTTACAATATGATCCTTGACCTGAGAGCTAACATGGCAGAGAAAAAGCAGGAACTTGTTTTTGGTCCTGCTCCAACCACCTCCATTACCTGTAAAATAATGACTCTAAACAAACTTTATAGCTACAGAACCCACAAAGTGACTATAAGAGAAAAGAGTTTTGAAGTTATTTTTGTATTGCTAAACTAAGAGGTCCTTAGCACCTAGTTAAGTTTAAGACTCTGATAAAGAAACCAAAGGTACGAACTCCTGTCTCCTGATGCTGATGTAACAAGAAGGGGCTGAATAGGGAAAGCAATACTGTTTTTAAGGAAAAACCCAGAAAGGGAGAGTCAGAATTTCTCAGGACAAGCATCTTTAGACAGAAGCTACTGCTGCTTCTGCTGGAGAAAGAGAAAATTTCCCTCAGCAGTATCTGAAGTCTGGGCTGCACCTGCTGGACTGAGAATTGAAAAGAAAATGAGAACTGGTAACTGAGACAGATCTTGGAGCAAACCCCATGGAGGCAGAAGTTGTTACCACCAGACTTCAGGGAACTGATTCAATGGCAGCTGTGGTGTTTTCCAGACTTAATCTATAAATACCAAAGAAAAAGTTAAAAGTCTGTGGTGAAGTCTTTTGATCCTGGGTGAGAGAAGAACATGGCCTTGGCCCCTTCCCTGAGGGGGAAGAATAGGAGCAGCTGCAGCCATGTGGCAGCCTCATGAGCTTCAGGTATACAGATTGTAAGGGGACCAAGCAACTGTTGAAAGGGAAATTGCTTTTGTTTTTACCTAGTTGGACCTGGGTCACAGTGTTGGGTGGCAATTCTAGGGTGAGGAGCACTAGCGTGGGAGAACTTGTGGTAGCTATAGAGAGAACATTCCTCCTCACAGTTCTGAGGAAAGTGTTTAGAAGAATCTCTAACAATAGGTGTGCATAACCACAGAAATTTGGGGCACAGATTTCTCCACTTTGGAAGCAGTGTGCTAACATGTCAATGATCTCAAAATCAAAGTATTTTGCTGACAAGATGAGCAAACAGAGGAAGCAAAATGAAACTATAGAATCTTTTTTTGGTGACAAAGGTGATCAAAACTTAGAACCAGAAGGAAACAGCAAAGTCAAACCCCTGCATCTGAAGTCTCAAAAAATATGAATTGGTGGCAGTCCATGGAGGAGTTCAAGGAGGATTTTATAAAGCAAGTAAGGTAAGTAGAGGAAAAATTCGGAAGAGAAATGAGAATGATGCAAGAAAATATTGAAAAGTGAGTAAAAAGCCTGCTAAATGAGACCCAAAAATTCTAAAGAAATTACCACCTTAAAAAATAGACTAAGTCAAATGGGAAAAGAGGGGCCCCCCATCCCTAGGGGAAAAAAAGAGAGGAAAAGCATACCTTAAAAAGCAGAACTAACCAGATGGAAAATTTATTCCTAAAACTCACTGAATAGAATAATGCCTTCAAAATTAGAATGGAGCAAATAGAAGCTAGTGATTATACGAGAAATCAAGACACTAAAAAACAGATCCAAATGAATGAATAAAAAGAAGGCATTGTGAAATACCTCACTGGAAAAACCACTGACCTGGAAAATATATCCAGGAGAAATAATTTTAAAAAAATATTGGACTACCAAAAAGCCATGATTAAAAAAGAGCCTAGACATTATCTTTCAATAAATTATCATGGAAAACTGCCCTGGTATTCTAGAACCAGAGGGCAGAAGTGAAATTGAAATAATTCACCAATCACCTTTTGGAAAAGCTCCCCAAAAGAAAACTCCTAGGAATATCATAGGCAAATTCCAGAGTTCCCAGGTCAAGGAGATAACATTATAAGTGGTAAGGATGAAACAATTTGAGTATTGTGGAAACACAATAAGGATAACACAAGATCTCTCAACTTCTACACTAAGGGATCAAAGGGCTTGGAATATGATATTCTGGATGTCAAAGAAGCTAGTATTAAAATGAAGAATCACCTACCCAACAAAACTGAGTATAATGCTTCAAGGGAAAATATGGTCATTCAATACAATAGAGGACTTTCAAGTATACTTG
This sequence comes from Pseudocheirus occidentalis, assembly GCA_028646575.1. Classification (NCBI taxonomy): domain Eukaryota; kingdom Metazoa; phylum Chordata; class Mammalia; order Diprotodontia; family Pseudocheiridae; genus Pseudocheirus; species Pseudocheirus occidentalis. The sequence continues at coordinate 197,513,168 of CM053594.1, forward strand.
ATGAAAAAAACAGAAATTGATAGAAAATTTGACTCTTCATATAGAAGGAGGAAAAGAAGAATGAGAAGGTAAAAAGGAAAAAGGAACTTTTTAAAGTTGAGCTATTTACATTCCTATATGGAAAAACAATAATTGTAACTCGTGAGACTTTTCTCACTGTGAGGATACTTAAAGGGAATACACACACACACACACTCACACACGTATATATCTTTTTTATATGCATGTGTACACAAATACAAATATTTGTGTATAGGAGGGTGTGTGTGCTTTTATATGTGTGTGTATGTGTGTACATGTATACATAGACAGAGGGCATAGTATGAGTTGAATATGAAGGGATCATATCTACATAATAAAATTAAGAGGTGAGAGAGGAATCTATTGGGAGAAGGAGAAAGGGAGAGAGAGAGAATAGGGTAAATTATCTCATATAAAAGAGGCAAGAGAAAATTGTTACAGGGGAGGGGAATAGAAGGAAGACAAAAGGGAATGGGTCAACCTTACTCTCATTGGATTTGACTTAAGGAAGGAATCAGATGCAAAATCAATAGGATATCTTATACTACAGGAAAGTAGACAGGAAGGGGATAAAAGGAAAATGATAGAAGGGGGGCAAACAGGGGGAGAGGGTTGTTAGAAGAACATACTTTTGAAAAGGGATAGTGTCAAGGTAGAAAATGTAATAAGTGGAGGTTGGGATCAGATGGAAGAAAATATACTTAGTCTTTCACAATATAACTACTATGGAATTTGGCCTCCTGAAGATAATTATTCCTGATTCCCAAGCCCAGTGCTCTATCCACTGCACAATATAGATGTCATTCTACTCCAATCAATCCTACCTTCCAGAAACAGGCAGTTAGATAATCTAGTGCATAGAGACTTAGAGGTGGATACAATTAAATGGTGTAATATTCTGCATAGAATCTTATTAGCTGTGTAACCTTTGAAAAGTTATTTAATCTCTTTGGCCTTCTATTTCCTGACCTGTAGAATGTTTATAATGGCAGTCTGCCTTAGAGGTTATTGTGAGATTCAAATGAGATAACATAAGCAAAATGTTTTATAACTCTTAAAGCATAGCATGAATGTTAGCTGTAATCATCTTCATCATCATCATCATCATCATCATCTTTTAAAGCACTCAATAAGCAGTAATTTTTTTGCACATTATTTTTCATTTAAAAAAAAAGGTCACTCTTTATTACTATTCAACTTATTACGCTGTATATATGTACAGGGTGTTCCAAACATCTTTGTAAAGTTTAAACTCAGTAAAGTTAAAGGTGACTAGAGCTTAAACATAGAAAAGTTTTGTGAGGACAAATTGTAGAAGCCACTCATCCATCACAATTTCAGAATTTTGGAAAAAAGGCAACATGCTTTTCTCTTTTGTGCTAATGGAAATTTTATTTTAATTTTGTTTTGTTTTAATTTTGTTCATGTTTATTTTGTTCATTTGTTATTTATTATTTTGTTCATTTATAAGGTTCATTTTTATGCACTTTTGAAAGCATGAAGGACAAAACTCACATCATTGGGTCACAAAAATTATATTGATTAAGAATATAAGTTAGTCTATGTGTCTATAATTCAATGTACCTTGAGCTATCAATTTCTTTATAATAGTGACTCATGTTTATATAACCCTGAATGATTTATAATGCATTATGTTTACAGTAACAATATGGGGTAGTTAGTACAAATATTATAATTTTTCTTGGCTAGGTAAGAAAAATGTTCCTAAAATATGTGACTTTTTGAAAACAAAATGGCAAGGTGGAGCTAAGATGCTGCAGAGACGCCAGAAAGTTGCCCAAATTCTCCCCAGTTTCCCTAAGAAAAAACACAAAATCAAGTCTCTAAAAGGATTCTGGAGTATTCTCCACACCCAGGTCACATTGTGTTAATCCCTTCAATTAAAAAGCCTTCTTTCTTAACTGGAGAACTCTTTAACTCAATCATCTAAATATAAAGGTCAAAGTTCTCCACCCCTAGGCCACAGTAACCCATGATCTTCTCAGTTTACATTAAATAGCCAAGAAGAGGTCTTTCATCTTGACTTGAGGCAGGCTCTCAACTTCCATTGTTTCTCTTCTGTGGTCCCAGCTTCCGTCCAAATTTACTCAACTGCCACCTGAGTTCAAAAGCAAACAGATGTCAGTTCCTTGTCCAGTTCCTTGTGCAGATCCTGTTCCATATTGAACCTCACAGTGACTAGTCCACCTCAAATCCTTCACAATTTCTGTTCCTGGAAAGACAAAGTTTAACAAAGCCGTAATCACATTCATGGATATTGATGGGATCTTCATCAATTCACTCTCTGCCTGTGAAATTAACTCAGACCCACTAACAAGGTCTGAGAACTCAGCACAAATCATCAGTATAGACCCAGGACCTCTGAAAGCAGCAGCAATTCTCTCCTCCAGGATTTCTATAAACATTCAACAGAAAATCCTCTTTCCAGGATTCTCAAACAGAAATTCTGAACCCAGGGCTTCTTTAAGAACAATAACATCCTCTATCAACAGACAAATCTCTCAAAGTAACATCAAAACAGACAGACAAAGTACTGGCACTGCAGTCATGCTTCCTCAAAGTTCTCTCTTCTCATGTCTCAGTTCTTCTCAATTCTCTTCTCAGTTCTTCATTCTGCCACCACAAGTTCTGTTCTCCATTCTGCTCTCAATTCATAGCACTTCCCACAGTTTCTCTCTCTCCAGCAATTCTCATTGTCATTTTTGTCAAAAAACATTGTCATTTTTGTCATTGTCAAAAACTGTTGTTTTTGACAGTTCTGTCTGACTCTCAGAAGTTCTCAGCAGCTCTCAGAAGATGCTCTTCTTTTTCTCCAAACTCTATGCTCCTTGCTCCCAGACGTTCTGGCCTCTTTCAGCTTCTGTTTTTCCTTATATGTTGTATTAGCTCCTCCCTGTTCTGCCCCTGTGTGTTATGTCAAAAAGTTCATCCCACTGTGGGATTCATAAGATTTGGATCTTAATACTTGGCACAATCATGAACCTGTTTTTTGGCCAATACTAGGGATATGGAATATCTTCAAAATCCATTAATAATATACTCTTTTATAGTGACTAAAAATTGTATTCTCGAGACTAAAGTTTATGAATTTTACGTGGTCTGACCTATAATACTTTTACTATCCTGCTCAAAATACTCTGGACTTGCTACACAACTCTCTAGTACCAGTAAGAATATGACCAGGAAGGAGAAAGGTAGAATGATCATGTTTCTTTGTCTGAATGATATAACTCTCAATATACTTCAAATACAAACCCTAGCTTTTTTTGGCCAACAATATATTGCCAAAATTTTACTCTGGCCACTAGTGCTTTTGGTGTTTGTTTCTTTTCTTTTGTTTTGTTTTTTAACACAATGGTCTAAGGATGCTTCTTCTGTTTCAACATTTTGATTCCAAGAATGTGACATTACATTTAGACCAATCAAAATTAACATTATTAAGATAAAACTATGAGGGGCGGATCCAAGATGGCGGCGTAGAAGCAGCAAAGCACCACAGCTCCCACACAAACATGCTAAAAAACTCATAGAATGGGACTCTAAAACAGATTTTCAAGCTCCAAAACTCTCCACAAGACAGAAAGCACATCTGTTGCTACAGGCAGCACAGCGGGCAGGGCTCTTCGCAGCAGTCTGGGAGCCCCGGCCGAAACCCGGCGGCTCAGGCACTGGGGCATCAGGCAGCGAGTCGAGACTATAGGAGAGCAGAGTGGCTGCACTGGAGGCACAATTACCACATTTATCAGGCCAGAAGAAAAAAAAGGCTAAGACAAAGGTCAGTGGATTTTGCTAACTGGGGAGGAGAAGAGTGGTCTGGCCAAACTGCTCCCAGGATAAGGAGGCAGCGGGAGGCGGCTGTAGCAGCAGGAACGGCTGAGAGCTGCAGCAGCTTCCACTGGGCTGCTTCAGAGCCCTCGGCCTGCAGATAGCAGGGGGGCTGACACGATCCATCGAGGCCAAGGGCTCTTGTGTTGAGTGGCCTGGATCTGGAT
>CM053594.1:197517701-197551302 GCA_028646575.1 Pseudocheirus occidentalis
AGAGAGAGAGAGAGAGAGAGAGAGAGAGAGAGAGAGAGAGAGAGAATTTCTCTCCCAGCATCTGGAAGCTTATTGAGAAAAGAGATGGAGTTTTCCTGAGACCAGGATCCGGTTAAGGCCACCCAGAAGGCCAATATTTCTTGTGGGTCCTAGGGCCACCTGAATGTCTGGAGGACTGAAGAAGCATGATCATGATAAGACTTTGATTGTTCATGACCTGGCTGATCCTTGAGTTCCAGGCAAGAGAAGTATTGATAGTTTTGAGATATGCCAGACCCTGTGAACTTCAGTGTGTGCTAGGGACTGCTCTGAGCACTAGACAAATACTTGTTTGCTATCTACCTCTGAGGACTTGATAAGGACCTGGGAGCTGTCTGCTTCTGGATCCAGGTGACTTTTTGGTGGATTCAGGAGGGATCTGGGAACATGGAAGGGCATCCAGGGAATCAGAGAGACAACCCAGTGTCAAGATGAAGAACAGTCCTCCACTTGGATGAAATTGCGGTTTGCTGGACACCAAGGGGTAGAAGGTTTGTGTGGTTTTCTAATGACTGTACTTAGTGATAAATATTTAGTAATTGTGAATCTTGATTAGTAACTGATTAAGTTAATGGTTGCCCCATGAGTGGAAATGTAATGTTGTGAATGTTATATTGTGAGGTACTGTGAATGTTTGCCTTGATTTGTAATACAAAAAAAGAGTGATAACTATACTGTGTAATCTGAACTTTATAAGCTGTTCACAATAAAATTCTTTTGGTGAATCTGCTGGTGCATGGCATTACACCTTCGTACTGCTTGTTGGGAACAATAAATTTTTATTCTTAACAGATTATGTTTTTCCCTCCTGGAAATCAAACCAGTGCTAGTAAATTTCATACAGTACTCCTCTCCCTCCCTTTTTGCCCTCTTTGTGCTATGAGTCTTTGTGTCTTTTCACATTAGAATCTACACTTAACTGTTTTTATTGATCCCTTTTTAAATCAGAACCAATGAGAATAACATTCATATGATGCTCATCTCCTTCTTTCCTCCCCCCCTTTAGTATGTTTTTATACTTCTTCATGTGGCAAAATTTACCATTTTCTACCTCAACCTTCCCTTTTCTCCCATTACAATCCCTTTATTCCCCTTAATAGGGTTTTTTAAATCTTCAGATTACTTCACTTATACCCACACCCTCTATCTATGATTCCCCTGGTGGTGCTAAGGCACACCTGGGGTTGTGCTGTTAGTGCTTGCTGGCTCAAACTTCTTAGGCTTAGACTCCATACTGTCTCACTTCCCCCTTCCTCAGTGACTCCCAAGACTGAGGCTGTTTCCACTAATTCAGGATTTTACTCTGGGTGGGGCATTTATCTCTGAATTTTCTGGGTCACAGAGGGTAGATCAGAGCAACAAGGATTTATTCCTCCATCTTGACTTCTGGAAGTTCTGGTATGTAATTTTTAAACATTCAGACTGCATGCTGGTAGCCCCAGGAAAATCTGCTCTCCCTGCTGTGGGTTCTGCATTTTATCTTACACAGCTCTGATGATCCTCTCTACTGTGGTGTGATGGCTGCAAATCAGCCTTGGGGTGGGTGAGTCTGCTGGCTGTTTGGGCCTCCTCATTTGGTTCTGTAGTCTTCTCTCAGATCTCCACTGGTGCAGCCCCTGCGTGCCCTTCATTCCCCCTGCGCAGACCTGAGGAGGCACTTTTGTGGTCTGGGAATCTGCCACCCTATGTCTTCCAATGTGTTCTATCACTCTAAAATCTGTTCAAATTCACTTTTTAGTGTTTAGCAATGGAATTGTTAGAGGAGCTTTGAAAAGTTGCTGCTTCCTTTCTGCCATCTTAGGCCTGCCTCTCTTAAACCTCTCTTGAAGCGGTTTAAGGCTTGTCATTTGACTGCTTGATTACATACATTTTTTACTGGTGACAGGGATTCGAATTAGGAAAAGTGAAATATTGGAAAACAAAATTTGACCATATAAAAAAACAAATGGCTTTTTATCTGCATTGGTAGAGGGAATGCTATACTCATTCTATGACAGAGTTATTGAATTATTGATTTAGAATAGAAAATAACAACATTTAAAACTACTAAAATGAAGAATAGGTTGCTATTGAAATAGTGACTTTTATGTCAAGATCTTTAAGTGAAAACCAGATGAATATTATTTTTATTTGGAGAAGAGATTCTGCTGCAGTCTGGATCAAAATATAAAAACTTTAAAGTGCTTTTGACTCTGAGTCATAATTAAAATATATCTTATAATCATTAATTAGGTGATTATTATATGGAAAAATCCCTTGCCATTCTATGAGATTCCAAAAATAGGTTCTGCTTTTGAGGAGTTTGGATCTTTCCTGGCTAGTAAAGCATACAAACTATTGAATAACATATACTCAAAAGAACAAAATAAATTAATAATTTTAATAGAATTAACAGAACCACAGTAATTTTAATGGTAAGAAATATTGGGTGGTGGTTCAGAAATGGCTTGATTTGGCACCCTAGATTTAAGGGATTCCACAAGGCAGAGATGATAAGTGAATGTGTTCCAGACTTTGCACCAAGTTGAGAGATGAAATGTATTATTTGGTAAAAGCAAAAACAAAAACTACTAGAAGGTCATTTTGACATGAAAAGAGAGTGCATATGCAGGAATAATGTTAAATAAGCTTTGAAAGGCAAATGAGAACTTTATAATGATAGGCCATAATGTCAGACTGTGATTTTAAAAATAATCTAGAGGAGTGAAGCCAAGATGGCAGAGTGAAAGTAAGACTTCCTTGAACTCTCCCTCAAACCCCTCGAAATACCTGTAAAAAACTGCTCCAAATAAATTCTAGTTCAGCAGAAACCATGGAATGACATAGTGAAAAAAAATTTCTAGCCCAAGACAAACTGGAAGGTGACAGGAAAAGTTTTTTGCATCAGACTGGGAGAGTAGTACAGTCCAGTGTGGGCCACATTGGCACAGACTTGGACCTGAGCTGGTCTCAGGGAACTGAATCACTGGCAGATGTGGCAGTTTCCAGACTCCTCAACCTGCCAAATATACTGGGAGAAGGAAAAAAGGAGAGGTAGAACAGGGTAAATTTTTTCACATCAAAGAAGCAAGAAAAAGTTTTTGCAGTTAAGGAAAAAAAAGGGGGGTGAGATGGAATGAGTGAGCCTTATTCCCATCAGATTCAATTAAATAAGGGAATAACATACACACTCAACTGGGAATGGAAATCTATCTTACCTTACAAGAAAGTGGTGGTGGTGGGGAATAAAAGACGGGGGAATGATAGCAAAGAGGGCAAATGGGGCAAGGGGTAATCAGAAACAAATACTTTTGAGGTAGGAGAGGGTCAAAGGAGAAAATAGAATAAATGGATAACTGTTTCACATAACTACACATGTATAATCTGAATTGAATTGTTTATCTTCCCAGTGTGGGTAGGTGAGGAGGGAAGAAAGGAGAAAATCTGGAATTCAAAGTTTTAAAAACACATTTCAAAAATTGCATTTACATGACAGTGAGAAATAAGATATACAGGTAAAGAAGTATAGAAATTTATCTTTCCCTACAGAAGGGAAGAGATTAAGAGAAGGAGTATAGGGTGATAGAAGGCAGGGCAGAGTAGGGGAAGAGGTAATCAGAATTCTGGGATGGGGGAGGGGAGAGATAGCAGGAAAATTTGGAATTCAAAATCCTATGAAAATGAATGTTGGAAACTAAAAATAACTTAATAAAAAATAACCTAAAGGCAACATAGAACCACTGAAAATATTCATTGGTGGAGTGTAATATTCAGTTCTGTGTTTTAGGAATAAATGTTTTATAGTTATGAACATGGGTGTTTTCCTGGCCTGAAGAAATCTAAATTACCTTCTAGCTTAAATCAACATGAATTTTATACTTGGTGACTTCCAAGTAAAATTGTGAATGACTCAGTGAAACTAAAAAGATGTTGCAAAACACTATTTATTCGTAAACAGAATGCAAGGAAATGTTTGTTGAGCATCTATATGTCATGTTTTATACTAAGAGCTTTACGAATATTATCTTAGTTGATCTTTATAAGAAATCTAGAAGACAGGTAGTATTATTACCAGTATTTAAGGGTTGTGGAAACTGAGCTGGACAGAGACTAAGTGATTTGTCCAGGGTCACAGAGCAAGTATCTGAAACTGGATTTATAATCAGGTTTTCTTTATTCGAAGTCAGTATTCCTTGGTGCCTTAAACCAAAGAAATTTACACTATACAGAAGCTGTATAACTATACATTATGAATATTTTCACAACCAAAAATAAACATTGATAGGTAATGTACATAATGGGCCATAAATAACTTAAAAATGATATTTTAGTAGATCAGATACTACCTATTTCTGATCATTTCTTCCTCAATCAGTTGCATGCCACTGATGCATTGTATCAAAGATGACCATTAATACAAAAATAAAATAAAGAATAACAATGAGAAACCAATGTGGTACAAAAATAAATGAACTCCAATGTGACCTATTTTTTTCTTTGATAAAATTTTACTTGCAGGATATATAAGGAACTAATGCAAATTTATTAGAAAGATACATTTTCCCAATTGCTAAATGGTCTAAAGATATTTGATTTCCATAGATAATTGACAAAGAATGAACTTTATGTTAGTCATAGAAATATGTAAATATTCCAACTTACCATAAATTAAACCAATTCTCATATTCACTTTATTCTCACGAGTGGCCGAAATGACATAAAAAGAAAATAAAAGGCTTTTGGAGGGACTGTGGGGATACACGAATATCATTACACTATTAGTCTTCCTGGAACTGATTACAACTGTTCTGGAAAAAAAATTCTAATTATGTGTATATAGAAAGACAGATATGAACATAGATATGTACACACACATACATATGTACATACATATGCTTAGTTTATATGCATAAAGTATACAGTGTGTGCCCTTTGATCTAGTTATACCATTGCTAGGCCTATTCTTAGAAGAGATAAAAGAAAAGAAGAAAAAAAACCTGTACAAAAATATTTAGAGCAGCCTTCTTGGGGTGGGGGAATAAGAGAAAAAGAAAACCAAAAAAACTCAACTAGAAACTAAGAGGATTATCAACAATTGAAAAAAAAAGGTTGAATAAATGTTGGTAAAGGAACGTGATGGAATATTGTTGTGTTGCTATAAGAAAGGAAAAAACCATTGACTTTAATGAAATGAAGAAAAAATTATTATAAAACTAATGCAGAGTGAAGCAACTAGGTTCATAATTTGCTATAACCTCAATATAATATAATAAATTTTAATGATATGTATAAATTGATAAATAATAAAAAATAGAACCAGGATAATGATCATATAGCAAGAACACCAGAAAAATGTCATTTTGAAAACTACAAAAACTATGATCAACACGATGACTTTTGTAATCATAGTTCCAGAGGACCAATCATGAACTATACTGTATATGACAGAAAGTACAAAATATATACATTTTTTTTGTTTCCAGCCGCTGAATATATTTATTTTCATGACTGTGCATATATATAAAAATGATATTCTCCTTAATATGAGGAGTTGTGGGAGGGACAGGCCATAGCTGGTATATTTATTTTTTTAATAAAGAGGAGGTAAGTTCACTGCAGATATGAAATGCCACATGCAGTTTCAGATGAAGTTGTTGTATTATTAGTTTTACTTAACTATTTTACTTTGTTGCAGGAGACTTCTCAGAAAATGAAAGTAAGAGGTAAATGTATGTAAGATAAAAAATGGAATACTATGAACAATATCAGCTCATAAATTAATGAACAATAGAAGATGGAGAGGCATTTAAAGAATCATTGGCAAGAGACAAAAACAAGCTTAGGAAACATATGTGTATTTAAATATGGAAATGGAGAAAAAGACTAGATTTTAAAAGATGCAAAGAATTCATATAGGTTTTTACTTATGAAAACAACTTTATTACTTAATCATTTGCACTCTAGTGTACATTTAAAAAATGATTTTATAGATCACATAACTAGCACTGGAACAGGCAAAGGTGAGAAAAGTACATGAACTAACTCAAATACACATTGAAAAATACAATGTTAAATAATGGTGTAATTTTGCAAGGTATTTGAATGAGTGGAAAATACCAAACTTTTGGATGAAATATCAGACCTTATTCATAGCAAAACTTCAGTCAATAGAGTATTCATAATCACTAAACTATGTGCCAACTTTCTCATCTGTAATGAATTTGTTTCTACTGGACATTTGATCAGGTAATATTCACTTGATTGTATTTTAGGATTTAAGTGACCGGTAGCTTAGGTAAAGAGTGAACCATTCAGAGATCTTGAGGTGTAGAGCACTTTCAGGGGTCCCCTGGCCCCACTAATGGAATTTTCTCCTCTCTTTTACAAACTTCTATAAGGTCACAAGGCAGATAATCAAAAGGATGTAGTCTTGTTTGTTGATGCCTCCTAACAAGGTCCTATGAAAAACTAAGGATGATTTAAGGCAATTAATCAAGAAGTCTTGCTTGTGCCTCCTTGTTTATTTGGTCCTGGAATGGAGTCTTAATGAATAATTAGCCTTAGGCTAGGGTAGGGAGTGATCAAGACCAAGGAAGGGTCCTTGCATTTTGTCTACATTTTTTTCTGGTAATGTAAAGTCTTCTGCTGGGGGCATATAAAACTTCTAAGCTCCTTGTGTCTTTGGCTCTGTATGAAATGGCTCTGGAATAAACAGGCTATGGAATACATCCCTGTCTCTTTACTCACTGATTGCTAGCCCACCCAACTGTGCTGGTTGCAGTATTGAGGATTTCAAAATATTCTTTACAAGTAACTGACAAGAGAAATCACATAACAATCTCCACTCAGAAGTGGAATTTAAGCAGAGGTTACTATGTTTCTGAGATCAGTAATTTATCTACTAACCATTTTCTCTCTTCTACCAGAAGACTAATACTATCAAATGTAAAACAAATTATTACAGCTCGCCTATTCCTTTGTTCTTCATAGATGTGCCTTCAAGTATATGCATAGTAAAAATAAACCTGTCATATTAGCTGTTTTATGCTTATATTTTGATATTTTTCTCCTTTTGCATAAATCACATAGTTTAGAGGAAGAAGAAGAAGAGGTAGGTTATGGGAGAGATAACAGGAAATAAAGCTGTTAGAGGTTGTTTTTCCCCCTCCAAACCTTTAACTACGGCTACATTTCTTTTTCAACAGGTTGTCTTTAAAAGCTGTAAAATTCACCTTGGAGAGTGTGTATAAAATAAATTAATTTGACTTTTATGGGGTGGCTAATAGTCTTGAGGGATAAAACAAAATCTCAGGAGTCCTTGGTTTTCTGCTAAGTTCCAGGAGTTTGAAGAAGGGTATAAAGGCAGGCTCTCTGTCTTACAACTAAGTACAGTTTCGTAAAGTTATGTGGGACGTGAAGAGCAATATAAAATTTACATTTTTAACCTAAAGCAACCTTATAAATGAAATAACCTCCATTTACCTCCTTCAAAAAGATGAAGAACTTAATTGACCTTGACAGGATTTGAAACTCTTATTTTAAATAAACTTGATAATTAGTCTATTAGTCTTATTCCCTATTCTTGCTTTTGCATGTTCAATTAAAATTATAAGGGATTACCTTTAATGATTATGACTATCCATTTTCATGTGCTGTATATAACCTGTTCCTGACTCTCATTTAACTTGGTTTGACATTCTAAAAAGAAAATGCACTTTTCTTCTTTTCATGACTTTTGTTTTCTTTTGTTTTCAAAGGGAAAAAAAAGCAGCATTGCAGTTGGGATCAAAACAACTTAATGTGAATTTTGACTTTTAAACTTGACAGCAGTGTGACTTTTGGAAAAAAATTTAACTTTCTCCACTCCCATTTTCTCATGTATAAAATGTTAGTAGTATTTTCACTGGATACTTCAAAGTACTGCTATTATGATTAAGTGTGATTATGCATTTGGAGTATTATTTTTAGCAATAAAATTCTAAGCCAAATTAGTCTAAGAATATTTGTGGCCAAAAATAGAAGGAAGGCACCAAGTAGATGTTAAATGGTATAAACCTACTAGAATATTGCTCTCATAAGCAATGGACATAGAGATCCTTCATTTAGAAGATATGTCACCTGTGTATCTGATGTGAAAGGATAAGAACTTGAAAGCATAAAGTTGGAAAATATGGTGGTACTTGACCAAATTATATATATATATATATATATATATATATATATATATATATATATATATATATATATTATGTGTATGTATGTGTGTGAGAGACAGGCAGACAGAGACAGAGACAGAGAGACAAAGAATCTAAGATCATTTTTCAATATAGTTCACAAAAGATTAAAAAATACAAATGTCATGAATGGTGCTTTTTTCATCTAAGAACCAAAAGCAGGATGGCAGAGTAAGCAGTAAATTACTCTAACTCTTCCATATTCACCTCCAAACGACTATAAAATGATACCCCCAAAAAAGCCTGAAACAGCAGAACCAGAAAAAAGATGGGATGAGACAATCTTTTAGCCCCAGAAACTTGCAAGGTCACCAAGAAAGGTTCTTCTATCTCAGGTAAAAGTGTAATGCAGTCCAGGAGAGGAAACATTCCAGTAAATCAGTAGCAAGACACACCTCAGCAAACCAGAGGGAGATCCTGAGCCCAATTTCAGTGTCACAGGCAAATGTCAACAGCAGAACCCTCAGAATTGGCTTCAGAATAGGCAATGGACCTGGCAAACTCTAGCTCTGAGAAATAGCAGGAGCTTTGGTGTAGCTCAGGGAAAAAAGGGAGTTTCCAGTGACCAGATAGACATGTATTTCAGAGTAGCCCAGGAAAAATGAATAAACACTCCACAGACCTCAACAACCACAAGACACCAGCACGAGAATCTGGCCTGTCTATCAAGAAAGCTGCCAGACCCCTACTGCCTCCAGATATGCCAGCCACCTCCACCCCTACCCCTCAAAACAGCACAGATACAAGGGTCCCCCATGGGCCTCAGGGAAACATCAGTGCAGCAGCAAGTAAAAAAGCCAGGGCTTCCAACCACTGGCAAAGCAAGACTGAGACAATGCCCATTTTACTTCAGGAGCAGAGCTCAATATTAAAAGTAAGGGTAAATGCCTAAAAAGAGCAAAACAACAACAAAAACAAAAGAATACAGACAATAGTAAGTTATTATGGTAATAGGGAAGATGAGTACACAAACTCAGAAGAGAACATCAATGTCAAAAGACCCGTGGGAAGAACCCCAAAGGAAAGCCAGATTTGATCTTAAGCCCAGAAAGAATTCATGGAAGTCAAATGGCAAGTTTTGACAAAGTGACCACAGAGTCCAAATAAAAGTTTTAAGGAGATTTAATTTAGCCAATTGGCAGCTGTCTCCATGCCAATGGGAAAGAGAACAGTGAGGTAATACAGAAGTACAGAATCTTTTATACCATTTTCCCTAATTGTCTATGATTTGTTACTAAAACTGGTTGACATCCAGGTACAGGGAATTTGTTCTTCATGATCAAGGGAGTGTAAATACCTTACTGCTTGATGAAGAATTGGGTATGGAAACCAGGAGAGTATTATTACCTCAGTTTTGATTAATGAAGAATAGAGCAAGGGAGTTGAGCATGGGAACCAGGAGCAATATTCCTTAATGAAGAGTTGGGAACCAGGGAAGTGAATGAGGGATTGGGCATGGGAATGCAAATTTAGGCACATAGCAAAATAAAAAATAAGACATATTACCCAGGTGCATTCTCTACCCAGTACTGCCCACTTCACTGATTTTTATCTTGGGTTCACTCCAAGTTTCCTGAGCCTGCGGATTTCTCATTCTGAGCTCATACTGAGCTTGCTGATTTCTAATTTCACAAAGTATAACTTAACTCTTTCCTGGATAATCTCTTGACTCCTATCTTGAGTCCATAGCTTAACTAGTTCCCGGCCATTTCAGAAGAGCCTCAGAAGGGCCTTAAAATCATATAAAAGAGGCAAAAGAAAAAAATGGGAAAAGAAATGAGAGTGAAGCAAGAAAATTGTGAAAAGAGAGGCAATAAATTAGGAAACTTGCACACATCATCAGCAACAACAACAAAAACAAAACTGCTTAAAAAGTAGTATTGACCAAATGGAAAAGAAGGTTAAAAATTCTCTGAAAAAGTACTATTTCATTTTTTAAAATTTACAGAATGAAACACTTAAGTGAAGAAAACAACTCCTCAAACGTTAGAATTGGGCAAGTGAAAGCTAATGATTATAAGTGATATCAAGAATCAACCAAATAAATTAAAAAGAAAGCAAAAGATAGAAAATGTAAAATATCTCATTGGAAAAAAAAAACTTACCTGGAAAATTTTATGGGAGAGACAATGTCAGAATCATTGAACTTCCTGAAGATTCGATTCAAGCATCTTCCAAGAAATTATCAAGGAAAACTTCACTGATATACAGTAACCAGAAAGCAAAACAGATATTGAAAGAATCCACTGATCACCTCAGTGACGAGGTAGTAAGGTAAAAACTCCAACGAACATTATAGTCAAATTATAGAATTATAAGGCAAGGAAATAAAAATAGTTGCAAAAGAGGGATGTAGAGCCTAAATATCAGAGAGAATCCAGGAAGTTGTCAGAACCTTCCCCATTTTCAATCAGAAACAACATTAAAGTGAACCTCTAAACATATTCTGGTTTGAGATAGCCCAGAAAAGGATGAAGTGAAAGAACTTTCTGCCTTAAGGTAACTTGGCAGGATTTCAGAAAAGATCTGTTCACTTGGGCAAAAGGGGAGAGAGCAGCCTAGCACAGATGGTGTCTGGCAAACTAGCAGGGGATTCTGAGCCACTGGATATATCAGCAACCAAACCCTTCAGTCTCAGCAGGCTAGTGGCACAGTGGGCCAGCAGTGAGACTTCCAACCCCAGCTCATAAGACAGACTGTTAGCCCTGGAACCCCAGAACAACAGGCATGGATAGGCCAGACAACCACAACAGAGTGGCCAAGTCATCAGCACCTTGAGGCCCTGATGCGGAAAGCTAGTAATCAGGCTCCTATCTCAAGCAGAAGGAGCTTGGAATGCTGATTCTGTGCTCCAGGAGCAGAGCTCAACTTTTTAAAAACTCAGCAGTAAAAAAAAAAACAATCTAAAGAAGTCCTGACCATAGAAAGCTAATATAGTGATGGAAGATCAAAACACAAACTCAGAAGAGCACAATGTCAAAATACGTATATGTGAAGCATCAAAAGGAATAAGTAGTCTCAAGCATAAAAAGTTCCTTTGGAAGAGTTCAAACAGGATTTTAAAAATCAAATAAGAGAGGTAGAAGAAAAGTAGGAAAAAATTAGAGTTATGCAGGAGAATTATGAAAATAAAGTCAACGGTTTGGGAAAGGAGGCAAAAATGATTGAAGTAAACAATTCCATAAAATTAGAATGGATCAAATGGGGATGATCAATGAAGAAAACAACTCCTTTAAAAGTTGAGTTAATCAAATGGAAAAGGAGGTTCAAAAGCTAACTGGAGAAAACAATTCCTTAAAAATTATAATTGGGCAAGTTGAAGCTAATATTGGCATGGGTAGAAAATTTAGAATTCAGAATCTTGTGGAAGTCAATTTGGAAACTTTGAAAAATAAATAATGTTTTAAAATGCTAATATGACAGAAAAGGAAAATGATAAATGTTGTAGCTGATATGGGAAATATATTGGTGGTGGAATTGTGAAATGATTCAACCAATCTGGAGATCAATTTGGAATTATGCCTAAAGGGCAACAAAACTGTGCTTATACTTTGATTCTGCATTACAATTACTTGTTGTGTATCCCAAAGAGATCATTAAATAAGGGAAAAAATCTACATGTGTAAAAACATTTATAGCAATTCTTTTCATGATGGTTAAATGTTTGAAACTGAGGGGGTGCCTATCAATTAGCATATAAATGTAAGGAAATAACATTGTGCTATAAGAAATTATCTGCAGGCCAATTTTAGAAAAATCTGGGAAGGTTTATATGAATTGGTGTTGAATGAAATGAGCAGAACCAGGAAAACAATGTAAATGGAAACATCAATGTTGTATGATTACCAACTATGATAGAGTTAGATCTTAACAATCCTCTGATTCAAGACAATTCTAAAACATGTGTGATGAAAAATGCTATCCAAAATCTAGAGAAAGAACAATGGAGTCTGAATGCTGATCATAGCATACATGCTATTTTCACTGTTGTTTTTTATTTGATTGTTTCTTATTTTTCACTTGTGGTATGATTCTTCTTTTACAATATGACAAATGCAGAAATGTTTTTTCATTATTGTGCTAGTATAACCTGTATTAGATTGCTTGGTATCTTATGGAGAAAATGGGAAAGAAAGGAGAAAGAAAAATGTGGAACTAAAACTCTTACAAATAAAAGAATGTTAAAAATTGTATTTGCCTATAATTAGAAAAAATATGATAATTTTAAATTCAAAAAGAGACAAGAGAAAGCATGATGTGTCTGGGAGAGAAACACGGAAGCATTGGCATTACATGTATTTGTATTTTGTATATATTTTAATGGAAAAATCTATGTGTAATATAAATGATTTCAAATACAAATCTTTCATGTTTTATATATAGAAATGCTCATGTCTGCTGATGATTATCAAGTTTGCAATAAAAAGAATATGGAAAAGAAAAAAAACACTACAGATTACAGAAAAGAGAGTTAAAATAGAGTAAATTATTTCACATTAAGAGGCATGAAAAAGCTATTATAGCATTAGGGAAGAAGAGAGGATAGGCAGTGTTTATTGCTCAATCCTTGCTCTTATCAGTATTATCTTGAAGAGGGAATAATACACACAATCAGCGGAGTTTAAAAGCCTATCTTTTATGATGGGGAAGTAAGAAGAGAGGAGACAAATTAAAGCATTATGGGGTGTAACAGAAGCTGGGGGAGAAGGGATTGGCAGACAAAAGTAAAAGACCAAGGGAAAGGGAAAGGGCGAAAGGAGAACAAGGACAAACCGAAAATAGGATGGAGGTAAATAAGGAGTTTGTATTCATAACTTGTGAATGTAAATGGAATAAACTGTCCCATGAAATGAAGTGTATAGCAGAGATCAAAATCCTGAATCCTAAAATACGTTGTTTACAAGAACATTCTTGAAGAAGAAAGACACACAGAGAAAAGGTAAGCATGTGGAGCAGAAAAGTAAAACAAAACCCAAAACTACGATCCTGATCTCAGACAAAGCAAAAGCAAGAGTAAACCTAATTAAAAGAAACAAGGCAGGAAGTTACAAATTGCCAAAATGTTACCATAAATAATGAAGTAATATTGATATTAAGCATATATTTATTTCTACATATTTTAGAAAAGAGGCCTTTTTCAGAAATGATGGTTGTAAAAATCTTTCCAATTTTTCTGTTTCTGTCCTATTCTTGATTACGTTGGCTTTGTTTGTATAGAAACGTTTCAATTTAATGTAATCAAAACTATCCATTTCACAATTTATAATGCTGTCTCTTGTTTGGTTATAAATCCTTCCCTTTTCCACACATCTGAAAGGCAAGCTATTCATTGCTTTCCCAGATTGCTTGCAGTATCAGCCTTTATATGCAGATTATTAGGCTTTATTTTGGTATATGGTGTAAAATATTGGGCTATGCCCATATTTTCCAGTTTTCCCAGCAGATTTTGTCAAATAAAAATGTGGAATGCTTCATGAATTTGCGTGTCATCTTTGCACAGGGGTTATTCCAATCTTCTCTGTCTCATTCCACATTTAGTATATGTGCTGTTGAAGTGAGAAGAGGTCTATTTAGTCTTTAAGAAAGATTTCCAGTTTCCCTTATGCTGGTCCTTTTCCTCTTTTGATTATCTCCAATCTGACCTGCATATATTCTTTTTATACAAATTTGGATCTATCTATCCAACATCTATCCAAACATGTGTGGATGTGGATGTTTGTGCGCACATATGTAAACTTCTTGAACAGACTGTAAGTTCCCTGAGAAAAGTGATTATTTTTCTCTTTGTATTCCAGATTTTAGCATAGCACATAGTAGGTGCTTCATAAATGCTTGTTGCCTAAATGTTAAGATTCTCTTAAGGCCTTAATTTCCTTACCGTGTAGGTAATACAGTGAGGAGAAGGCTATCTGACTGTAATAGCAATCAGTTTATCAGATACTTAGCACTTAGTAACTTAGGGCTAAGTATGGAAGGTGTGAGACCTGCCGCCTGTTGAGAAGGCATGAACTCCCCTGTTGACATGGAAGAAAGTTATTGGCTGAGACAGCAGGCCAGTGCTGTGTATAAAGAGGATTCTAGAGAAAGAGAGACAAAATTGGAATTTTCCAGCTGGAGGAAGCAGGATTTGTCTCAGCATTTGGGAGCTGAAGAAGTGAGCTAGAGTTTGAGATAGAGAGAGAGAGAGAGAGAGAGAGAGAGAGAGAGAGAGAGAGAGAGAGAGAGAGAGAGATTCTCTCCCAGCATCTGGAAGCTGACTGAAAAGAGAATCTGGTGAAGGCCATACAGAGGTTTGATATTCCTTCTGGGTCTTAGGGCTCCTGAATTGCTGGAAGACTGAAGAAGCATGATCAGGATAAGACTTTGTTCATGGCCTGGCTGATCCTTGAGTTCCAGGCAAGAGGATTGGTGAAGGGTTTGAGATGTGCTGGACCCTATGAACTTCAGTGTGTGCCTCAGATTGCCCGGATGACTGGACAAGGACATGGGAGCTGTTTGTCTCTGAGGGGTGGATGAGAACCTGGCAGCTGTTTGCTTCTGAATTCAGTTGACTGTTTAACAGATTCAGGAGAGAGCTGGGACCGTGGAAAGGGATCCAGAGAATCAGAGAGACCACCCAGAGTCAAGATAAAGAAAAGGTCTCCCCTTCGATGGAACAGAGGTTTGCTGGACACCAAGGGGTGGAGAGTTCGTATGGTTTTCTAAATGACTGTACTAGTGATTAACGATACTAATCAGGAATCTATATTAGTGATTGATTAAGTTAATGGTTGCCCCATGAGTGGAAGTTTGTTGATTGAACGAATGATTAAGTGAGAAGGATTTCCCCCTTAGGGAAACCAGATGATTATTCTTTTGTTCCTTTTTCTAAATATAATGGACATTGTAGTGAAAACTGTGTGGACATTCTAATGTTTAGCTGTTATGAACACTATATTATAATTTTCTGTGATAAGTTGTAATGTTGTGAATGTTATATTGTGAATATTGCACTGAACCTTGATTTGTAATGGAATAAACAGAGTGTTTACTATTACTATGTAATCCGAACTTTAAAAGCTGTTCACAGTAGCATTCTGTTGGGAATCTTCTTATGCATGACATTCTGATGACCTTGACTAAGTCACTTAATGTCTCTCAGTTTTAGATTCTTCATCCACAAAATGGAAATAATATTAACATCTCCTCAATAGCATAGTTGTAAAGATTAAATGCATTAAAATTTGTACAACAATTTGCAAAACTTAAAGTTCTATACAATATTACTATTAATATTTTCATTAATGCTATAATATTAATACTTAATTAAAAAAACAGTTCATCTAAGTGACCTTGAGACATTTTACAGCTCTATATTTATGACTGTAGTAAGAACTGGATAGATTCTCTACAGAGAGTAAAAAAAAATCCAGGAATCCCACACCTTGAAAAACAATGTAGAATTGTATTCTGCACTAGTAGAAAGAGTACCCACAAGAAAGAAGCAAGAGATTAAGAAAGACATAAATTAGCAAAGAATCTTACTGAGGAGGTTTATGATTGTGTAAGAAATTTTCATTGTGGAATTTTTATTTATAGAATGGCGTTTGGGTTAAGTTAGATCTCAATTTTTATTTAAATTGAATGCTCTCCAGCCTTGCTTACATTTAAAGTTTACAGTTGGGGAAAAGAGATGTTGCATTGTATTATGCATTTCCAGTATTTCTTTGTGACTTCATTTGTTTCCTCAGATCAGTAACCTCTGAAGATCAAGCACTTTTTGCCCTGAGTAACTAAGCAATTTAATATATTATTACCTCTCCCCTCCCCCTTCTACCTAGACAGGAATCCTTACTTTTATTTGCTTTAAGTTTAGCACTATACTTTAATATTGGATTTTATTTCCCCTTGTTACATGGGGAAAAATACTATTATTAACATTAATTTTCCATACTTTGAGTTCCAAAATCTTTCTCCCTTCATCCTTACCCACCCCTTCTCATTGAGAAGGTAATCAATTATTACAGGTTATACACATGTGGTCATGCAAAATATATCAAAGTAGTCAAGATGCTTCAATCTGTAGTCATTCACAATCATTTCTTTCTCTGGGGACGGACAGCAATTCTTCACTGTAAGTCCTTCAGAGTTGTCTTGGGTCATTGTATTGCTGAGAATACCTGAGTCATTCACAGCTGATCATCTATAATATCGCTGTTACTTTGCTCACAGCACATTTTCCTTTGCGTCAGCCCATGCAAGACTTTCCAGGTTTCCTTAAGAGCATTCTGCTTATCTTTTTTTTAATAATACAGTAGTATTCCATCATAATTGTATACCATAACTTGTTCAGTCACTCTCCATTTAATTGGCATCCTCTCACCTTCTTATACTTTACCCTGCAGAAAGAGCTAGTATCATTATTTTTATACATACAGGCATTTTAATTCTTCTTTATCTCTTTTGGGATTCAGACGTAGTAAGTTGTGTTGCTACATCAAAAGAAAATACGCACACATATACACACATATATGTATATATCTCAAAGTCGATCAATTTTTTTTTACAATGAAGGTTTAAAGTGGAAAAAAATGCAGTGGAGTCTGTACTGACAGTGCTGGAGCAATTATAGGTGAGAATGTTGAATTTGTAGAAAAAGTTAAAGTTGGTTGCAATGAATGTATTACTTTTACTCACTGAACAAACCTCTGGGACTCACTTGTAGCCAAAAACAATGTCAGCAGAATTAGATGCTGTTCTTCATGATACAATCAAAATCCTTAACTTCATTTTTTAAAAGTGCCCTTAAAAGTCATTTGTTTTCAAATTTTTAGAAAAACATTGACTCTGATGACCACTTATTACTACATGCTAAAGAAAGGTGGCTCTCAAGAACGTGAAGTTTAAACAGATTATTGAAACTGAAAGATAAAGTTGTTATGTTTTTAACTGAACAGAAATTATTTTTTTCATAATGACTTATGGCTTTCAAAACTGTTATTTGTAAGATATTTTTGAAAAAAAAGACTCAATGATTTAAGCATGTCACTTCAAGGAATAAAATTGCATCTTATACTAAAAGATAAAATAGAAAGTTTTACTTAGAAAGTTAACATATGGACAAATATGGTGGAATTTTTTCTTTAGAAATGTTTACAGTTACAGATGATTTTATAACTGAAAATAACCTCAACACAGATTTAAGTGTAAGATCAAATTGATCATTTGAATTGCCTGGAGACAAAGTTGCAGAAATGCTTCCCTTCAAATTTTGATTCTAAAAAACTAAGTTGGGTTCATAAATTATACTCACTTGAATAAAAAAAAATGTCAGTCATTTTCCATTAAAAGTCTGAAAAAAATTTGCCAAGTTAACAAGCAACCCAGCTTAAAAACTTGAGTTTCCTTAAAAATTGTTAAATGATTTTTGACTTGGGATTAGGACAGAATTTACAACAACATCTGAAATGGCCCTAAGCACACTTCAGCCACTTTGTACTACATATTTATGCAGAACAGCATTCACAAAATGCATTATTACAAACTCAAAATATCAATAAACTCCAAAAAAATGTTGAAGATGTTCTACATCCTGCAATGTCAAATATTCCACTATGATTGAATTCTTTATGTAAAAATAAACTAGCACATCTATTTCATTATTATGCAAATTTGGTTGGACCTTTTATGAATGGTAAAATTAGAGGTATACTAAAGAATTATTTTAAAATAAATTTCTTTATGATTTATTTTAAGTAAACATTTGATTTGTATGCCTATTTTATATATCTATATAGTCAGGGTCACATAAAAATTTCTCAGGTGATATTGAAGAGAAAAAGATAAGAGAATTTTATCAATCATATGGCCAGGAGTGTGTCACCCAATCTTCCAGGGAAGAACCAGCCCAGTGTACTCTTGGCCTCCCTACAACAGCTTTGGCCATTCAAATGCCCATTATTACCATTATGATGGGCAGCTTAGCCTAATCCCAGAAAAAAACTGAGGTCTGGTAAAAGCAAAAACAAAAACCATTTACAGCATAAATTTATCTGTTGTTCTTTCTCAGCCAAAGTTTGACATCTCAGGAAGATCCAGTGTAGACATCTGACTTTGGACCCCAGCATGTACAGCTCCTATAGGACAATGAAGTTTCCCAGATCACATGACCATGAAACACCTTTGGCATTCTCAATTATTTGGCCAGTTGTCACTCCTCCTCCTGTTTTATAGCATGAAGGAAAAAAAAGGAGATAGAAGCTGACTTTCCTCCTCCACCCCAGATATTTATGTGAGAGGTATAGTGGCTTTATTTTAAAAATAAAAGCTGAAAAAGCACCTTTGCTTGCTTCTTGAACTCTTCTTTCTTTCTCTTCCCATCCCTCCTCTCCCCTGACTTTGCTTCTCTTACCTCCTTTTTTTCTCTCTTTCCTAGCCTTCAACCTCTCATTATTCAACACATACCAGTGACTTCTGTTGGACACAAAGTGGGAGGAGTTATTTTTTTTTCTTGGGTGGAAAAGGAGTCTGGAGAAGAAAATTTTATGAAGCCTTGGGCTAGTAGAAGGAGATCAATCCATTAAAAACCTGATTGAGATAGTTTATGCTTTTCTGACCACGTTTGCTAGAGGCAAACTGGGCCTTATAAGGTGGCTAACATTCTAGTCCATAAGACCCTCATTTAAGTGTTTACCAATCAGGATTACCAGTTGTGGTCCCAATGATGTATCATTAAACCAATAAGTATACAGACCTACCTACATTTAAATGACAAGGTGGGATCTTGCTATGTGTCTTTTGGCAAATAAAGGAGGCAAGTAAATAAGACCCCTCTCTTACTAGGTTGCATACCCCTGATAATACAAAATATCTGGCTTAGATAATTGCCTCTGATTGCGTTTTGTTAAATCCTATGACCCATACATTTAACTATGTGCTATGATTTTAAGAGCATTTTAAAAACTTATTCATGACTATGTGCGGCAAAGGTGCCTTGCTCTTTGATATGGAGCCATTCTTTCTCTATGAAGTCCACTTGTCAAATATGACTACTTCTTGGAGGACTAACAGTCTAAGTAAAAAAGTCTTATATATAAATATTGCTTGTCAGATTACTTTGCTCCTGCATTATAATTCTAATTACCCAGAGGAAAGTGGGAAGAGAAATACAGAAAAAGGTA
The DNA here is from genome assembly GCA_028646575.1 of Pseudocheirus occidentalis. Taxonomy (NCBI): domain Eukaryota; kingdom Metazoa; phylum Chordata; class Mammalia; order Diprotodontia; family Pseudocheiridae; genus Pseudocheirus; species Pseudocheirus occidentalis. Next base: position 197,537,113 of record CM053594.1, read on the forward strand.
AAGAAAAAATAACAAGTGAAGAAAATAAAAGACACATTTATTTGTTTCATTTTATTTAAAAATTAGGGCTAAGTCTTTAAAAGGGTTTAAATAATAATGTAAAAAAGACCATTAAAAACATGTTGACACTATAAATTCTGAGATAAATGTTATAAGGAAAAGTCTGTGAATTCTTCTGAAGATCCTATATAATTCAAAAATATATTGCTTTAAAATTATTTTAAATATTTAGAAGAGAAAAAGGTAATGATCCCTTTAAAGGAAACCAGGTTTGAACTAAGTTGGAAAAATCCTAGTGTTGAAAATATGCATATAAAATATAAAATAATTCACAATCAAATGTAAAATAGATTTATATTAATTCTAGCTTACATGGAGAAAAGACAATGGAAGGGAAACCTCGTGAATAATTTACTTTCTCTTCTGATATTGGAAATAAAAGAGTGAATCTCTTGAAAGATCCATTTTCTGTTCGGACACTGGAAATTTAAAATAATGAATTAATTTCAACTAAAGAAAAATATTAAGTCATATAGCCTATACTACATAGTGACTGGGGAAATTAAAGCCTAATTAAGATCTGTTTTCTGCCCTCAGAATTTCAGGAATGGCTCTTGTTAATGCAGAGAGACTACTTTGCATGCAAGAGCTGAGAAATGTATAGCAATATCATAAAAGAAGTTTTCTGAATTGGTAGCAAATGAAAAGATTCAGTTGGCTTTTTTTTAATTAGCAGGGTCTACATCCAAGGTCCAGGCTTACTTTATCTTCAAAGCATTGTTTATTAAAGCCAACTTTTTTTAAAGGAATAATCAGGAATTTTAAACATTTAGCACAGCAAGGTACCTGGATATTTGTATTTTTTAAATATTATTTATTCTTCTTTCTGACCTGACCTTATACTGAAAGTATAGAAAGAATGAGAAAATCTGGGGTTAGTCAGTGTTGGAGAGGTTGTGGAAAGAAAAGGACCTGAATGCATTGTTAGAGCTACGAATGGGTGCACCTTTCTGGAAAGTCACCTGGAAAAATGCCAATAAAGAGGGTAAAATAGCCATATTTTGAAAGCAAGATTCTACTGCCAAAGTGTATAGCCAAGAGTGCCAATGATAAAATGAAAGTCCTGTATATACCAAAAATGTCTGTCATAGAATTGAACTAAGGATAAAAATCATGCTCATCAATTGGGGAATGACTCAATAAGTTCTGGCATATGATTGTGATGGAATTCTACTACATTTTAGGAAATTAAAGATACAATAAATATTGAATAAGTTGAAATAAAATGATAAATGAATTATTTCAAAAGGGAGAGAAGCAGAACCAAGAAAATAATGACAATAACAACAAAAAATATAAATAGAAAGAAAAAACACAAGACATCCCAAATTTAATGTTGAAAAGCTGAAAATTTTAAGATTTGGTGCAAAGAAGAAAGATTAAATTTCTCCTACCTATTCCTCTACATATTTTGCATTTATTTGTTTTGCTATTTTTTCCCTTCCACTTTTTTAAAAATGGCATTAAAGTAGGATATAAGAAGGCTTTTGTCTGACATTCATGTTAGAAAAAAGCATAACTTATAAAAATAATTCATTAAAACCATAAAGTATGGTCATGTTTTATTACCTCAAGAATTCATCATTTCAACAATGCAGGTGCTCTTCCCATCAGTGCAAAACTCTCTTTCCTGGCTCAATAGTCTGCATTAAAAAGGTATAAACACACAAATAGAATGTAATATGACAGATTACCTTATGGTGATGAGTGGCCTTGAATTTACCTAAAACAGTCCTTTGGGAAGAGGCATATTCATTCAGTTAATTGTTGAAAAAAAATTTTAAACTTGTTCAACTTTGAAGAAATACTTATGAGATTTCCCCCTCTATTGGCCTTAACTTCTAGGACCTCAAGTCACCTCAAAACCCCAGTTAAATATCAATACAAGATTTTACTGGAATACTGATCAATGATTTAAATATGGATGCTTTGTTTAAGAAGTTTAGTTTTATAGAAAAAAACAAAAATGACTCAACCTACCACTTTCTTAGAGCAAACAACTAATTGAAGGTAACTACATTAAAATATCAATCATGGTTCATGGGTAGAAATTATTATTCTCTTTGGGGTTATTGCTACAAAGAACAAATTTATATAACAATAAATAAATTTCAAAACAAAATAATGAATGCTATTAATGGACTAAATATAGTTTGGTCTTCCAGACTGCTGTCTTTATATTTAAGGCATAAAAGAATTTGAAACTAGGCACCATGATTATACTGGTTTATTCACTATTTTATTCCAAATATTTTCTTCTGTTTGTATTTCTCTCTTATTCACTTTAAAAGCAAGTTTGCTATATAATCAATGTATCTGAGATAACACTCAAACACACAGACGTGTGCATATATGTATATACACACATGGCAGTATAATACATAATATATAATCTTGTATGTAACTAAACTATTTCTGCATCTATTTTATACATATATGTATAAAATATAAATCCATCTGTATCTACCTATTTTTATGCCATCTCCCAGTCAAATTCCTTGAACATCATTGGATTACTGGGAGAGGGATAGTTTGAGGTCATGAAAGAGGAAGAAGCATTCATGAATGAAAAATCACCTATTAGAAAAATAAGGGCAAAGACGTTTTGAGAGAAATGTATGCATGTATGCATATACAGTCTATCTATCTATCTATCTATCTATCTATCTATCTATCTATCTATCTATCTATCTATCCATCCATCCATCCATGTATCTTTCTATCTGTCTATCTAATCTATCATCTATCTAAATACATCTTCCTTTATTTTTCTGCTTAACTATCCATCTATCCAATGATATCCTTACATATATATATCCATAAATGTATTTGTCTGTGTATATATACATATGTGCATCTATATTTATCATTCATGTAAAGGTATGTACATATTTGGGTGCATGAGTATATACAAATTCAATTGTATTGTAGATTTTCAATTTACAATAATGTAAACTATTTTCTTCTGTATTTTCTGTACTGTTGATTTTTCAGTAATGATTGTGCTTTCCCATTTTGTTTCCCCAAACCACCTTTACTACAAAAGTTTAGTAATACTCAAGGTCTTTGATTGGTAGTTATGGCATAAGAACTGAAAAAAAGAGGAGGGGAAGCACTTCACTCCAGAAATCTAAAGATCTCAGCTCTTTGTTTCTTACTTTTATTTATAGTTTGCTAAATTTAGATTAAAAACCCAGAGGAGAAGCAAATGTTTTCTTCTACAATTTAGGAAAAAAAAAACACCTGGGTATAATTAGCATTTGGAAAATAAAAATAAGAATATTTTTTCAAAAATCCTATTTGCAAAGTAAAATGTGGTATCTAAGCTTAATTGGTTGGATAATTACTTTTAGTAAACAATGATCCCTACTGGGATTAGGTCTAGTATTATTTTCATTTTCCTCAGTGATGTGATTGCTGGAATAAATAGAATACTCAGAATCTGTAGATAACACCAATTTTGTCAGAGGTGGATAGTACCTAAGTAGGTAAAGTTCAAATCCAACATGACCTTAATGGGAAATATGGTCAGAAAGAGCTTAAGGAGGGGAGAAAATGAAGAACAGAACAAGTAGCAACAAGGGGCGGTGGAGCAAACAAACTAACTAATTAAATTGAACAAATTAGCATAGTACCCAATATTGTTCTTGAAGGACAGGAATAAGGAAGAGTACAAATCCAGTAAGAGGAATATATACAGATATGGCTCCATAAAAGTATGATGGAGTTAAGTTGCTAGCCCAACAATGAAAAGGCCAACATGCCAATGAAGGACAAATCTAGACCAAGTTACAAAATGTGTCTCTCCCCTATTCCATGTCCCCTTTCTGTGTCCCTCTCCCTACTTTCATTTTATTGTTTCCCTTACTCTGTCCCCAAACCTTCATAACTTGTTGGTCCCTCGTGTTGTAAAGAAGTTGGAGAGACAGCTAGATGGCACAGGGAATAGAGCACTTTCCCTGGAGTCAGGAGGATGTGAGTTCAAATCCAGTCTCGGACATTTAACACAAAACCAGATGTGTAACCTTGGGAAAGTCACTTAACCTAAATTGCCCTCCCTTCTCCTCTCCAAAAAAAAAGAAATTGGAATGAAAATATTATTTGCAACAAGAAAATATGTTTTCCCCCCAAAAGTGGGAATTTCCTTCATTAAAGGAGATTGTAAACCATCTCTCATTTAAAAGCTTTGGGAGGGGGGCGGAGCCAAGATGGCGGTGTAGAAGCAGCAAGGTTCTGCAGCTCCCACACAACCACCCTAAACACCCATAAAATATGACCCCAGACAAAGTCTAGAACTCTCAGATTCACAAAAATACAGAAAAACACATCTCTCACTGAAGGCAGCTCGGCAGCAGGGGCTCATTGTGGCAGGCCTGGAGCCACAGCCAGCCCAGCCCAAAATGGAAATGGGGCTAGGCCAGGCCGCAGGGTGGCCGGAGGAGCTGAGCCCCAGCCAGTCTACATGAGAGAAAATCTACCTCACCTCCAGCAACTCCACATCTACCAAGGTGTGAAAAACAAGTATTGTAGAGAGGGGCAGCTCGGCAGGAAGGGCTCATCCAGGAGGCCAGAAGGCCAGGAGCCAAGACCAGCCCAGCCCAAAACCTAAATACTGCCAGGCCAGGCCTCTGGGCGGTCAGGAGGAGCCAAGCCTCACAAGCTGCAACCTGAATCTACTTCAGAGAAGATCTACTGCACGTGAGGGGATCTTCACGTCCAGCAAACCAGGTTCAAGAGAGTGAGTGAAAGTGAAACTTTGAAACTTAATTTGGGGGAGGAAAATCAGTTCGACCAATCTGACCCCAGGGCAAGGAAGCAGTAGGGGAAGGGCAGGCACTGCTCTAACCAGCGGCTGCCCCAACTGGACTGCTTCAAAGCCCCTGGCCTGCAGACTCCCCAGGGGGGCTGAATCAATTGATCAGGGCCAAGTGCTCTTGCATTGAGAGGCCTGGATCTGGATTGTGGTCTTGGGTGGTGGTTCTGGGATGCACTGTCAGCAAGCCAAAGCTGGGGGGGGGTTTGCAACACCCACCTAATAGCTTCGGCACAATGGGAACTCCAGCCGATTTGGAACAGAGCTTTCCCCCCTGGAAGCAGAGTTTCACAGAGCTAAAAAAACCCCAACCAATTAATTGACTGGCCAACATGAAAAAATAAGAACAGCAATAAAACTCTAGAATCCTTTTTTGTGGACAAAATTGATCAAAGCACAAAATAGGATGAAGACAACACAGTCAGAACTCCCATACCAAATGCTTCCAAGACACTTGAAGATGCCTAGAAGCTATACATCAACTGAAAAAGGACTTTGAAAACCAAATAATAGAAGTGGAAGAAAAATTAGGAAGAGAAATGAGAACGAAGTGAGAAAATCATGAAAAGAGAGTCAACCACCTGACTGAAGAAAACAGCACTTAAAAGAATAGATTAACTCAAATGACAAAAGAGGCCCAGAAAGCCAATGAGGAGAAGAATGCCTTAAAAAATAGAATTTCCCAGGTGGAAAAAGAATCTCAAAAGCATTTTGAAGAGAATAATTCCTTCAGAATTAGAGTAGAGCAAGTAGAAGCTAATGACTTTATGAGAAACCAAGATACCATTAAACAGTTACAAAGAAATGAAAAATAGAAAGCAGTGTGAAATATCTCCTTGAAAAAAACCACTGACCTGGAAAATAGATCCAGGAGAGACAATTTGAAAATTCTTGGTCTACCTGAAACCCATGACCAAAAAAAGAACTTGGAAAGCATTCTTCAAGAAATCCTCAAATAAAAATGCCCTGATATTTTAGAATCAGAGGGCAAAATAGAACTTGAAAGAATTACCTGATCACCTCTTCAAAAAGACCCCCAAAAGAAAACTCTAGAAATGTTATTGCCAGGTTCAAGAATACCCAGTTGAAGGAAAAAATATTACAGGATTCCAAGAGGAAACAACTTGAGTACTGCAGAAGCACCATCAGGATAACCCAGGATCTGGCAGCTTCTACACTGAGGGGTCAAAGGGCCTGGAATATGTATTTTGAAGATTAAGGGAGCTGGGATTAAAACCAAGAGTCAACTACACAGCAAAACTACCCAGCAAAACTACCCAGAAAAACTACCCATATTATTCCAGGGGAAAATATGATCATTCAATGAGGTGGAGGACTTTCAAGCATTCTTGCTGAAAAAATCAGAACTGAACAGAAAATTTGACAATCAAACACAAGAAGCATGAGAAGGTAAACATGGGAAAGAAATCATAAGGAACTTACCAAATTTGAATTATACAATTGAATTATACAAAACAATAATAGTAACTTAGGAAACTGTTTTGAGTATGAGGATAGGGGAGGGGAATACAAATGTATATATAAGTATACATACACATATGTCTAAATAGGAGGTTATATAGGCGTATGAATACATATCTGAGCATGAGTGTATATGGGTATATAGAAGGTATAGGATGAATTGAATATGAAGGGAAGTTACCTTAAAAAGCATAATTCTGAGGTGGGAGAGGATTAGAATGAGAGGCAGGGAGAGACAAAATGGGGTTAATTATCCCATATAGAAGAGGAAAGCTGTTACAACTTTACTTTCAATTACTCTCTTTGAATTTGGCTTAGGGAAGAAATGGCATAAACTCTAAACTGGGTATCATGCCACACAGGAGAGTTGGGGGCATGGGGAAGAGAGGGGGAATGATGCAGAGGAGGGTAGTGTCTGGGGGAGTGATGCTGGAAGCATGCACTTCAGGAAAGGGACAGGGACAGTGTAGAGTACAGAACAATGGGGGGAAGGTATAGGAAGGAGGGACATATGATCACTGTCACAATATATCCACTATAAAGATGTCCTGTATAATCACATATCCACAGCCTGTATTGAATTGATTGTCCTTCCAGTGGGGGTGGGGGACAAGGGAGGAATCAAAGGAATCTAGAATTTAAAGCTCTGCAATACCTGCAACTATGAATTAATATATGGAGGTGCTGGGGTAGGGAGACCGTCCCTGCCGTACCAGAAAGTAAGAGAGCAGATCAGGGGAGGGGCTTTACAATGGGATTCCTGTTTTGGGGGTGGGGTAGGGGAAAGATGGGAAGATAATTTGTAATTCAAAAATCTCATGAAAATGAATGATGTAAACAAGAAAACAAATAAAAATTAATTTTAAAAAAAGAAGGAAAAAAAATAAAAGCTTTGCGAGTTGATTGGGGTTAAAGTTAAATGATTTATTTATGGTCCAGTAGGCAGACCCAAGGAGGTAAACAATATCAGACTTAGAGTGTCTCCTTCCTGGGTAGTCAGAAGGTCAGTGCCATTGGGTTAAAGAATAAGTGGCAGGGAGTGATGTGCAGGAAGGAAGGAAAATGTGTGGGGCGGCAGAGGTAGGTTTTGGAAGCCTTTGAATGCTAAATGAAACATTTTGCATTTGATCCTGGAGGTGTTTAGGAACCATTAAAGTTATTTAATAGGGAAGTAATTTAGTTAGACCTATACTATAGGAAAATAATTTTGGTGACTCAATTGATGATTGATTGGTTCAACATGATATCATTGCTTTCACGGATATCTTAGATAGAAGCATGATATCAGTAAATCCATTAAGAAACTAATGAAAAAGTTCACATATGAGGGGATAAGGGACTGCACAAGAGTACTGGAAGTGTCTAAGGAAATGAGGACATATTTGAGGGATGTTGCAAAAGTGAAATTCACAGTCTTTGTAACAGATTTGTAGTCTTGGTTTGTGAAAGAATCTCATATTCTTGTCGTATATTTATATTATCATTCCTGTTCACTCTTTGTTTATCAAACAGGACCAATGGCATTATTAGGGATGTCCTGACTTGCATAGGAATTGACTTTAAATGAGGAAGAGTTGCACAATTTCATCAACCTTACTATCTTCCAGAGCTAGTGAAGTTCAGTGATAAGACCAAAGTGAAGACCCCTGGTGATGACCCAGCAAGCAATCTTGGCAGCTTGAATGTATGACCAAACTCAGAGTGTAATCAACATCCCTCAAACATTTTAAAGAGCTAGGTAGATGTTTACCCCCAAAACATGTGAAGACTAACCCTGGTGGAATGGGTGGATGAGAACCATTTGTTCCAATGAACATGAATGCAGCTGAACCAGATGCTATGGAGTACCTAGAGCTACAGTATATTATGATTAATTGGGCAAAAATGCATGTTCCTCCTAGCACATAAAATTCTTATACCATTAAGAGTAAAAGTCATGTCATATGGAGGATGCTATCTGGATAAATACATGCAAACAACTGTCACTAATGTGCTGATGCCAACATATAAGAAAGAATCCAAAGAGTTCCTTAATGGCTTGCTCTTAGAACTATGCTGTTTAACATTTTAATTAATTATTTGGATGGAAGACAGAATATGATTGAATGACATTTTACTGTATTCACCCATTAGTGAATGTATGTATCTCTGTGTTTGTGTGAGTGTGTGTGTGTGAAAGAAGGCAGTAGAAGAGATTTGTATATGTATGTATGTATATATATACACATATATACACACATACATATATGTATATATAAACACACACATATATACACATATATGCACGCACATACGAATGTACATATATACATATATGAATAGTATTTAATTAATGTGTGTACACATATATGTATACATGCATGGATATATACACTTAAATGTGTATATTATATACATATATGAATATATGTGTGTGTGTGTGTGTGTGTGTGTGTGTGTGTGTGTGTAATATACATGATTCCAAGTTGTTTACTGAGGTGGTGATGTTATCTGGCTTGGAAGTAGGAACATCATAGTTTCCATGGAATAAAAAACACAGGTGATTCAAAATAAATGGAGAAATAGGTGGTGGCCTTAAACAGGTGAAACACATTATTTGTATAAAAGAGGTAGGACATTTTATTTTTATCAGACCTATGACTTAATTGATTTAGAATATTCATAGAGAAGACACATCCTTTATCAATGCTGTTAAACATCTATTCTGTGAATTTAAGTCTTAGAAAGATAAATTATTTTACCAAGGGCCCTACATCCAGTACGGGTCTGAAATGAGATTTGAAAATAAGTTACATTTTTCTGAGGCAAGTTCTATTGCCAGTGTACCATTCCACCTGGATATTATGCAAGAAATCCATATTTTAAGATATGAAACAGCATCAATAAAATAATAAGTATGATGGACAGCATTTCAACTGTCTGGGCGCAATTACACATATGCCCATGAAATACAATCATTCTTCTGGGAAGACCCACTATATATTGTGTGAATCTTCTAGGGAAGATTTATTAAAGAGCTCTAAGAAGATAAAATTTTTAAAAAGATAAGCACAACATCCTATTCTTGGGGTAGAAACAAGCAACTTCACAAGTCAAGATAGAGAAGCCATGACTGCATAATTTCCAAGGGATTTTATAGACTGTTACCTCTATATAACCGAATACTGTATTAAGAACTAATGTAAACTTGGACACAATAAGAGTTAGTATTGAGTCTGAAATAGGGAAAAGTCCACTTTTACTCTTTTCTGGTTAGACCATTTTTGAGTTAAAGTGTTCTATTCTTGGCACAGAATTTTGGGAATGATATTAGCAAACCATATCATTTTGTACTAGTTGAGTAAGATATTAATAGTAATAGTAATAATAATAAAGTATAACATTTACATAATGCTTTAAGACTTGCAAAAGCCCCCAAACTTTTACAAATATCATCTCATTTGATCTTCACAACAAGTCTGGGATGTAGGTGTCATTATTACCTCTATTTTAGAAGAGGCAAATGAAACAGACAGAGGTTAAGGAGTTATTCAGGATCATTCAGCTAAGGAGCATCTTAAAGCAGAAACTTAAACCTTCTTGATTCCAAGTCCAGCACCTGATGCCTGATGCCATCTAGTTCCTTGACTGTCTAAATAATAGTCTAGAAAAGTAAAAGTGTTTAAGATACTCTGACACTTTAGGGATTATTTAAAGAACTAGGAACATCGACTCTAAGGAAGAAAACTTTCATTAGATAGTCCTCTTCAATTACTTGAACAACTGTTATGTGGGAGAGGTACAAGTCTTGTTTTTCTTTTCCCCTAGGGCAGCACTAAGAGCAATGTGTAGTCGCTGGAAAGAGTCCAGTTACAGCTCATTTTAAGGAAAATATTCTAGAAATTAGGATTATCCAAAAATTATTGGATTGTCTCAGGAGGGAAAGAGTTCCCCCTTACAGGGCTTTTGATGCAAAGGTCAGCTGAATATTTTAAGAGATATGACAGGGGGATACTGTTCAGATGGCCTCAGGTGTGGATTTTAGGATCCATTTCAAAATGGAGATTTTGTGATTCCATGAATATATGACAAAAAACAAATGTTGAATGTAGCAGAAGCATCATTGTGAATACACAATAAAATAGTGTATTTTTATTCAATAAAAAATAATTTATGGAAATGAATGATATAACCAAGAAAATAAATTAAGATTAAAAAAAATAAAAAATAATTTATTTAAAATCTATTTTGTACTCTACATTATGATAGGCACTAGGGATTCAGAGACCAAAAAAAAAAGAAAGTCCATGATCACAATGACTTATATTTTGTGAAAGAAATTATGTACAGATATAAGGTATATACAGAATATATATGCATTTATGCGCACATACATATGTATATATGCAAATGTGTGTATGCATGCATATATATTTGTGTGTGTATATATACATATAATATACATGTATATCTATATCTATTTATATAACACATTGGTATTTAAGTAAAAAGCATCTAGGCTGCTGTTCTCAACCTATGGTTTGCGACCCCTTTGGGGATAAAACGAACCTTTCACAGGGGTCATATATTTTTTTTTTTTTTTGCTTTTTGGAGGGCAGTTGGGGTTAAGTAACTTGCCCAAGGTCACACGGCTAGTTTTTTGTGTTAAGTGTCTGAGGCCGGATTTGAACTCAGGTACTCCTGACTCCAGGGCCGGTGCTCTATTCACTGCGCCACCTAGCCGCCCCAGGGGTCATATATTTCTGATGGTCTTAGGAACCAAGACATCACTTCCCTATCCATTTCCATACAAGTCTGCCCACATGCAGATATGCCCACATATGAGTATTAAAGGGTTGTGGCATTAGGAAGGTTGAGAACCACTGTGTTAGGGAAAGAGGAAACTTAACAGTTGGGTGACAGTGGATCAGGAAAGACTTCACATAGAAGATGGTACTTGAGTCACATATTGAAGGAAGAGAGGCATACTTTTAAGAGGGGGTGATGTTGGACAATTAATTGAATATGGAGAATGATCAGAGAGGAGAAACATTTGACTGGGGTGTGTAGTGAGTGAAAGGACTAGAGAAGAACAGAGAGGAGAAACATTTGACTGGGGTGTTTAGTGAGTGAAAGGACTAGAGAATAATGCTGTTTTAAGCATATGTTGGATACAGTTTATGAAATACTAAGAATAAATTTTGTAATTTATTTAGTTTGGGCACTAACTGGGACATGAGTGAACTCTGGAACATTCTCTATACCTGAGTCAGCCTTTTCATGAATATTTTCAAATATAAGAAATGAACTACTTTAAAATAAGTAGTGTATAAATAAGTCCACCGATAAAGAATATGGCTTAGTTAACAAAACTAAAGAAATTTCCATGAAGTAGACATAGGAGTGTAGAACCAAGAACAAATGTAAACAATTAAATCAGCATTTTATTAATGGATTGGTCTATAATAACTATTAGAATATATATCTTACTTGAAGAGCTTTTCTCTGTGAAAAGAATAAATATGGAAACAGAAGAAAGAAAATATCAGAGCGTTAAAATATGATACCCCCTTTTATATCTTTCTGAGTATAAGTTTACCTTTATGTGAAAGATATAACTTTATATCACTCGAAATAGAGAAAATTTATTCTGACATATTTTAATAATAATTTAGGGCATTTTTTCATATGCTTATAGATAACTTTAATTTCTACCTCTGAAAATTGCCTATTCATATCCCTTGACCACTTATCAATTGGGGAATGAGTGGGTTCTGATAGATTTGACATAATCTCCTGTGTATTTTAGAAATGAGGCCGTTATCAGATACACTTGTTGTAATGATTCTTTCCCAATTTCCTACTCCCCTCTTAAACTTGCTTACATTGGCTTTGTTTGTACAGAAACTTTTCAATTTAATGTAATCAAGATTATACATTTTGCGTTTTATACTGTTATCCAACTACTATTTGGTCATAAAGTATTCCCTACTCCATATATCTGACATGTAAACTATTCCTTGTTTCCACAAATTACTTACAATATCAGCCTTTATATCTAGATCATATAGATATTTGGACTTGAGTTTGGTGTACAGCGTTAGATGATGGTGTATGTCCAGTTTCTGCCATACTATATTCCAATTTTCCCAGCAGTTTTTGTCAAATAGTAAATTCTTATCCCAATATAAAACTGAGATCTTTGGGCTTATCAAATAGTATATTACTATAATCATTGACTACTGAGGCTTTTGTACCCAGTCTATCACATTGATCCACTACTGTATTCCTCAGCCACTACCAAGTAGTTTTGATGACTGCTGCTTTATAATACAGACTAAAATCTGGTATGGCTAGGCAATGCCATCTCTTATAATGCTAATTTTTAAATGTAAATAAAAAGTAAAATAAATAAGAAAGAGCCAAGATTGCAGAATGGTTTAAGAACTCCACTGAACTCTCTCAACAGTCCCTGCAAACAATTTTAAAAAATATTTTAATTATTTTGTTGAATATTTAACAATTATATCTGAAAGGTTTAATAATTAATATTTTTGAGTTTCAAATTCTCTTCCTTACTTCTGCACTTACTTTGTCCTTGAGAAGGCAAGAAAACTGATATCAATTATAGCTAAAGTCATGCAAAAATATTTCTATATCAATGCATTGAAAATGAAAACTTTAATGAAATAAAACAATAAAAATTAAGTTTTAAAAAGCATGATTCATTCTGCTCATAAAGTTCATATATTTTCTGGGGGAGGGGAGCGGAGCCAGGATGGTGGTGCGGAAGCAGCAAAGCTCTGCAGCTCACACAGGACCACCCTAAACACCCATGAAATGGGAATCTAAACAAATTTTCGAGCTCTAAGACTCTCCAAAAGACAGAAAACACATCTGTTGCTACAGGCAGCTCAGCAGGTGGTGCTCTTCTCTTCCCAGCAGTCTGGGAGCCATGGCCAGCAGAGCACAAAACCCCAGCCAGGCCAGGCCACAGGGCAGTTGGGTGGACCCGAGTGTATGGGAGAACAGATCAACTGCACTGGAGGCACAGTTACCACATTTATCAGGCCAGAAGAAAAAAAAAGGCTAAGAGAATGGTCAGTGGATTTTCCTAAATTTTGGGGAGAAGAGTGGTCCGTCCAAACTGCTCTCAGGGCAAGGAAGCAGTGAGAGGCAGCTGTGGCAGCAGGAATGACTGAAAGAAGCAGCGGCCTCCACTGGGCTGCTTCAGAGCCCCTGGCCTAGAGAGAGCAGGGGGGCTGAGGGGATTACTCAGGGCCAAGGGCTCTTGCGTTGAGGGGCCTGGATCTGGATCCAGGTCTTGAGTGGTGGTCCTGGGGTGCAGATTCAGTTAGCCAAAGTGAGACAGGGACTGCAGCACCCCACTAATAGCTCCGGCAGCTGTGAAGCACCCAGAATTTGGGACAGAACTTCCCCCCCCCCAGGAAGCAGAGTTCCACAGAGCTAAAAAAAACAAGCAATTAATAGACTAGCCAACATGAGAAAAAGGAAGCAAAGTAAGAACAGCTATGAAACTCTAGAATCCTTTTTTGTGGACAAAAGGGTCAAAGCATGGAGTGGGAGAAGACAACACAGTCAGAACTCCCACACCAAATGCTTCCAAGACACTGGAAGAATGCCTACTAGCTATGGATTGACTTAGAAAGGACTTTGAAAACCAAATAAGAGAAGTGGAGGAAAAATTGGAAAGAGAAATGTGAATGATGTGAGAAAGTCATGAAATGAGAGTTAACAACCTGACTGAAGAAAACAATACCTTAAAAAGCAAATTAACTCAGATGGCAAAGGAGGCCCAGAAAGCCAATGAGGAGAAGAATGCCTTAAAAAGTCAA
>CM053594.1:197551802-197576778 GCA_028646575.1 Pseudocheirus occidentalis
TGACATATCATATTCCAGGTCCTTTGATCCCTCAGTTTAGAAGCTGCCATATCCTGGGTTATCCTGATAGTGCTTCCACAGTATTCAAATGGTTTTCTCTTGGTGGCCTGTAATACTTTCTCCTTTAACTGGGTATTCTGGAACCTGGGAATAACATTTCTAGGAGTTTTCCTTTGGGGATCTTTTTGAAGAGGTGATTGGTGAATTCTTTCAAGTTCTATTTTGCCCTCTGATTCTAAAACATCAGGGCAGTTGTCTTTGAGAATTTCTTGAAGGATGCTTTCCAAGTTAATTTTCTGGTCATGGGTTTCAGGTAGACCAATTATCTTCAAATTGTCTCTCCTAGATCAATTTTCCAGGTCAGTGGTTTTTTCAAGGAGATATTTCACTTTGCTTTCTATTTTTTCATTTCTTTGTAACTGTTTAATAGTATCTTGGTTTCACATAAAGTCATTAGCTTCTACTTGCTCCATTCTAATTCTGAAGGAATTATTCTCTTCAGAATGCTTTAGAGATTATTTTTCCATATGGGAAATTTGAATTTTTAAGGCATTCTTCTCCTCATTGGCTTTCTGGGCTTCTTTTGCCATTTGAGTTAATCTATTTTTTTAAGTGTTGTTTTCTTCAGTCAGGTTGTTGACTCTCTTCATGATTTTCTCGCATCATTCTAATTTCTCTTCCCAATTTCTTCTCTACTTCTCTTATTTGTTTTTCAAAGTCCTTTTTCAGTTAATCTGTACCTGCTAGGAATTCTACAAGTGTGTTGGAAGCATTTGGTGTGGGAGTTCTGACTGTGTTGTCTTCCTCCGGTTCCATACTTTGATCCTTTTTGTCCACAAAAAAAGGATTCTAACGTTTTATTGCTGTTCTTATTTTGCTTCCTTTTCCTCATGTTGGTCAGTCAATTGATTGGGTGTTTTTTTAGCTTTGTGGAACTCTGCTTCCAGGGGGAAAGCTCTGTTCCAAATCACAGGGGTTTTCCCAGCTGCTGGAGCTATTTGGGGGATATTGCAACCCCCACCAGCTTTGGCTTGCTGAGACTACTCCCCAACACCACCACCGAAGACCATGATATGGATCCAGGCTGCTCAATTCAAGAGCACTTGGCCCTAATCAATTGACTCAGCTCCCCTGCAGGGTCCGCAGGCCAGTGGCTCTGAAGCTGCCCAGTGGGGACAGCCACCGGTTACAGCAGTTCCTGCACTTCCCCCACTGCTTCCTTGCTGTGGGGGCAGATTGGCCGAAATGCTTTTCCTCTCCCAAATTGAGTTTCAAAGTTTCACTTTCACTGACCATGTCTAATCCTGGTTTGCTAGATGTGAAGATCTCTTCTGGTGCAATAGATCTCTGAAGCAGACTCAAGCTGCAACTTGGGAGGCTCGGCTCCTCTCGACCTCCCTGGGGCCTGGCCTTGCCTTTGGTTTTCAACCTGGGCAGGCCTCGGCTCCTGGCCTGGGGTGGTGAGCCCCTGTTGCTGAGCTGCCTTCAAGAAGAGTTGTGGTTTTTTTGTATTTTTGTGAGTTTGAGAGTCCTAGAGTTTGGCTGGGGTCATATTTTGGATATTTAGGGTGGTTGTGTGGGAGCTGCGGAATCTTGCTGCTTCTACGCCACCAAGCATTTCTAATTTAATATTTAATTGGGGATTTTCTTTTTTTTTAAATCTCACTTCCCCCCTCTGCAGGAGGGTTTAACTTTTATTTTTATTTTTATTTTTTGCTTTTTGGAGGGCAATTGGGGTTAAGTGACCTGCCCAAAATCACACAGCTAGTTTTTGTGTCAACTGTCTGAGGCCGGATTTGAACTCATGTCCTCCTGACTCCAGGGTCAGTGCTCTATTCACTGCACCACCTAGCTGCCCCTTAATTGGGGATTTTCAATTTGGTCTTTTTTTAGATTTTTTAGTTACTTGCACAATATTTTAACCTCCTTTTCTCTTTTTTGTTTATATATTCATTCTAGAATATAAAACAGCCCCTAAGAACTGCCTTTGATGCATCCCTCAAGTTTCAATAACTTGTCTCATTTTTGTCATTCCCTTGAATGAATTTATTGATTGTTTCTATAATTTCTTGTTTGACCCACTCATTCTTTAGGATTAAATTATTTAGTTTCCATTCACTTTGGAGTCTACCTTTCCAAGACCGCTTATTGCACATAATTTTTATTGCATCATGATCTGAGGAAGATGCATTTAATATTTCTGCCCTCAGTTGTGAGGTTTTTATGTCCTAGTTGTACAGAAGGCCAAATCCCAGGTCACTGCATACCATCTGATTCATGGTCCATTCTTAATCCCCCTTAATATTTCTGTTTTTGTCCCTATCCTACATTTTGTTATAGCTTGAAAACTGCTTAAGGTATGTCTGGGCATATTGCTCAAGGCATAGTTCCCTGACCCCTCCTTCCCTAATCATCATTTTATATATTGTCCTTGAATCATTATAGTGTATAAGGTTCATTATGGTGCAAGGATATTATCTAGGGACCACCCTGTCCTGTCCTGCTACCCAAACAGGGCCTCCTTCCTCTTTGCCAAGAACTCTCCACCCTGTTCTGGAAAGGTGACTACAGCACTCCACTCTGTGCCCTTCAGCTTTTCCTAAGAGGGATCCCCACATGTCACAGGAAGGTTGCACCCTTTTACCCTTGTGCCATATTATCAAAATAGCCCTGAGCTAAACAATGGCTGTTTTTTACTTTTGTACATCATGGATTTTCCTAGTTCCCCTCCCTGATTGTGGTTTTTGTGCTTTTAATCATTTATAATCAAGTCTGTACCCCAAGGGATTACTGCCCATTTGAGTGGTGAGTACTTGGGTAGCCACACACTTATTCAGGATTCCATTCCTAAATTTGTCTTCTACCTCTCTCACTTGGCTTTTAAAATCTTTGTTGAGCTCCTCCAATAATGTCTTTTTGGCTTGAGAACATTTCATATTTCCTTCTGTGGTCCATGTTGTCCTCTGAATTTTGTTGTTCTTGCTTACTATAATAGGATTAGATCATTCTTGCTTTTGATTTCTCAACTTTCTTCGTGCCCATTGCGGTTGTCTATTTCCTGACTTCCCTTCTCTGGCTGGAAGCTAAGGGCCTAGTTGTTCACTTTGTGTGCTGCAGTCTCTGAGTGTCTACAATGAGGCCAAGGCTAGATTGTTTCCCCTGAGTTACCCTGATGCTCACAGAGTAACCTTTGGGGCAGGGGTGGTCTGACCACTTCAGGTTTCTACCTCTGTGCCCTGGGCTACAGCTTAGTCAGGCTCAGCAGCTGGTGGCCAGGAGTACTGGTATATGCAGATTCTCCTGGTGGTGCAAAGGCATACCTGCGCTTCTGTTGTTAATGATTGCTGGCTACTCCTGTTGTACTCAAACCCAAATCCCAGATCACTACATACCACCTTACTTGTAGCCCACCATAAAACCTCCTTTATATTTCTGTTTTTCTCTATTATACCTTGAAACTGTTTAAGGTATGTCTGGGCATATTGTTCAAGGCATTCCCTGACTCTGTCTCCCCCTAATCAGCATTTCATATTTTCTCCATGAATCATTATACATACGAGACTTGTTATGATTCAAAGATCTTATCTGGATACCATCCTGTCCTGCCCCACTGACTAAGCAGGATCTTCACCTCCTTTGCCCAGAACATGACCCTGACTAGTCCTGGGGAATTTCAGCTCCCTTTGACCTGTGGAATTCAAGTTCCCCTCATCCCATGACCCTCCACCCTGTGCCCTCCATGCAGTTCTACAAAAGACCCCTTGTACCATACTCCCTTGAGTCATATAGATTTAACCAATGTCCGTTCTCTGCCTCTGTATGTCATAATTATTGCTAGCTCCCCTCCCTATAATAATTTTGTGGTTTTTAGCCTACATAAATCAAGATCTGATTTTCCAAAAATTACTCCTCATTTGAATGCTGATCACTTGGGTAGTCACCCACTTAATCAAAAAATCCACACCTAAATTTATCTTGAACCCAGGTCTCTGCTGGCTCTTATTTCTCTGCACAACACTCACCCTCAGCTTCCACATCTCCTTCTTTTTGGCAGAGGTGTAGTTCATTGGGGCAACTCATGCCCTTCACTTCAGGCTAAGCAGGACTTCAGTCACACAGTTCCTCTAGGACACCCAAGCCTGAAGCTGTTTCTAGGGTTTCAGGATTTTTTACTGGCTGGTGCACTTATCTCTGAGTTTTCTGGGTCAGGGATGTGGATTAGAGCATTACTCTGGGGAAATACTCTGCCGTCTTGACTCCTGGACATTCAGGTAGATGATTTTTAGACACCCAGGTTGTGGACTTATAGTCCCAGGAGAAGCTGATGCATGGGCCCTGACCTTTCTCTTACCCAGCTCTGAGCAAACCTCTGTCTGGTGGTGAGACTTCTGCCAATTGCCATTGGGGTGGGTGGATCTAATGGCTGGGGTTCACTCTCACTTTTGTGCTCTGCTTTCAGGTCCATATGTGTGCAGTCCCCACTTGTTTCGTGTTCCCTGCCCAGACTTATGTGGGCACTTTCTTGGGCTGGGTATCTGCCACACTCGATGTGCCAATGGATTCTGTTGCTCTAAAATCTATTATGATTCACTTTTTAAAAAGCAGTGATGGAATTCAAGGAGGAGCTCAGAAAAGTTTCTGCTACTCTTCCTCCATCTTGGCCAGGACTTCCCTGAACTTGTCTCTTACCCAGCTCCGATAGACCTAAGTCCTATGGTAAGAACAACAGATCCCACCTGTTCGTGCTCACTTGGAAATCTTCCACACTCTGTCTCCCACTGGGTTCTTCCACTCTAACCTCTGTTTAGATCACTTTTTAGGGGTTGCTGAAGGAATTCATGGGCAAGTTCAAGTGAGTTCCTACTTTCACTTTGATATCTTGGCCCTGTCATCCATTTTCCTGAAAATTTCTTGATAGATGCTATCTAAAATGCTTTTTTTAAATCATGGCTTTCAGCTAGTTCAATAATTCTTAAATTCTCTCTCCTGGATACATATTCCAAGTTAGTTTCCCACCCCCTCAATGATGTATTTTATATTTTCTTCCATTTTTTTTCATTCTTATATATAATTTCCTCCTTCCTATCCCCCCACCTTGTTCTATTCTCTAATTTTTCCCTGTCCCTTTACTGAAGTGTGTTCTTCTAACAACCCTCCCCACCTCTGCCCTCCCCTCTATCATCCCCCTCTCATCCCCATCTCCCCTACTCTCTTGTAGTGCAAGATATGCACTTTAGAGTGTATGTCTAAGGGATTATCTTTTTGGTTAACTTTTCTATTTACTTTTTCATTTTGCCAATTCTAATTTTATGGAAATGTTATCTTTAGTCAATTTTTGTCCTTCCTTTTCCAAACTGTTGGCTCTCTCTTCTATACTTCTTATTTATTTTACCAATGTTTTCTACCTCTTTTATTTAACTTTTGAAATATTTTGTGAGCTCTTCTAAGAAGGATTTTTGGACTTGAGACCAATTACATTCCCTACTGAGGTTTCAGATGTAGGTGTATTGACAGTATTGGCCTCTTCTGAGTTTCTGTTTTACTCTTTACTGTCACCTTAGAAGCTCTCTCTGCTCAAGCCTTCTTTTAGCATCTTGCTCAAGGTTTTAGCCTATTTCCTGACTTTTAAAATAACTTTAAAAAATTTTTAAACTTGTTGGAGCATAGGAGACAGTCTCTCAGTCTTCTTGTGCTCAGGACCAGGGCCATGGTTTCTGGCTTTGTGTGATGCCCTCCTAGGGTTTCACTGAAGCACATGGTCCTATTATGAGCTCAAGTCTGCAAGTTAACCTGGCTGTGCTAAGGCATGTCTGTATGTGTAGGGAAGATCTGGTGTTGGCATTTGCCTGGTCCATCACCCCGGAGCTTAGGATCTCTCACTGTTTTGCTTAGGTGGGACTTGGTGTTTCCTTGCTGGAATTCTTCCTGTCCTGGACTGCATTTCCCCTTTACATGAGTAAAACAGAGGTTTTATTGTATCTTATTTATTTATCTTTTCAAATCCTCCAAGTTTCCTAGACTAAAGACTCCTCAACCCTGTCTTTACACTGACTCCACTGTTCTAGGATTTGTTCTGAGACAATATTTTTATTGTTGTTTAACTTCATAGGTGCATATGGGATATGAACAGTGATTTACAGCTTCTACTTCCATCTTGGGACCCAGAAGTGTCTTGGTATGAATTTTCTCTTGAAGGAGAAGGCTATAGAAGATTGCAATGAGGTGGAAGTAGATTCTAGATATTGAGGCTCATCAGCACAAATGAGTGGAGCAAGTACATTAATTGTGTATGCAGTGTACAGAGAGAGCACCAATTGCCTAGATTAGACTTCAATGAAGATAGTGCAAAATAAAATAAATCTGAAAATAGATGCTGAAGTTTGGTTGGCATGGTTCAAAAATCTAAATGGAGAGATTTGTATTTAATCTCAGAAAGAAGATGGAACCATTGGATTTTATTCAATAAAGGTTTTGATATGGTCATGTCTGTGTCTAAAACAATTACTTTGTTAGCTGTATGTTGAATTTATTGGGGAAATATTTGAGTCTAGTAGACCAATCTTAAACTTGCAATAGGTGAGACACAAGAAAGGCACTTTGATTAATTCAGTAACAGCATAAATATAGAATAAGGGGTCATGTGGGAAGCAAAAGGAGTAGATGTAGAAATATAAAGATATATGAATTGATTGAATATGTAGAATCATGGAGAGTAAAGAAAAAAGCATAAAGACAAGTTTAAATATCTCAATGATTAGGAAAAACGGTACTGACTTCAACAGGAATTGCTAATTTTTGAAGAAAGAAAGTTTGGAGGAAAAGAGGAATTTAGTTTTAGACACATTAAACTTGAAATGGTTCTGGTACACTCAGTATGATATATCCAATAGCTAGTTGGGGAAATTGCTGCTCAGGGGAGAAACTGCATGTGGTTATATTGATCTGTGTGCTGTCTGAAGAGATACAATAATTAAACCCATAGAGGTTGACAAGGTGCCCAAGTGAAAGGATGTGGAGACAAGAGAGCCTATGACAGAATTTTGTCTTACTGCTATTTTTTTTGTGAATGATGAGTCAGCTAAGAAGATAAAGAATTGAAGTTATATACATAGATTAGCCAGGAAAGAGTAGTGTCATGAAAACTGAGATCAAAGGAAAAAAGAAGCTACAAAAAGAGAGTCAAATTGCCATACAGATTTAAAATGAATATTTAAAAATAGCATCAGACAAAACCAGTATTAATTAGATAAATGCAAATAAAACAACTCTGAGGTACCATGTCATATCTTTCAGATTAACTAAAAGAAAACAATAAATGTTGAAGGTGATATACGAAAACCAGGACACTAATGTACTGTTGGTGGAGTGTACTAATCCAATCATTCTGGAGAACAATTTGGAACTGTTCCAAAATGGGTGTATACACACATATGTGTGTTTGCACACACATATATGTATATACACATGTGAGTATATGTGTATGCGTGTGTGTATGTACACACATATAAATATGTGTATGTATATGTGTATGTATGTATGAGTGGAGGGAAATGCATTATTAGTAATCATGACAAAAGCAGTATATAGACCAACAATTCATACTATATGCCAATATAATGTTAAAATGAATAAATTATTTAGACATAGATGATAATGTTAAATTAAATTAGAATAGCTAGAAAATTTGTTCTCAGATAAAATTTAAGAAATGTTAGTTAACATGAAATTAAAATGCTTTTGCACAAACAAAATTGATACAGTAAAATTATCAAGAAAATAAGTAATTGGTCAAAAAAAGCAAGTTTCTCTGTTTTAACCTTCATTTTTCAAATGCATAGATAACTGAGTCAAATTTATATTTATCAAAACATAGAAGTAATTTTTTAGTTTACAAATGATCTAAAGGATTTTTTCAGGCAGTTTTCAGAACAAAAAAAAACAAATCAAATTTATGTAAAAATGTTCCAAATGATAATTGATTAGAAAAAAGCAAAGGAAAACAACTCTGAGACACCACCTCATCCTTTTCAGACTGGCTAACAAGAAAGAAAAAATGACAAATGTGGGAGGGTATATGAAAAACTTGGATACTGTTTTTTTGTTAGTAGAGTTCAAACTAGTCTAACAGTTAAGGCTAAAAATTAAAAAAAAACACCCAGTGCATACTGTTTGACTCAACAATACCAGTACTACAACTATATCCAAAAGAGATCAAATAAAAGGTGAAAGGATTCACAAATGAAAAAAATTTATAGAAGCTTTAATTTTGTGTCTTCAATACATTACAAATCAAGGGAATTCTAATCAAATGGGGAATGAGTGGACACATTTTTATATACAATTTTGATGGAATATTATTGTGCTATAAGTGTTGATAAGCAGGATAATTGAAAACAAAACAAAACAAAAAATAACTTGGGAAAACTTACATGAACTGATAAAAAGAGAAGTAAGCAGAACCAGGAGATCATCGTGCATAACAAGAGCTGCATTGTAATGATGATTAACTGAAAATTTCACTATTCTGATCAAGACAATTATCCAAGGCAATTCTAAAGAATCCATGATGAAAAATGCTATGCACCTCCAGAAAGAACTGATGAACTCAGAATTCAGCTTGAAGTTTATTTTTTAAGTTTATTTTTATTGTTTTATTTTATTTACATTTTCTTTTGAAGCCTGGTCAATTAAAAAAATGTTTTGCCTGACTTTACATCTATATTTTGTATCAAATTGCTTGCCTTCTGAAGGAAGGGTGTAAGAACAGAAGAGAGGGAGGGAATTAGATACTTGAAATGTAAACATACATACCTACCTACATTCATTTACACACACATATATACATATACATGTATGTATGTATATGTATATGATTTTTATATGTTGGAAAATAATGAAATGAATATAATATTTTTCAAAATAACAAAGGGTGTCCAGTGCAGCCATGCCTTATTTCCAGCTAGGCTGTACTCCAAACTTCCTTTATCATGTCCCTATACCAGGTTCCCTTTTCTCCCTTACCCTTTTTAGACTCTTTTTATATATTTTTTTATTATTTAAGCTCCTTGAACTGTGACACTTTCTTTCTTTGTATTTTTTTCATACTCCAAGGACTGTATAAAGTGTCCAGTGTTTTATAAGTACTTAATAAAGGTTTGTAAATTCGTTAACTGATTTTTCAGTACATTTTCATGCACAAGTGATCCCCAGGGTCATGAATTACAGGAAAAAAATATAGACACGCCAAAATATGAGTGACTGTAATGTTCCACTGTGAAGAAGTCTCACCTCATTCTCTATTCTGTATACAAGGACCACCAGTTCTGCAATATCAATATTACAGGTCACTGTAATGTCTTACCTTGTATTTGTTGACTGTAATAAGCATAGGTGAAAACCTGGACCTCATTTAATATAGTAACTACTTGCTTCCCAACTCTAAACAACATTTTTCCTATCTTTTTTTTCTCTTTTGGTAGCAAGATGACTCTGAATTGGTCACATGGATTGAGGTGGTCTTTGGGTAGTTGGGAAGGAGGTGGATAAGAAAAAGAGGTAGAAAAGGAAGGAGATATATCTTTAAAGTCTTGTTCAGGTCTAATTTTTATGATCTACTGAAATAACAAATAAGAACAGTGGGAATATATGGTAAGTTGTTACAGCATACAGCAATTGCTAGACATCCTTTCATACATGAGGGATACTTATAAACAGGACATTGGTCAATGGGGAACTGCTTGTATAATAACATGAACTTAAATTTGAATTTTCAAGATCTAATACAACTGTAAATTGCCTTTCTTATTGGAACTGTCTCTGAGGAGAGGTAAACTTAGGCATCCTACTCCTTTTAGTATACACACAGAAAGTTAGCCTTTAGTAAATGAGTCAGGATGACATTAACATAGATACAGTATGCATTCATGCATTTTCTTCTCTCTTTAAAGTAAACCTAGTTACAACAGGATTTCAGCATCCTGATGTACAGATCTAGGGCTCAATGCACAAAGAATCTACATCTAATGAATTTGTTCACTGAACAATCTCACTGAAATAAGAACTTATTTCATCTGTGCTTTTGTTTTGTGCTTAAAAAAAAGAACACATATGAGAATCTCATCTAAATCTTTTTCTATCTTATTTCTTTCAATTACTTTTCCCTGTGATCCTTTGTGAATTCATTTCTAAAACTTATCTATGAAGCAACTTCTCAAGTGATTTTTTTATTTGCATGCTTCCACAGATAATGTTGTGACTATATCATGGAGGATAGGAAATGTTGCAAAATAACAGTAAATAGAATTCAGAATAATGGACCTTGTTTTATATGTGCAGCAATCGAAATTCTCCAGACCAGTAATTCCAGGCCAAAATCCTTTCAAAGTCATACCCTGTGATAAACTACTGATGTATATAGTTTTGTAAGCAAGCACAATTGCTAAACTGAAAAAAATTCTAAATTAAAAGAACAAGTAAAGCATCAATAAACTACAGCTCTTATCTACAGAAGAATACTATTCTGTAATTGTTTTTGTTGGTTTACTTGTTTTCTTCCACCAGTAGGAGAGTTCCTACATTCAAAGAACACATGCTGCCTGTATAGATGAAAGGAGTGACAACATAAACAACATATGTAGTCTCTGAGAATGCAGGTAAAGAGGGTGTACATGTGGCCATGTATTGAAGGCTATACTCATGAAAAAATCAACTAACATGTATATTGTTAAAATCTTTCAGTGTCCACCAACAGTAACTTCATGGAACTCCCTGTTTAGTATGAGTCTCAGTTCTGCATCAGGTATCCCATTTTATCTCCTAATTGAATGAGGAAGTAGCATCGTCAGTAGGCACTAAATCAGTGGTTCTCTACTAGTGGGTCATGACCCCTTTGGGGGTTGAACGCCCATTTCACAGGGGTCACCTAAGACCATTGGAAAACACATATTTCTGATGGTCTTAGGAATGGAGACAGCACTTTTCTATCTGTCTCCAGTCAGGTCCAGCCACATGCATATATGCCCACATATGAGTATTAAAGGGTCACAGCATTAGGAAGGTTGAGAACCACAGCACTAAACAGAGTAAAAGTCACCCCCACCTATGTCAACTCCGTTCTCTGACCACCGACACAAATAAGCTGTGAGACATTGAACAAATTACTTAAACTCTGTTTCCCTAAGTTTCCTCATCTGTAAATTGAGCATAATAATAGCATACAATTCCTGGGGTTATTGAGAGGATAAAATGACATAATGAATGTCAAGCATATAGTAAGATCTATATAAAAGGTAATATGGCTATTATTTTTTATGCTTAACTTTTGTTTATTTTTTAGTTTACATTATTCATATCCACAAGATTTTGAGTTACAAATTTTCTTCCTGTCTTTCCCCTACATACCAACCCAAAACAGCATCCCACTGACGACTCCCTCCCCTAATCCACTCTCATATAGCCTTCCCAAACACTCCTCTGACTTTCTATTAGGGCAAGATGGATCTCACTACCCTACTGCCAGCATATCTTATTTCCCAGTTGCATGTACATAATAATAAAAATCACACACACAGACACACACACATTAAAACATTTGATTTTGACACTTTACATTTTAGATTCTTTCCCTTCCTCCCTTGTACCCCCTCCCAACCCTATAGGAAGACAAGTGAGTCAATACAGGCTGTATATGTATAGTTATGCAAAACATCTCCACAATAGACATATTGTGAAAGACTGACTATATTTCCATCCATTCCATCCTGTACCCCACTTGTTCTATCCTCTACTTTGTCCTTGTCCCTTTACAAAAGTGTGTGCTTCTAACAACCCCAGCCCAAACTGGACTCCCCTCCATCATCCCCCATCTCACCCCCTTCTCCCATACTCTCCTATAGGGCAAAATACCCAATTTAGAGTGTATGTTATTCCCTCCCTAAGCCAAATTCAATGAGAGTAAGGTTGACCCATTCCCATTTGCCTTCCTGTTCTTTCCCTCCATCATAATAGTTATCTCTTGATTCTTCTATATGAGGTGATTAATACTATTCTGTCTCTTCCTGTCTCCTCTCATTCTATTCCTCTCCCACTTCTGTATTTCTCCTTTTAAATATCATCCCTTCCTATTTAATTGATTTGATGCCCTCTGTCTACACATATGTATTCATATGCATATATGCATACACCCTCCTATATAGACATATGTGTATGTGTATATACATATATGTGCATGCATATATACATGTACATACATACATGTACATACATATATACATATACATGCATATACATGTTTGTTTATACACAGACACATTTATATTCCCTTCAACTATCCTGATACTGAGAAAAGTTTCATAAGTTACAATTACCATTTTTCCACCTAGCCATGTAAATAGACCAACTTTTATAAGTTCCTTATGATGTCTGTTCCTTGTTTACCTTCTCATGCTTCTTGTATTTGAATGTTAAACATTCTATTCAGCTCTGTTTGTTCATCATGAATGCTTGAAAGTCCTCCACCTCATTGAATGACCATATGTTCCCTTGAAGCATAGTCAGTTTTGCCGGGTAGGTGATTCTTGATGTCAACCCTAGCTCCTTTTATCTCTGTAATATCATATTCCTGGCACTTTGATCCCTTACTGTTGAAGCTGCTAGATTCTGTGTTATCCTGATTGTGTTTCCACAATATTCTAATTGTTCTTCTTGGCAGATTGTAATATTTTCTCCTTGATCTGGGAACTCCAGAACCAGGCTATAACATTCCTAGGAGTTTTCTTTTTGGGATCTTTTTCAAGAGGTGATCTGTGAATTCTTTCAGTTTCTATTTTGCCCTCTGGTTCTAAGATAGTGCAATTTTCCTCAAGAATTTCTTGAAGGATGATTTCTAGGTTCTTTTTTTGATCAAGGCTTTCAGGTAGGCCAATAATTTTTTAAATTGTCTCTCCTGGATCTATTCCAGGTCAGTTGTTCTTTCAATGAGATATTTTACATTGCTTTCTATTTTTTCATTTGTTTGGATCTGTTTAATAGTATCTTGATTTCTCATAATGTCATTTGCTTCCATTTGCTCTGCTTTAATTATGAAGAAATTATTCTCCTCAGATAGCTTTTGAGATTCTTTTTCCATCTGGAAAATTCAACTTTTTAAGGCATTCTTCTCCTCATTGGTTTTTTGCGTAGTTTTTTTTGCCATTTGAGTTAATCTATTTCTTAAGATCTTGTTTTCTTCAGTCAAATTGTTGACTCTCTTTTCATGATTTTCTTGCCTCATTCTCATTTCTCTTCCCAATTTTTCCTCTACTTCTCTTATTTGGTTTTCAAAATCCTACTTAAGCTCCTCTATGGCTTGTAACAAGTTCATATTTTTCTCTGAAGTTTTTTGTGCAGTATTTCTGACTGTCTTGTGTCCCTCCTATTCCATGCTTTGATCCTTTTTGTCCCCCCAAAAGATTCTAAATCTTAATTGCTCTGCTTGCTTTGCTTCCTTGCCTGCTCATGTTGCCAGTCAATTAACTTGACTTTTGAGGTTTTAGCCTCAGTAGAACTCTGCTTCCAGAGGGCAGAACTTTGTCTCCAATCACTGGGGTTTTCACAGCTTCTGGAGCTATAAGGAGGCTGCATCTCTACAGCCCCCACCAACTTTGGGTCACTGGTCAAACACCTCAGGACCACCACACAAGACCAGGATCTCAATCCATGCAGGCTAAAGCAAGAGCACTCAGCTTCTGACTGGTTGCTTAGTCCCCCCACAATCTTTGGGCCAGTATCTCTGAAGCAGCCATGTGGAGGTGGTTGCAGGGCCATCTCTTCTGGTGCTTCTGTCTCTGGGGCAGATGGCCTGATCCACTCCCGCTTCTCTGTCTCCTCCAAATTCAGCTGGGTTTCACTGACCTTTAACTTTGTCTTTGGCATTTATGGATTGATAATTCTGTAAACCACTACAGCTGCCAGTGATCCACTCTCCTGAATTGCTCTAGCCACAGCTGATGATGGAAGCCCTGGGGCTAAAACCACTTCTCACTTGGGGCTGGGTTCTGCTCCCAGAACATTGTGATGTACTCTTCCTGTTGGCCTGCTGGTGTACCTTCAGCAACAGCTTTGTTTCTCTTTCAATTCGTGGCTTCTGGTGCTCTAAAATTTGTTTAGAGTCATATTTTCTACTCATTTGAGGTGGCTATTAGGGGAGCTCAACAAGTTTTCTTGCTTATTTGCCACCATTTTGACTTGACCCCAATTATTGCTGTTATTCATGTTGTTAATATCATCTCTCTTAATTCCTATATGATTAATTTTGGTTTGTTTTTAATTTTTCAAGGAAATTTCCTTTTTAAATGATATTTCCCTTTCATTACATCATCCATTGATCAAATTAAAGAAAAATACCAAATGCCTAAAGATATGTCTACATAGTCCATTAAAATACGTCCCAATATTTGTCATGTGCAGTAATGAATTCCCCCCCCCCGCCATGCATTTTAAGTTCATTACCTCTTTTGGCAGAAAGTGAGTTACATATTTTATCCTCATTCCTTTGGACTTTTGATTTTAGTACTATGGTACTAAAACTGAATACAATGGTATTGATGCTCACAACCAGTCCATTTACACTGTGACCACCAGCTCCTTTGGCCTGGCCATTCCACATCTCTCTGTACATCTAATGGTCATATTAGCCTTATGAAAGCCATCCTATAATGTTGACCAACTTGTGGTCAATGGAAACCCCAAGACAGTTTTCAGATTAATTGCTATGAAGTTATGTGTCTCCATCTTATTTAGTAAATATGAATATTTGAATCCAAATATAAATTTTTATATTTATTCTTAACTAAATAACATTTCATTATATTTCATTATTTTACATAGAATTTCCTAAGATTGTGAAGATTATTTTGAATACCTAAACTAACAATGAGTATGTTGGTTATCCTCACTCCCCTTTGGAGTGATATGAATATTTTACTAGTATGAATAGTACACTAAATATAATTCATTGATAGAAGTATTGTGAAACCTCAGTTTGAAGTGTGACATTGTAATTTATCCGTGTGACCCTGGAAAAAAACATTCCAGTTCTGTGTCTCACTGCCTATATTTTTAAAAAGAAGTAATATGACTAAATAAACTATAAGGTTCATTCTAGTTCTAAATTGTATGATAACAATTCACTGTGATGTAGAAATATTATAGCTATTTCTAATAGTAGCTATAAATTAAAATTAATGTAATTAATTGCTCACATTTTACACCTGTTCCTTTGGTTTCATATAATATGGTCAAACCTTTAATAATACAAGTCATATTGCACATCTGACTTTCACTAACAAAAAGTTACTGGTTTCTGAGTTAGAAATTATAGGAAACATAAGAGGAAGTGTATATTCCATTTCATAATCTGTGATAGAGGAGGAAAATTGGACACATACAGCATTTTGGTGGGGTAAACTCTGAAATCTTCAATGAAAAAATCGTCCAAATTGTAAATTTCCTACAGGAGAACTCAGTTCAGGAAAGGGTACTCCTAGGGATAAAATAAAGTGAAGGAAAAAATAACTAAACACAATAGGTTAGAATTTTAGAAACCAATTATTTTAGATTTAAAAATAGGTGTGGAAAAAGAAGCAATGGCAGGTAATGGAGGAAAATGGCTAGAAAAGCATTGCATGGCTATTAAATAAATGTCAAGATCACTAAATTTAGATATGAACTGTTTTTATCTTTTTTTAAATTTCTTTTGTTCTTTTTGAGGGCAAATGGGGTTATGTGCCTTGCCCAAAGTCACACAGCTAGTCACACTTGCCCAAATTGTGTCAAGCATCTGAGGCCAGATTTGAACTCAGGTCCTCCTGACTCCAGGGCTCATGCTCTATTCACTGAGCCACTTAGCTGCCCCTTCTTTTTTAATTTTTAAAATTGATTTGCTTGTTTACTTTTAGTTTACACGACTCAGTTCCACAATCCTTTGAGTTTCAAATTTTCTTCCCTCCTTCTCCCCCTCTGCAATGTAGGCATGCAATCAAGTATAGGATCTGCAAATACTTTCACATAAGACATTTGTGTGGTTGTAAGCAAAGGTTGTAACCAATGGGATGAACAATGGGAAAGAGGAAACAAAACCGAACTTGAAAAAGAAAGAGATTATGTAGTTTGCTTCAGTCTATATTTAAACTGTGTTCCTTCTAGATCTTTCTCTGAATGTAGATATCTCCTTCCATGATGAGTCTTTAAGAGTTATCTTATAACCTTGTGTTGCTGAGAAGAACCCAGTTTATCAAAGTTGGTCATCACCCATACATTGTGTCTGTCATTGTGTACAAATTTTTCCTAGTTCTGCTCTTCTCACTTGGCATCAGTTCATATAAGCCTCTCCAGGTAAATATGAAGTCAATCTGCTCCTCATTTCTTATAACACAATCATAATTCATTACATTCATATACCAAAACTTGTTTAGTCATTCCCCAATTGATGGGCATCCCCTTGAATTCCAAATTTTTTCCACCACAAAGAGAGCTGCAATAATTATTTTTGTACTTATGAGTCTTCCTCCCTTTTCTGTGATCTCTTTGGGATACAATCCTAGAAGAGGTACTACTGGGTTAAAGTTATTTATACCCCTCTGGGCATAGTTCCAGATTGCTCTCCAAAATGGTTGAAGCAGTTCACAAATCCACAACAATGCATTAGTGTTTCAATTTTTCTACCTCCTCTCAAATATTCATCATTTTCCTGTTTTGTCATTTTAGCCAGTCTGACTGGTGAGATATGATACCTCAGAGTTGTTTTGATTTGCATTTCTCAAATCAATAATGATTTAAAGTATTTTTTCCTATGCTTATAGATATCTTTAGTTTTTACCTCTGAAAATTGCCAGTTCATATCCTTTGACCATTTATCAATTGGGCAACGGCTTGTATTCTTATGGATTTGACTAATTTCTCTGAATATTTTAGAAATAAGGCCATTTTCAGAGACATTGGCTGTAAAATTCTTTCCCAATTTTTAACTTCCCTTGTAATGTTGGTTACATTGGCTTTGTTTGTACAAAAAATTTTCAATTTAATGTAATGAAGATTATCCATTTTGCATTTCATAATGCTCTGTAACTTTTGATTGGTCATAAAGTTGTCCCTTATCCACAAATCTAACAGGTTAACTATTCCTTGCTTACCAATATTGCTTACAATATCAGCCTTTATACCTTGAAAATGATCCCATTTATACTTGATTTTTGTATATGGTGTCAGATAATGGTCTGTGCCCAGTTTCTGCCATACTATATTCCAGTTTTCCCAGCAGTTTTTGTCAAATAATGACATCTTATCCCAAAACCTGGGGTCTTTGGGTTTATCAAACAGTAGATTACTATAGTCATTCAGTACTGAGTCTTGTGTACCCAATCTATTCCATTTATCTACTACTCCTTTCCTCAGCCAGTAGCCAGTAGTTTTGATGACTGCTGCTTTATAATACATATTAAAATATGGTATGGCTAGGCCACCTTACCTAGCATTTCTTTTCACTTATTGCCTTTATATTCCAGGCCTTTTGTTCTTCCAAATGAATTTTGTTACTATTTTTTTTCAAGCTCTATGAAGTTATTTTTGGTAGATTGATTAGTATGGCACTAATATTAAGTTTAATTTTGGGAAAATTGTCATTTTTATTATATTAACTCAACACAGCCATGAACAATGGATGTTTTTCCAATTAATTAGATCTGATTTTATTTGTGTGAAAAGTGTTTTGCAGTTGTGTTCATATAGGCACTAAGGTTGTTTTGGTGGGTAAATTCCCAAATATTTTGAAATGTCTACAGTAACTTTAAATGGGGTTTCTCTTACTATGTCTTGCTGTTGTACTTCATTAGGAAATATATAGTAATGCTGAAGATGTATGTGGGTTTATTTTATATCCTGCATCTTTTCTAAATTATTTTATTGTCTCAAGAAGTTTTTAACTTGATTCTCTAAGATTCTCCAAATATATCATCATATCTTCTGCAAAGAGTGATAGGTTAATCTCTTGTTTGCCTAATTTGATTCCTTTTCTTTCTTTTTCTTCTCTAATTGCTACTGCTAACATTTCTAGTATCATGTTTAATGAGAGGGGATATAGTGGACATCCTTGCTTAACCCCTGATCCCATTAGAAACGATTCTAGTTTATACTCAATTTATATAATATTTGCTAATGGCTTTAAATAGATGCTACCTGTTATTCTTAGGAAAACTCTGTTTATTCCCATACACTCTAGACTTTTTAATAGGAATGGATGTTGTATTTTGCCAAAAGCTTTTTCTGTGTCTATAGAGTTAATCATATGGTTTCTGCTAGTTTTGTTTTTGATATGGTCAATAATACTGAGGGTTTGCCTAATATTGATCCGTCTTTGCATACCTGGAATAAATCTTACAGTATCAAAATGTATTATTCTCAAGTAAGTTGCTGTAGTCTTTTTGCTAATATTTTATTTTAAAATTTTCCAACTATATTAGTGAGGGAAACTGGTCCATAATTTTCTCCCCCTGTTTTGTCTCTTCCTGATTTAGGTATCAGTATCACATTTCTGTCATAAAAAGAAATTGGTTTGACTGGTTCTTCACCAATTTTCCCAAATGTTTTGTAGTGTATTGGGATCAATTGTTCTTTAAATGTTTATAATGTTAATGAAATCAGAAGATCTTCCATGCCCCTTTCTATTGGCACCTAGTAAAGGCACTTAGCACCTAGTAAAGGCTTAGCTCCTTACTTCCAGTTAACTCCTTGGGAATAATTCACACCTTAACAGGAAGGGGCTGAACAGGGAGGACCTACACTGTATATAAGGAGAGAACCAGGAAGACCTTCAGATTTTCTCAGTTACCACCTGGAGACTGGACCTTTGGCTGAGATTCTCCTTCTGCAGCTTCTACTGAAAACTTCCAAGGACCAGGCTGAGAAACTGTCGTGAGTCTGAGAGGGATCCCTGCATGAGGGAGCCTGTTCTATTTGTGAGGGCTTGGGAATGTGGGTGTCCAGTGCATTAACTATGTATATCAACTTTGTGACCAGTATAATGACTTTGGCTTTCTGGTTTTGGGACTTGTCCTTCTGGTTTTGGGACTCAGTGTTCTGGTTTCTGAATAAAGACCTTGGTTCTGCCTTCCATGTGGAGAGTTTGCTACATTTTGTGATCCCAAAATCATGGGTGTTGTGAATATCTCATTATTGATACATTTGGCGATGAGGATGGGATCACAAAATTGCCTCTACTTGGAAGCAGAAATGCTTTAGAGGAAGAAATATCTATCACAGGATGGGAGGATTTGCCTTATTCCTCTCTAGCGAGAGAATGGGCCAAAAGCACAGGACCCTGTGAAAACTGGGAACCGAGGCTACAGAAGGGAGAATCTGGAGATTTGGAAAGATGTTTGCAAGGCATACCCATAAAACTGGGCAAACAGCTGGCAGGAGTGTGCAGGAGAGGCTGGGTCTTGGAAGTTATTGTCTTATGTGTAAGCATAGAGATAAGCTACTGGAGGAAAACAGCTGGTTGGCAAGAGAGCCTGAGGATTCTTCTGTGCCACAGTATTCAAAAGAGCAAACTAGAGGGTCTCATGTGGAAGAGCAAGCTACTGTTCATGTAGCTAAAAAGAAGCAAAAAACTAGCAGAAAGAATGTGCATTGTTTTTTCACACTCTGGGCAGAATTAACCAAACAACTGCCAGGAGGATGTGTGTGAGGAGAATAAAACGAGGTTAAATGGGGAGTCTTCTAATGCAGAAGTTTTACCCATATTAAGAAGAAGGGAGGAAAACCTACGGGGCCATACAGAGTTTAGGGTGATAGTTGGAGATTTCACTCAACAGGAGGTTACTGACATAATGAATCGCTTTACCCAAAGAATAAGAGAGTCTTTAGTGTCTTGGATGGTAAGAATCAGTGATGAAGGAGCCGGTGGAATAGCACTAGATAAGGTGGATTGCATGAAATTCATAAGCATCAGTCAGAATCCTTTTGTACACCAAGCTTTTAGGGATCACCATACACAAGAAGGAAATGACAGAATTACTTTGTTAGCTTTGGATGCAGAGGGATGCCGGAGGCAATACCCTGCTGACACTATGGGGCCTAGTGGAGACAGACCCTAGTATTCACTTAGAGATGGTATGTCCAAGCTAAAGGAGGAGATAATGAAAGCTACTATCATGCTTGGAGATGAAGCTACATACTATGATGTCCCCCTAGGAGTTCCTCATAGAAACATGATGATCAAAATGGCTCCTCCTGATTACATGCATCTAATTTTGCCTCTATTAATTGGAGAAGTAGGGAACCCTCTCTCAGAGGTTCTGCATAAGACTTCACAGTTAAGTGACTTAGGGGAATGGGGAAGAGATAAATCTACTTGAGAGAGAAGAGTAAATAGTCAGAGGATTCAAAGAAAAAATAGGCTGACAAGAACAGGAATGTTTGCAGCTCTATTGAGAGCAGGAGTTGATTTTAGAAGAATAGATGGCATTCCAACTGAAGAACTGCATAAGATGTACAAAGAAAAGGTACTTAATATTCGATTGAATATGGAATTAGCAACCCCTCCTACAGATACTTCTGAATCTTTGTATACAAACCTGCCCCACCTTCAAGGAGAATAGGAAGTAGGCCAAGCCCCCACCCAGATTAAAGAAATACACAGAGTGGATTGCAGAACTCATATTGGTTTGACAATATATTGGAAGAATGGAACAACAACTGTAAGGAGGGCTTTAACTGATACGGGGGTGGAGGCCTCACTTATTTATGGAAAACCTGATAAATTTAAACATAGAACTCCTATTACCATCACAGGACTTGGAGGGGCTGAAATATCAGCAAGACAGGTTAAAAGAACAATGAAAATTGGACAGTTGCCTAAAAGAGAATATACTGTGGTCATTGTATCCATTCCTGAATACATCATTGGAATAGATATATTGAAAGGCATGACTCTGAATTTACCTGAAGGAAGATACCAATTTGCTATAAGGAAGACAGGAATAGTTTTAGTCGGAAAGATAAAAATGGACCCAATTACTTTACCTGAAGCTTTTGAAGTAATGACTTTAAAGCAGTATCATGTGCCAGGTGGGCAAGATGAAATTACTACTACTATAAAGGAATATGTTGAAGCAGGGGTGTTAGTCCCTACAATCACACGATGGAATAATCCCATCTGTCCTGTACAAAAACCAGATGGAACATGGAGAATGACCGTGGATTACAGACAATTGAACAAGGTAACTCCTCCTTTATATGCTGCTGTTCCAGATACTATCACCCTAATAGAAAGGATCCAGACACATGATGGGACTTGGTATGCAGTTATTGACTTCTTCTCCATCCCAATATACCCTAGACAATGGGAAGAGTTTGCTTTCACTTGGCAGGGTAGACAATATACTTTCATGCGCTCGCCACAAGGATACCTGCATAGCCCTACTATTTGTCACAGGATTGTAGCTGAACAGCTGGATGAATGAAAGCTATCTGGTATACAGCTTACCCACCACATTGATGACATAATGATACAGGGAAAAAATGCAGAAGTGGAGAAGAGTTTGACTCTTCTCATTAAGCATATGAAAAGTAAAGGTTGGGAAATTAACCCTGCAAAGATTCAAGGACCAGCCCAAAATGTTAAGTTTTCGGGGATACAATGGAATAAGGGACTACAAGAAATTCTTCCACAAGCCCGACAAAAGATTCAGGATTTTCCCACCCCTACCAATAAGAAGGAAGCCCAATCATAGGATTGTTTGGATACTGGAGGCACCACATTACTTACCTGGGACATAATTTGAAACCTTTATATAAAGTCACTCAGAAGGAATATGAATTTGACTAGGGGCTTGAGCAGAGTAAAGCTTTTGAAGAATCGAAGGCTGCTATACAATTGGCCCTAGATTTGTGGCCCATGCAAAATGGCCCAGTGGAATTGCAAGTGACTGTGCAGGATGATTATGCAAACTGGAGTTTATGGCAAAAACAACAAAGCTGAAATGTACCCTTGGGTTTTTGGTGTAGAAAACTCCTTTCATCTGGAGTTCAGTATACACCTTTTGAAAAGCAGTTGTTAGCTGCATACTGGGCTTTGGTAGAGACTGAACAACTAACCCTGGGCCATGAAGTGATATTAAGACCTGGAATCCCAATTATGACCTGGGTAATTAGTACACCAGCTTCTCACAGAATTGGACATGCCCAAGAGGCTAGCATCATCAAATGGTAATGGTATATCCAAAATAGAGCTAAGACAGGCAAAAGTGGAGTCTCTGCTCTACATGAATCCATAGCGAACATAGACACTGAAGGGAATGACACAACCCCTAAGCCAAAGCAAGAGTTGCTACAGTCCTCAGTAAAATGGAATAAAGGATATGATAGATTAGCTGAAGAACAAAAGAGACATGCATGGCTTACTGAAGGAATAGCAAAATATTTGTGCCATAAAAAACATTGGAAAGCAGTAGCCTATAACCCATGTACTAGAAAGACTTTGGAGAGTGCTGGGATGGATGGAAGTAGTCAGTAGGCTGAACTTATGGCAGTGCATCAAGCCATCAAAACAGAACAAGCATGACAGTGTCATATATTCACTCATTCCTGGGCAGTAGCTAATGAGTTAGCTACATGGATGCCCATTTGGAAAAGCCAAAATTGGGAAATTCATGACAAACAAGTCTGGGGCAAAGAATTATGGAAGTTATCTGGAACATGTCTTTGGTCACTGATAAATCAGTCTTTCATGTGGATGTGCATGTGGCCCTTACCACAGGAGAACGTGAGTACAAGGCTCATGCTGATCAACTGGCAAAGATTGCTACTGAAGAAATTGTACCTACTTTGACAGCAACTGATGATCCAGTAGTAGCAAAATGGGTCCACCAAACAGCTGGCCATTTAGGCGTCCAAGCCACACACCAGTGGGCACAAGATAGAAGTATTAGTATCTCTCATTCAATGTTAAAACAGATAGCAGAAGAATGCCATATATGTCAATTGGAAAAGGAACAAGCTCTTACTTGGGTAGTAACTGAGGAGATAACAAGAGGAAAAGTCCCAGCCCAAATATGGCAAATAGATTATATTGGTCCACTACCACAAGATAAAGGATGCAAATTTATATGTACTTGTGTTGACACCTATTCAGGTGTACTAGTAGCTTGTCCTTATAAGAAAGTAACCCAGAAAAACACCTGTAAAACTCTAGATATCATAAGTCTGTATTATGGAATGCCAATGCAGATTCAAAGTGACAACGGGTCACATTTCAAAGGTAATGAAATGAAGAGGTACTGCATATTAAACTATATAGAATGGATACATCATATTACTTATTACCCACAAACATCTGGGTTAATTGAAAGAATGAATGGATTATTGAAAGAAGGGTTAAGGAAGCTAAGTTGCAATAATTCATATCAACATCAGAAAGATAACTTGTCCATGGCATTATATAATTTGAATAATAGACCATTGGGGGGAAGTACACCTCTAGCCAGAATGATGACCCCAAATCTACAAATTAGAAAACAACAAACACATAAGTTCCCAAATATTGAGTACTGGACTTTGAGGCCAGATGTCCCAGCTCCATATCCAGGAACACCTGGTTAGACAGGATATGATTTAATTGTTTAGAGGACTTTTGTTGGACAGAAAAGAAATAAGAAAAATCCCCACTGGAATATGCCTAAGAATCCCTAATAATCACTTTGGACAGATTTTACCCAAATCAGGATTAGCTGCTCAAGGAATACATGTATTGGCTGGAGGAATAGATTCTAATTATCAAGGAGAAATTATTGTGATGCTCCATAATTTAGTTGAGGAGCCCATAGAGTTTTGTAAACATGAGAGAATAGTTCAAGTGATTATTGTTCCTTGTAAAACAATACAACTTGTGAAAACTGACCCTCCTTCCAAAATAACTACCAGAGGAACTGAAGGGTTTTTTTCTACTGATAAAAATAAAATTGGTAGCTAAAGTATGGGTAAAATGGAAATCAGATGATGTTCCAAAGGCTGCAGAAATTTAGCACATGGGAAGGATAACACTGTAACTATTGTTTATTCAGGAGAAAATGATTACAAAATTGTGCCCTTAACTCATATATTCTACTGTGAATAAGGATACAGTAGTGAACTCATGGACTCCAGAAGTATGGCTGATCCTATGTGTACCTTGTTTCTGGTTATTGTATCCTTATTTCTTGTATGTTCACCTGGTTTGCTAGATTTGTTTCTCCATGCTTGATACCTTCCACCTGTGAATGCCTGGTAGTTGAAGATGGATGTTACCCACTGTCCACTACTGTGACGTGTCACCCCTGGACCTGGCATTAAGTACATTCCACATACTGGCTAAGAAGCTGACATCTCAAATGGGACCTCTTGGGATAGGGACAGCTCTACATCCAATTTCAGCAGGAATTAGCCATGGAAGAAGAGACCTTCACCCTTATCCCAAGATTTTGGCATTCCATTTGTTGAAGGGGGAATGATGGGGAGC
Organism: Pseudocheirus occidentalis; assembly: GCA_028646575.1. Taxonomy (NCBI): domain Eukaryota; kingdom Metazoa; phylum Chordata; class Mammalia; order Diprotodontia; family Pseudocheiridae; genus Pseudocheirus; species Pseudocheirus occidentalis. The sequence continues at coordinate 197,576,332 of CM053594.1, forward strand.
TTGCGCTCAAGCCCCACCCTAAAATATTGCTTTCTGTGTGCTACCCTTGTTATATTGTAAAACTCTGTTGACATTAGTTATCCTTAAAAAAACTCCCATTGTCCCATATAATGAAATGTATTTTTAATGTATTTTTGCCATGTAAGGGACATGAAATATCTTGGGGCCGAATGTAATGTTAATGAAATCAGAAGATCTTCCATGCCCCTTTCTATTGGCACCTAGTAAAGGCACTTAGCACCTAGTAAAGGCTTAGCTCCTTAATTCCAGTTAACTCCTTGGGAATAGTTCACACCTTAACAGGAAGGGGCTGAACAGGGAGGAACTACACTGTATATAAGGAGAGAACCAGGAGGACCTTCAGATTTTCTCAGTTACCACCTGGAGACTGCACCTTTGGCTGAGATCCTCCTTCTGCAGCTTCTACTGAGAACTTCCAAGGACCAG
>CM053594.1:197577278-197596507 GCA_028646575.1 Pseudocheirus occidentalis
GGGAGGAACTACACTGTATATAAGGAGAGAACCAGGAGGACCTTCAGATTTTCTCAGTTACCACCTGGAGACTGCACCTTTGGCTGAGATCCTCCTTCTGCAGCTTCTACTGAGAACTTCCAAGGACCAGGCTGAGAAACTGTTGTGAGTCTGAGAGGGATCTCTGCTTGAGGGAGCCCATTCTATTTGGGAAGGCTTGGGAATGTGGGTGTCCAGTGCATTAACTATGTGTATCAACTTTGTGACCAGTATAATGACTTTGGCTTTCTGGTTTTGGGACTTGTCCTTCTGGTTTTGGGACTCAGTGTTCTGGTTTCTGAATAAAGACCTTGGTTCTGCCTTCCATGTGGAGAGCTTGCTACATTTTGTTATCCAAAATTATACCAGCATATTCATAACCATCATGGGTGTTGTGAATATCTCATTATTGATACAATGTTTGGTAGAATTCACTAGTAAATCCATCTGGCCCTGGAAATTTTTTCCTAGGGAGGTCACTAGTGGGTTTTTCTATTTCTTTTTTCTGAAATTGGGTTATTTAAGTAATTTACTTCCTCATCAGGAAATCTAGGCAACTGATATTTTTGTAAATATTCATCCATTTCACTAAGATTGTCAAATGTATGTTCATGCAATTGAGAAAAATAATTCCTAATTACTGTTTTATTTTCTTCTTTTTTGTAGGTAGATTCACCATTTTCATTTTTGATACTTGAAGTTTGGTTTTCTTATTTCTTTTTTCTAATCATGTTGATTAAAAGCCTTTAATTTTTTTTTCATGAAACCATCTCTTTGTTTTATTAATTCGTTAGTTTACTTAATTTCATTTTTATAAAACTCTCCTTTGGTTTTCTTTATTTCTAATTTAGTATTTAATTGGAGATTGTCAATTCCTTATTTTTCTAGCTTTTTCAATAGGTTGTTGATGAAAATTGATGGCAATTAAAAGGACTTAAAAGAAACCAAATTGAAGAAAAAAAGGGATCAAAGTTCATCATGGCTTGCATGATGGATATCATTATGATGAAGAATGACAGAAGCATTAACTATATAACTCTGCTGCTGCTTTTGTTTTTCTGACAGTGAAAATTACAGTTTTACTGGAAAGGACTGAAAAGCAATGGTTAATAGAGTTTTGATGCCTGATGTTGAACAGGAGATAATAAGCAAAAGGACTTTTAGAAGGAAATGCAGTCTCAAAGATGCTTTTACTTAGGTAGTATTATACACACACATATACATACACAAATATGTGTATGTACATGCATTTATGTGTATATGTGTGTATATAGATAAGTGTGTATGTGTGTATGTGTCCAGATTCCATAAAATTCTTTGAGAGATTTAAACATGATATAGGTTGCTTCAATAAATTTCTGATAGAAATATCATGTAAGGCAGAGAATAATGAAATATGATTGCCACAGTTGTTCCCAAATTTCATGGAAAATATTCTTTGCATACTTAACTGAAAAAAGAATTCACATCAAGTTCAAGAATACTACACTCATTTAAAAGTAATTACCCTTATATTCCACACTGGAAAAAAATTGATGGATAATGACTATTTCCAAATTATATATTACCAAAGGATGGGCATTCTATTGATGTAGTTGATCATTTCATATATATACATACATATATATATATAGATGTATATATATATATATATATAAACCAAGCATTCTATTTTAATTAATCAAGCAAAATGATACATTAGTCTCTCATCTAATAGTTGTTGAAATTCCAAAATATAAAATATGAAAAGAGCTTTGTATTGGTAGATAATATAATTAACTTTAGAAATAATCCCATTTCTCAAGTTGCTTACAGTCTCAGCGAACAAGACAGACCTGAAAAAAAACTACTTTCATAAATCATCACAGATAAATCATCATCAGTGAGTACTGGAGAGAAACGAAGAATCAATGCCAGCATCACAGGTATAGGGTATCAATGGGGTTAATGTGGATCAATCTCAGAGCCCCCGAATCACATAGTCCAATATGTGTAACTCTTCCTGGGTATTGATGAAAAGGAAAGGATGAAATGAAATAATTATAAGTGGAAGTAAGTAAAAGAAGCCCCAAACAATGTTTTGTTTTATTCTGCACTAATATATATTATTTTTTAAAAGGGAGATTTGTTTACCCCTTTTCATTAAAATTAGCATTTTTTGAGAAATAATATGAAGAAACTAAACATATTTATAGCAACTTAATATATTAATATACTAAAAATGAAATAAAATGAGAAATTTATTTATCCATTAAAATCTTGTATACTGAACACACTGTTATCTATGATTACATTGAAAAATACTCTTTATTTGCCTAATAAAAACACAAGTTTACAATATATGTACTTTAACAAAGCACTGTTTTAGAAAAATATACAAAAAAACACCAAAAATAGATAAATGAGTCAATTGTCAATAAAAACAAAATTATTTTAATTTCAAAAATTGATGTAAAGAAGGTCTCCCCAGTTGCTTTAAAATTCTTAATTTATACCCAACAAGATTTGTTACGGGACACAGGGTTCAGTACATTCACTGAATAAAGTTAATGAGTTTGGGGTCGAATACAAATAAATATGTGTGCAGCCCATAATTTCCTTATGGAAGAATAAAAAGTGCTACTTATCCTGATTGAAATTACCATCAAGATTTAAGCAAATTTAATTACTTACAGTATTCTTAGAGGAATATTTTGTAGAATAATAACTAAGGTGCCTATCATAATTATCCAAGGTGATTATTTTAGTGTTGTATCCTATTTAAAGGACAGTAACTCTGTTAGAAATACACTCCATAATCCATCCTGATAGCATTGGTTTGGTATTCACTTATTGGGACAATGATGGAATGAGTTTCACTTTATATAGATTTTGAATTTCCAAATATATTTAGTTCATTTAAGGTCAATATTAATTTATGACTCCCAAAACATATTTGTGATACATAAAAATAAGAACAAAAAATCAAAATTTCCTACTATGTCAAAATAATGTGGTGTCAACTGATTGTAATCAACTGTTAAAATAATCTTTAAAAATATTTGAATTTATGTGGAAAGTATTTTTTTACCTTCAGAATGAAATAAAGTGACATCTGGTGCTTCAGAGTATTCAAAGTAGCCTCATCTTAGGCCAAAATTAGGAAAATCCCATATTTATTTTATTCATTGATATTGACACTAAAAAAAAAACATGCCCACAATAAAATATGATGCATGGAATGTTAGCTTGTTATAAAGTCACATTTGTGAATGTGCCACAAAATAAATGTCTTGGTGGCAGGAGGTAAAAATCAAGCAACTTCCTTTGGGCACAAAGGCCCAGGGGAATTAACCAGCATCTCATCTGCTTTGAGAGGAGTGCCAGGCTCTGCTGCTGTTACCCAACTCGAGGGATAAAATTGGTTTTCCCAAGTGCCACTAAGACCTGCTTACAAATTAGACATTCTGTGGCAAATACATTGTAGGGGTGTGCTGATTAATGACAACAGAGGATGTGAAGGTATAAGAAGTCAGAAGTTCAGTCAACCTGCAACATCTCAGCCATTGAGCAGAAGAACAGAAAAAACTGGAGCAGGGTATCAGTGTGTGCAGTACTTCAGCAGACCAGAAGGGAATCTAGCTGTGAACATTTCTGTACTTACAGACATCACTTGATGTAAGGACTGAGGCTTCTGAAAAGGGGATTCACCTGTGTTGTATAAGAAGAAGTAGAAACACTTTTGAGTTCCAACCTTCAAGGGATATGGGGAATCAGAAACTAAATGATAAAGGAACAAAAGGGAAAAAAAAGATTGCAGCTACCAAATACCCCAGAAGAAAATTCTGTTTAAAAATTTGAGTGCACACAGACAAACCAAAAAGTTAGTTATTAATAAGAAAATGGAAGATATCGTCTAAACAAACCCAGAAATCTCTGGGTAAATATAACAAGACAAAAAAATGAAGCAACACATGAGGCAGCAAAATTTTTAATTCCCAAAAGAGCATGTAATCATAGCAGGATGTCCCCAAGTGGTAGAAGAGAGAAATCTGAATCTTCAAAGCAGAATGTATGGCCTATGCAGGCAAAATAATTGGCAGAATGGAAAAATTTGTATGTACCTTAGCACATCTCTGCAAAGAAAGAAAAGAGAAAATGCTTTAATTTCATGAGGAAGGCAAATTAAGAAGAAATAATGATTTGTAAGGATCATGAATGAAAAAATAAAAGTTTAGAATTAGAAATAAAAGGGGATTAATTAAGATACCAAAATAAAGAATCCTCTTTTAGCAAAATTCTCAGAATATTTAAAAAGTAACAAAATTAATTAAAGGAATGAAGAGGAAAGAAGGATTTTAATCAACTAATGGAGAAATAAAAAAGAGAAGTAGCTCATGTCCTGAGATTTGACCCAGTCCTAGTCATATATTTATCCAGTTTCTCATGCTGTTGTGTGGATACTTTTTTTCTTTCAAAAATTTTGATATAATTTGTTGTTACATTGCCTAATTTCTTGTAGTATACTTCTGCCTTCATGAGAGCCACTACATAAACCAAAGACTATTTTTTCGTGCTTTCTTGGGCCAGGGAAGTTAGGGCAATTGGGGTTAAGTGGCTTGCCCAAGATCACATGGCTAGTAATTATTAAGCCTCTGATACTAGATTTGAACTCAAGTCCTCCTGACTCCAGGGCCAGTGCTCTATTCACTGTGCCACCTAGGCAACCCACAAAAACATTTTTTTTTAAAGAAAAAAAACTAATAGAAAAATTGACTAATCTCTTTGGTTGATCTTGTCTCGATTAGACTTTTCTTGGTCATGTCATCTAATGAGAAACAATGAATGACAATACATAGTGCTATAAGGGGAAAAATACTTGTCCCTTCTCTCTTCCACCATGTGGATCTGTCAACCCAGGACTGATTTTAAGCGGCTAAACCTTTGTTCTTTAAGATTAAGACAGAGGACAGCCTCAACATTTCAGTATCTAGGTTTTGCAGCCTGTTTTTATACTCCCAGGAGAAAGGAGGGACTTTCAGGAATGACTTTCAAGACCCAGTGCAATGGCAACTGAAATAGAATTCATCTAGCAGTGACATCACTTGTGAATTCCTCCAAGACAAGGACTGTCTTGGTCTTTCTTTGTATCCTCAATCCTTATCACAGTTCATGGTAAATAATGAGAACTTCTTAAATGCATTTTTTTTCTTTATTGACCAACATGAACTGAGTGAGACCAATGTTATGTAGGAACTGGGTGAAGTTAGAATCTCCTCTTCAGAGACTAAAATGGGATAGAGGAGAATGTGGCCCTGATTTATTAGGGGAAACATGCAGTCTTTTGTTATTACATTGCTGAAGCATTTTTAGGGTCAATTAATGCTACACAGTTAAATGATACTAATAACTGGCATCTAATAGCAAGAGAATATATCTTATTGAGACTCCAGCTCACAGCAGTAAAGATACCTCCAACTTCTCAGGCAGTCCTAGAAGCCTAAATGGAAAATAAAGCAGTCCTACTCTTAAAAATTAGCCAAAGAATAATACATTACACTGAGAGGTTCATGGATAGAGAGTTGGTTACCAACTGATGAGATTTTGGGGCTATAGCAACTCAGGGTTTCTATGCTAGATAATAGGAGCATTCTAATCATCATTGTGAAATGGATCACCCACAGACGTGAAATTACAACATAGAGGAACTGATATGACCATACAACAAAGTAGCAACAACAAAAATATTCTCTCAGCTTCCATATTTTACTTAAATATCTATTATACTTTTGTCCCTCAAATATATACTTTAATTTGTAACATGATCTGTCCTTTTTACCTCCTTATCCATGCTGCATATGAAACATGTAGGTGATAATTTATGTTTTTATTTAGAGTTTAACTGGAGACCAGTCAAGATAACAAAGTATGTGACCTTGGGCAAATCACTTAACCCCAATTGCCCTATCTTCCCCCCTCCAGAAAGCAAAAATATTGAAGGAGTCCATCAATCACCTCCTGAAAGAGATCGCGAAATGTAAACTCTAAGGAATATTATCCCCAAATTTCAGACCTCTTGGGTTAAAGAGAAACTGCTACAAACAACCTCAACACAAGCAATTAAATTTTGTGGTCTTGTGTCCCTGTCAGTCCACTGTACTGGCCACTGGGGACTGCATGAATGACTGGCAGATCCACTTCTAGAATGTTTGCTTAGTATTGTGTGTCAGTTTAATTGATACCCAGTCCCAGGGCTGCACTATCCCCTGGTTCCCACACTACAGAGAACTCATCTCTGGCTTTGACTTTGCCCATAACTAGAGGGTAATCTGGAAGTACTAGAACATGGCCAAGGTGTCTGAGCTCAAAAGCCACATGGCCTAAGTGCTGAGCCTGACCTTGAGCCCTCATGAGTGCACTGTGGCCTTGGTTGCCACTGATGAGACCATGCACCTGTGGCACTGGTTTTAGGGGAAGAAGGTAAGTGCAGTCAATAGAAGTTCCATCCCCCTGGGCATCCACTGAGGCTGGTCATAACTAACTTCTCTGCCCACCAGCCTATATTTTTTTAAATAAATGTATCTGTCCCCCTGAAAAAAATAAAAAAAAAATAAAAGAGAAAAAAACAGAGCTGAGAAGATGGAAATGATCAAAGAAAAGTTATTTATTGATATCTGGAATGTTTTTTTTTTCTAAAGGGAAAGTTGGGTGCTTCCAAAGTATCCCTATAAAACCATGTGACCCATTGGAATGAGCAATGACATAGTCACAGAGATAGCAGTGGTACAGTTATAGAGGACTTCATGGATAGGTTGAACAATTGTAGATAGAAGGCTTTTAAACCTACCAAGACTGTTGGCTACCAAAAGCTTCAATTACTGATTGTGTACTAGAGCCATGATAATGCTGGATCTTGCATTTTATTAATATTGTGAGTTATATGAACCAAAATCTGGGAAGAATAAAATCTAATTCCTAAGTATTCCTATATATCTGTCCTCTTTTTGGAAGGCCTCAACCATAGGGAAACCACTATATGATGCTTATATTTACCTATTTTACCTCACAGTCCAAGGAGGTAGCTTCTGAAAAATTGTTTTCACATCTGTAATCTCTTGTAACTGCTCCCTTCTTTTTATTTTTACTTTTAAGTCCTATGATATGTGGTTATGACCATACTCGTGGATTATTAATCTTTCCAATCTTAATGATTTAACACTTATTCCTTTCATCCTACCATGAATATCTCTTCCAGAATAAGCTTTTGTACCTTTTGAGCAAAGTTACATTGTTTTTGTTAAGCATATCCTGGAACCATCCTATTTTTTAAATTTTTTTAATATCACATTTCTGTATATAGCTGAACTCAATGCTACACCCCAAATTAAAATAGTCTTTGTTCTTAAGTATTGTACTACCATTGCCTAGCCAAGATGATAGAATGCTGTACATGTAGTCGAGAAGAGCTGAATTAAAATGTATCTTCTGGCCCTGGACAACCTATATGAATATCAGAGAGAGATTTAATTTCTCTGAGCCTCAATTTTCTCATCTGTAAAAATGATATAATAATACCTATAATCCTTATTACATAGAGTTGTTGCAAACATCAGGTGATATTGAAACAAGTGAAAATCCCAACAGGCAAAGTTTCTGGGTAATTAATTAGAAATTTATTAGTTTAGCTTATAATCAGTAAATTAATGGTCAGTGGCTTTTCTTAGTAACCAAAGACAAAACCATGTTAAATTCTGAATACTAAAATACCCTTGGGAAAGAAGTGTTTCTGAAAGGTGAAAATCAACCCTGATTAGTAGATAATAAATAAAGTGGTGGATATGTTAATGAGGAGGTGGGCTAAAAGTCTTCTGCTGTCACACTGAAAACAGGACTAGATAATAAGATTCAGCTGCTTCTAGCAACCTGGACTAAGGAGTTCATCTCTACCCAGACCACTCTAGTTGATTTTTTGTTTATGGCCTGAGTTATCTTAGACCACAATGGAGGGAGATGGTGTTGGTGTAAGATTACATGGGTTTACTTCCCTAGAGTAAGAATTCACCTTGATTTGATTTTTATACTCTAAACAGAGGTAAAGTCTTTTTTTGGAGGGGTGAGGACCTGCCCAAGATAGCAAAGCAGGTACTCCTTTAGAGACTGACTGACTGATCTAGAGGGACTGGTCCCTGAATGAGGAATCAGAAAGGGAAAAAAAAAGTCTCAATCCAAATTTGCTAATTGATTATTAGTATAATGGAAAATAATCAGCTCTTAATATAATATACATAAATGGGGCATGCAAATCTTAAAACCTTATAAAATAATAAGTATGATGGCATGATATATATCATGCCATACTGTGAATAAGAAGTATCTTTGTTAATATCATCCCTCTACTTAGAGGCATATATAGAGGGGATGGAATTAAGCACACCAGCATAGCCTGGAAAAGGTTATACATAATCATTGACCCCTCTTCAATTCATCAGGTCAACAGCAAGAAGAAAAATAAATTGAAGGTGTCCCTTGGACACCTGGTCCATGCTTACTACCATCCCAGGTAGCTCCTTAACAATCTATACTTTCTATCTCCCATAGTATCTAACCACTAGTGCTTTGTATACAAGAAAACTTTGTGGATGTCTATTGCTACATTTCTATGTTAGTAATAAATAAATGAGATCCAAAAATAATAGCAAGATATTCCCTTTTCCTATTTATCATCTTCTTAATAAGAGAATCATAATTTTCCTTGTTTTACTGAGTACATGTAATGTTAATATCCCTTCTTAGGGCTATTATTTTTTCAGCACAAGATATAGTAAATTCTAAACCTATTTGAGACAATTGCTACTTGAAAAAAAAGACCTTTCGGTTGCAAAAAGCTTATCAAAGTTGAGGTGTCACATAGCAGTTCTGCATATTAATATATTTTATTACCTTTATTGCCTTTATTTTGATTTCATGCAGTATGTCAGGTGCAAAAAGCAAATTTTTAGAGTTTCTTCAGGAACAATATGAGAAATCCTTTAAAAATCAGCACTATAAAGTTATTCAGGACAGCTGGGAAACAGAGACAGTTAATGTGATCAGAATGCATTGTCAAAACGGCATCAATGCGGAAATATAGGCTACAACTCTCCAAACAACCTTCACAGGCTGTGCAGATTAAAATATGAAAGTGAGCATTTAAAACATGTGCATTATGTTAATAAGTATTTTTGTTTGAATAACAAGCCTTGGTTAATCATCCTAAGAAGTCATTTCTGGTTATATTAATAAAAATGCATTTGTGCTTAAAATCAAGATGTAATATAGGAGAAAGTCTTTATTTAGTGGGATTGTAAATTTAGCAAAATCAATTGTAAAGACATTTAGGAATCTGAAACACAATAAAGAAATAATCTTATAGTAGTCATAGTTAGCTGGGTAAATGAATTTTTTATGTGTCTGAATGTTCTGAAGAACATCCATCTACACTGTCAAAGGAAGGATGAAGGTTATGTGGGATAATTCTCTCTCTGTCTCTGTCTCTCTCTCTCTATCTCTGTCTCTCTCTATCTCTCTGTCTCTCTCTGTCTCTCTTTGTCCCTCTCTGTCTCTCTCTCTGTCTCTCTGTCTCTGTCTCTGTCTCTGTCTCCCTCTGCCTCTCTGTCTCTTTCTCTCTCTCTCTCTCTCTCTCTCTCTCTCTCTCTCTCTCTCTCTCTCTCTCTCTCTCTCTCTCTCTGTCTGTCTCTCACTCCCCCCTCCCGATGCTGCTGCTGAAGCTTCCATAAAGAGGTTTGCACAAAGTGAACCTCAACTCAACCAAAGAAACAGATCACCAATGAGTCTGAGTCTATGGTCAAAATTGAATGGAAACTACACGTCTGAGGAAATAATCTGATCTTTGGCTCTCCTTTGTCTCATGCCTGCCCATTTCATTATGGTACAAGGCTCTATATTTGAAGATTGTGACAATTATTGCAGGAGCACCACTTGATAATTGGTAAGGATTCAAATGTCATTTTATTTTCTTAATTGCTGAAAAGATATTACTCGTTGCTCTGAGAGAATGCTATATGTATTGTTCCTATCACTATTGAGAATTTAAGGATCTGGGGTATGGCCTAAAGATATGCAGGGATGTTCAGGCACGGAAGTTTTTGAAGATAAGAAAACAGAGTACAGATTATTTCATTCTCCCAGGGTTTCATTAAAGCACAGCTAAAATTAATTAAAGAATATAAAATAAAATATAAAACATTTAAATAAAATATAAAATATGAAAAATATATAAAAATAAAGTATATAGAAATAAAATGTACATAAATAAAATATGTAAAAGTAAAGTATAAAATATGTGAATTAAATATATAAAATAAAAATAGCACATAAAATTATTGATCCAATAATTAGATTACCATAGGTTTCAGAAGGTGAGGCCGTGGGAGTACAGTGGTTTTTCAGGTCTATTATTCTGTGATAGACTTGAATATAAATAATGCACGAGAATTATGGTTTGTTTTCTAAAAGCAGTCTGGCTAAATTCAGAATAGTTCACCACTGATAAACATGCCAACATTTTTCTTCAAATTTCCACTAAAGATCTTCATGAAACTGTCTATTATCTTTGTGTATTTATTAAATGATAGAGGGGATGTGAGAGATAGATATTGAATCCGATATTTATGAGGGGCACAACCATCACAATGTACTTGAAAAACTAAAATATAAATAAAAACTAAAAATGAAGCCATTATAAAATAAATGAAAAACATACCAAAATCAAATACAGCAAATTAGTGAGTGGGAGAATGCAATGTTAAACACATAGCCTGAAGCTAGTAGGTTTTTCTTTTTTCCTACCATGAAGCCAGACGAATTTTTCCCCATCCCAAGTACTAGAATATTTGCCTCACACTCCTTTTTCCTAGTTTTTCACTGCATTGTCAGAGGGAATGAAGTTCTCTGCTTCTATAAGGTGAACTCATCTGCTTTCATTCCTACCTTCTTTCTTCTTTGTCTCTATTAATACTGATACCTTGCCCCTTTCTTCTTCCTATTTCTGAAAAGAAGCTGAATTTCTCATTTGAAATTGTGTTTCCTCTCTTACAAGTCAATAGTTATTCTAAAAATGAATCTGGGATTATGGGGCAGCTGGGATATAGTCATGAAGCTGACACCATCACAGGATAACTGGTCCCTTTACCCACTATAAATTAGAAAATATTCTGTGCCTGACAGGATTTAATTTTTTTTAATTAATTTTATTTTCAGTACTGAATTCTCTCCCTTTCACATTCCCCTCTACAGCTATTGAAAAGGCAAGGAAAACAAAACTTATTACAAATATTTTTATTTGAGAAAAATAAATTCCTATATTAATCATGTTAAAATGAAAAGAAAGAAAATATGGTTCAATATAAACTTCAGATCCACGTTTCATAATAAGTCTTTTGTACTCTTCATTGGTCATATTGTTCATCAGAGTTCCTAAGCCTTTCCACGTTTTTATCTTCACAACATTATTCTTAGTGTATAATTTGTTCTCCTGGTTCTGTTTACTTCAGTTTGCATCAGCTCATACATGTCTTACCAGGATCTTCTGAAACCATTCCCTCATAATTTCTTACAGAATATTTATACCATAACTTTTGCTGCTATTCATCAATTTATGGGTACCCCTTCATTTTCCAATTTTTGCTACCTATTATTTTAAGGGCTTGTATACCATCTTAGAACTCTTTTTTGCTCACATTTTTGGGAGCCTAGATATAAACTATAACTACAGTTTTTAGTATGAGACATTTACTGAGAGATGAAACTAGTCACCAATCAACTAAATTCTTGTTAATAAATGACCCATGACATCCCCACCAAAACCCTGATCTCACACAGATTGTGTCCTATTCTAAGGGCTGCCCTACAAAGATCATATTCTCCTTGCTTCATTGCCCCCAACTCAAGTGCACTACAGCTAAATCTTCACATAGATGAGCTATAGCTTATATCTAGGTTTCCACAGATGTGAGAAAAAGGAGTTTTAAGATTCCGTATATTAACTCAAGTTAACAGATGGAAACTAGTTATAAGACAGCTTTACTTGTAACCTATAGAAAACACAGATGTAAAGAAATCACAGAAGCCTATAAACCATATGAAATGACATAAAGAATCAAAGAATCCCATGAATATCTACTGGAAATACGTAACAACTGTCTGACAAGCAAATTAACGTATAGTAACCACTAGAGTAACTGATATTATGGATTTTTTTTCACAAGGATTCCTATATAAGACCTTACCAAGTCATAGTGTCACTCAGGATTTGGACTTCCTTGAAAAAGACACATTTTGAGGTTACTGAACTAGTAAACCATTTCCATCGGACTAGCAATGTTCATATAACTATCTGAATCTCTCCCCTCTATGTGATTGATCTTTAAATTTTACTATGCCTAGAACAGAAGAAGTCTTAATTTATCATTAATTTACTCTTAATTTATCATTTTTTCTTTTTCTGAATGCACAGTTCCAATCTACTTCTTTATCTTAAAATACAACTTGAACTCTTATTTGGGATTTCTTTGAAGGAAATTCATCACTAGTATGAGCCAAGAAATCCCCTTTTCTGAAAAGAAGTCCATGTACTAGTGTTTCCAAATTGGAGATTTCTCTCAAAATAACCCCCACAGCTTGTGTTGTACCTTTTTGCTTATTATACTGGATTCAGGTACAATATTGCCTGTGAAACCCAAATTCACTTTCCTTTACACATGAGTTTGGGTTCAGTAAAATTGTCCCAAAACTATCGTTTTGGTCTGAGTAGGCAAGCATATGGGTACTTTTCTGTGCAGCAATATGCAGGGATCACTGATGCTTCATGTAGGTGAAAGTTCATTTGTGGGTTTTCATTTTCTAACTTAGGCTCAGGAAGCTGTGAATAAATATATGTAACTTCCAGGTGCTTTTATTCCAAGGAACCTATTACCAATTCTTTGTGTATATATAGCTCACCCTCCTGCAATCCACCTAAATTGTTTGTTTACTGTTCTGTCTTTTGTTCTGTTTTCTGAATAGGTGGATAAAAGAGAGAAACCAAAAATGACTAAAAATGCCTAGTTGCTGACAGTGCCCTAATGTCCTCCATCACACTTTTTAGTTTAGATGACGGTTCTACAAAGATGATTATGGGTTTCCAGTGTAACAAATTTCTTAGTTATATTGGTACTTTAGATATTTGTTTTTGCTACCTTCCCCCAGTCCAAAACGTGTATGTTTGTGCACAATAAATTTCCTTGGAGAGTATAATAAGGAAAGAATTTTGGACTTTCAATTTTAGTCAAATCCAAATAGAAAACTCCCACCTGTTACTAATTGATGGGAACTCCAAAGGAAACTTTATTACACAAAATAGCCTTTAGAAACTTAATGGAAAACACTCACATTTAGAAGCTATCCAATGCTATATGATTGGCCTTTAATATTCTTTTGAAAATGTTTTAACACTTGCATTCTGGTTACTATGCCATTTTCCTTAAGGCAGCTAGGTAGATAAAGCACTGGTTTTGGTATCATGAAGATCTGAGGTCAAATTTGATTCAGACATTTATTAGTTGGGTGACCTGGGTAAATAACCTATCTACCTCAGTTTTCTCAATTGTAATGTGCGATTTTAAGTTATCTACAAGATTGCTCTGAGAATTAAATTATATAAAATTTGTAAAAGACTTTGAACAGTGCCTGGTATAAAGTACTTGCTTGATAAATGTTTAGTTTCTTGTTTATGGTGTGAAGGCTTTATGTGGCATTTGAAGTTAATACACATAGTATCATTAAATCAACATTTTTTTTTTGTTTTTGCTTCTTTTTTGAAGGGAGGAAGGTAGTGCAATTGGGGTTAAGTGACTTAACCCAAGGTTACATTGCTAGTTTTTTCTGTTAAGTGTCTGAGGTCAGATTTGACCTCAGGTCCTTCTGACTTCAGGGATGGTGTTCTATTCACTGGGCCACCTAGCTGCCCCCGAATCAACCTTTAACAAATTTAAAATGCATTCTGGGGAAAAAAAAAGGTTTGGTATGATTATGGATTGTTTTGGAACGTTTTTAGTGCTTCACAAGTTGTACAATAGAAAACCAGGAATATATGTGTTTGTGTTATTCTTTGCTGTTTTGTTGCAACAAAAGCAGAGGAATCTAGTCAAAATAACAAATTTACAGTGAATTCCCCCTTCTGAATTTGGTAAACCTCCAATTACAGTGTATCTGCAACTAGATGTGAATATCCCTGATTAGACAGGCTATTGGCATCAGACAAATGCCCTTTCCTCATTATCACCAACTCCACAAATATCCAACTCCTCTTAACTAACTATTCTTTATAAAAGGATAAGTCATCTTCTATAATCTCAGAGTTATTCTCTTCTTCCTCATTGACATTCATTTATTCAATTGTATCAATTCTGCCCCAACAAATATCTCATATACACCTACTTTTTTGCATTCACAAAGTCATCACAATAATTTATTCATTCTTGACAGGAATTTTGCAATAGCTTTCTAATTGATCTTCCTATTTCCAAGCTCCTATCTATCTTGCATATTGTCAACAGGTGGATATTTCTAAAACGGGAATGACCATGTTATGCCTTCCCTTTAAAATCTTTCATGCCTTCCCTTTGTCTCCAGATAAAATGAGCTCTTTGATATTTGAAAAAGTTCTTCATAATCTTGCTCAAAACTATCTTTGCAAACGAATTTCACATGAATTCACACAATTCTATGATCTAGATAAACTGTTCATGTAGCTATTCTCCCATACATACCTCCTACATTCTATCTCTTGCCTCTGTGCAATACACAAACTCTACCATATATCTAAAAGGCACTCCCTTCTCATTTCTGCTTCTTTGCATTCCTACCTTACTTGAAAGTTCAGTTAATGTACTCCCTCCTTAGTGTTCTACAATTCAACTGAATTAGTTCACGTGTGTGTGTGTGTGTGTGTGAGACAGAGAGAGAGAGAGAGAGAGAGAGAGAGAGAGAGAGAGAGAGAGATAAAGAAAGAAAAATATCTGAACATATTTTCAGAAAGTGGAGAAAGAGTTACTGGATATAAGAGTTTGAAGGGGAGAGACAGAAATACATAGAAAAACAGAGATGCAAACACACACATACACAGAAACAGAGAGAGAAGGGGAGAGAGACAGAGAGAGAGACTGGGAGGGAGAGAAGAGAAGAGAAGAGAAGAGAAGAGAAGAGAAGAGAAGAGAAGAGAAGAGAAGAGAAGAGAAGAGAAGAGAAGAGAAGAGAAGAGAAGAGAAGAGAAGAGAAGAGAAGAGAAGAAGGAATTTAAATGCAGAGAGAGGAAGAAAGCTTATTAATGACTTCCACTTTCAGAGCAAAATAGGAAAGGAAGTCTTCAGCTATTAAAGTCAGTAAGGAAGGTAATGTAGGATACTGGTGTATATTAGAAATGGTTCATAATACCTGGTTCAGAAAATGTGATAGACTCAATTACATAGAGATAAATTCATAGTGAACCCAGTCAGCACGTCAAGTTAATTTCCCCAGCAACACGAAGCAGAAAATGAGTAGAAGTAGAGTAGGTAGATAGCAGGGATAATTTACTACCTGAATTTAGTAAATTAAATCTGGTTATAGGGCAAAAATGCAAGACATTATAGGGAAAATGATAGCACATATTTGAAATTAACAACTATCAGAGACTACTGGAAAATGGAGGAAATGTACCCACATTTGTTGTTCAGAGGAGTCTGACACTTCATGATCCCATCTGGGGATTCTTGGCAAACATCCTGTAGTGCTTTGCCGTTTCCTTCACTGAGCCATTTTACAGATGAGGAACTGAGGCAAAAAAATATTAAGTGACTTGTCCAGGGTCACATATATAGTAAATGTCTGAGGTCAGATTTCAACTCAGGAAGTTGATTCTTCCTGACTTTCGGTCCAGTGCTCAATTCATTGTGCTACACAAATGCATGCCCACAGCATACTTCTAAGTTTATTTGACATTATTTACATTTTCTCTGCCACTTCCTTCAGTCTTGACAATCACAAAACAATAATTCCAACCCTAATATAAAGTGTTGATCTTTTCAAACATAAATGCTCACACTGAAAATTTAAGGATGGCCCTCCTGAACCGGCAAAAACTGACTCTACCTCACCACTAGCTGTGATTCACAAGATTGTAAAAGAAAGAAAGTAAACACAGAGAGGGGATGATGAACTGGGGCAACATATAAAGGCAGAATCCCTAAAGGTTGTGGTGAGGACAAAAAAATGTTAAGAGGAGTGAGCTGGAGAAGAACTCTAAAGGAATATGAAGTTGTAATAAGAGAGCAGTATTTCAAAATGCTACTTACTGAAGAGTTATGAGTGATAGTGAGAATAATATTATGAAATCCTTCCTGTGTAGGACTGAGGAAGAATAAGGATGAAAATAACAAAAGTTATTTGTTATCTGATAACATGAAAACAACAAAAGTTTTTCAATAGATGAAAAAGAACAAAGTCTAGAGTGTTTAAGGCAACATCAATGCACATGAAGACATTCCTAAATGTGAGGGGAGGAGATTGGATGTACAAGATTTCTAGTTGAGGTAGCAAACTCTTTTAATTTATCCTCATAAGTCATGGACTCAAAAAGGTCTTCACTCTCATAGTTTTTGTCCTCTGGGTGATCTCTAGTTTATTGGTATTTTGATTAAACCATGGTACCCACAATTTAACATGGGATCCTAGATGTAATTTAAGGGGAATAGAGTACATTGATACTATTGATTCCCTGTTCCTAAAAGCTATGTCTGTCTCAAGGCAGCCCCAATCACATTTGCATTTTTGGCTGTAGCACTGCACTATTAATTCATAAACATACACACACAATGATATGTACATATATATATATATACATATATATATATATAAATGCACACAAATACATATACCTCTACACACACACAGAAAGATCTGTTTCTCTATATCCATCTATGTCTATAGGGCAATTGATCGATCTATCTATCTATCTATCTATCTATCTATCTATCTATCTATGTCTGTCTGTCTGTCTGCCTGTCTGTCTTTCTATATCATAAACACCATGCCAAACCCTCTTAGTATTTCAGAATTTGATTTGCTTTTATACTCAAATGTAAGATTTTATATTTATCCCTACTGATTTTATTCCTGATAGATTCAACCTAATGTTTTAGGCCAGCTGGTCTCACAGTGTAATCCAGGCACCCCTGAGAGTTAACAAGACTCTTTCAAAGGGTCTGTGAACTATTTGCATAAAAATCCTAAGATGTTTTCATTTGTAATATAGCAAATATAGACATAGCGCACATAAGCAAAAGCTCTTTGGGTGCTTTATATGTGTGTGTGTGTGTGTGTGTGTGTGTGTGTGTGTGTGTGTAAGTATATATATATATACAGGTATATATTTGTGATTTTTCTAACTCTCCGGTTCAAAATGTAAATCTACATTTTTAGTACTTAGGTACTTTTAATACTTTTAAAACTTAAATTTATATATAAATTTATGTAGATAAATAATTAAAACTTAAAAATTTAAATTTTAAAACTTAAAATTTAAGTTTTAAAAGTATTAAAAGTACCTGAGATTAAAAAGTTTGAAAAATCACTTTTCTAGACTGTCACAATCTTTTTGGGTTCTGACTGTCTTCTAAAGGACTAAATATCTCTCTTAGCTTTGTGTTTCCAAAAATTCAATGAGTATGCAATTTACAACATTATCCAAGTAATTTATAAATATTTTAATTACCACTGGGCCAATCTAGGTGGCACAGTCGATAAAACATCAGACCTGGAGTCAAAAAGAGTCATCTTCTTGAGTTCAAATTCAACCACAGATACTAAATGTGTGACCCTGGACAAGTAATTTAATTCTATTTGCCTCAGTTTCCTCATCTATAAAATGAGCTGGGGAAGGAAATGGCAAATCATTGCATTATTTTTGCCAAGAAAGCCCCTACATGTGGTCATGAAGAGTTGTTCAGAAGCTAACAACAAAATCACATATCCCTGGGATAATACACTAGAAACACCTTGCTACATTTTTATTGACTATCAAGACCTACTCTTTTTGTTTGGCTACCCAACCAGTTCTAAATGTATCTACTTGCATATTCTTCTCATTCTTCTCCTTCTATCTTCTCCAAAAGAATAGCAAAAAAAACTTCTAGTTCTCTTTCTGCTACATAAATTTTGCTCAGTCATGTATTCAGTGGCTACTACTTCTCTTCAATAGAACCAAACCCGGGAGGGGGGGGGGGTGGAGCCAAGATGGCGGCATAGAAGCAGCAAAGCACCACAGCTCCCATACAAACACACTAAAAATCTCATAAAATGGGACGCTAAACAGATTTTCAAGCTCCAAAACTCTCCAAAAGACAGAAAGCACATCTGTTGCTACAGGCAGCACAGCAGGCAGGGCTCTTTGCAGCAGTCTGGGACCCGCAGCCAAAACCCCTGCCGGGTCAAGCCCTTGGGCATCGGGCAGGGAGCCGCTAGGAGAGCATATCTGCTGCACTGGAGGCAAAATTACCACATCTATCAGGCCAGAAGATAAAAAGGCTAAGAGAAAGGTCAGTGGATTTTGCTAACTGGGGAGGAGAAGAACGGGTCCGGCCAAACTGCTCCCAGGGCAAGGAAGCAGTGGGAGGCAGCTGTAGCAGCAGAAACAGAGCAGCAGCGGCTTCCACTGGGCTGCTTCAGAGCCCTCGGCCTGCAGATAGCAGGGGGGCTGACACGATCCATCAAGGCCAAAGGCTCTTGCGTTGAGTGGCCTGGATCTGGATCGTGGCCTTGAGCGGTGGTCCTGGGGAGCGCTTTCAGTGAGCCAAGGCTGGGAGCTGTGGCTGGAGCACCCCACTAAGAGTTCCTGCAGCTGTGAGGGCCCCAGAGATTTGGGACAGAGCTTTCCCCCTCCAGGAAGCAGAGTTCCACAGAGCTAAAAAAACCAAGCAATAAATAGACTGGACAACATGAGAAAAAGGAAGCAGGCTAGGAACAGCAGTAAAACTCTAGAATCCTTTTTTATGGACAAAAAAGACAAAAGCATGGAGCAGGAGGAAGACAGCTCAGTCAAAACTCCCTCACCAAATGCTTCCAAGACACTGGAAGAATGCCTACTAGCTATACATCAACTGAAAAAGGACTTTGAAAACCAAATAAGAGAAGTGGAGGAAAAATTGGAAAGAGAAATG
>CM053594.1:197597007-197613464 GCA_028646575.1 Pseudocheirus occidentalis
TAGGGAGACCCCTCCTGCCCTACCAGAAAATAGGAGAGCAGAGCAGGGGAGGGGCTTTACAGTGGGATTGCTGTTATGGGGTTGGGGCAGGAGCAAGAATGGGAGAAAATGTGTAATTCAAAAAATGTAATGAAAATGAATAATGTAAACGAGAAAACAAATAAAAACTAAATTAAAAAAAAAAGAATCTAGAATTTAAAGCTCTGCAATACCTGCAACTAGGAATTGAGATATACAGGGCCTGGGGTAGGGAGACCTTCCCTGCCCTACCAGAAAGTTAGAGAGCAGACCAGGGGTGGGGCTCTACAGTGGGATCACAGTTTGGGGGTTGGGGTAGGGGAAAGACAGGGAGAAAATGTGTAATTCAAAAATCTCATGAAAATTAATGATGTAAACAAGAAAACAAATAAACAAATAAAATTTAAAATAAAAAAATGAGTTGGAGAAGGAAATTGCAATGTGCTATGGTATCTTTGCCAAAAAAGCTTCAAATGGAGTCATAAAGAGTTAAACATGACTAAAAAATGACTCAACATCAATATTTGTATATAGCAGATAGCATAATACACTGGCAGCAAGATTTCCGTCTTTTCTCAGATTGGCGAAGATGACAAAACAGGAAAATGACAAATGATGGAGATGATGTCGAAAAACGGCAACACTAATGCAGTGTTGGTGGTGGAGTTGTGAACTGATTAAACATCCTGGAGAGCAATGTGGAATTATGCCCAAAGGGCTATAAATAATTTTATACTCGTTGACCCAACAACACCACTTCTAGTGTTGTATGCCAAAGAGATCATTGAAGTGGGCAGAACACCCATATGTACAAAAATATGTATAGCGACTCTTTTTGTGGGGGGAAAGAATTTGAAAATAAGGAGATTCCTATCTATTGGGGAATGGCTAGAAAAGTTGTGGTACATGAATGTAATGGAATAATATTGTGATATAAAAAAGGAGGAGCAGACAGACTTCATATTTACTTGGAGAGGCTTATACAAACTGATACTGAGTGAAAAGAACAGAACCAGGAGAAATTTGTACACAATCTCAGACACAACATAGGTGTGATGACCAACTTTGATAGACTGGATTCTTCTCAACAATGCAAGGTTATAAAACATCTCCAAAGGACTCACAATGGAAAGAGATATCTACATTGAGAAAAAAAAAAAACTAGAAATAAGAAAGTTTGAATGGAGACTAAAGCAAACTACCTGTTCTCTTTCATTTTCTTGTTTGGTTTTGTTTCCTCTTTCTCATTGTTCATTCCATCAGTTACAATCCTTCTTAATAACCTGACTAATGTCAAATGTGAAAGGATTCACAGATCCTATATTTAATTGCTTGCCACCATGGTGGGGAGAAGAAAGAAGGGGGAGAAAAATTGAAACTCAAGGGATTGTGGAACTGAATCTTGTAAATTAAAAGTAAACTAACAAATTAATAAAGACAAAAAAAAAGATTGCCGTCTTCTGGTCATTCAAAGAGCACATTATAAAAGAAAGGGGGAAAATGGTATCCTGCTTATTTAATTTATATATAGGGACAGATAATGTTCCAGTATGAAACAAGGCTACTAAATATTCACCCCTTTTTTCCTTCAATTATCCTTTGCCATGGCTTACTTTTACATCGAACATTCCTCAACTAAAAGTAATAGAGGGAATGAATTAGAGTATCACAGAATTTGAATATCACAAAAATTAAGCTACCATAGACACCAAATCATATGAAGATAGATATTATATCTCTTATGTTCTTAAATTACATTCTACTTTTTTATTCACAATTAAAGATGTTTTTACTATAGGTATATGTAATTGTTCTTTGTGTTAAGATGTAATTTGCTGACTGCAATCTGTTCAAGATGGCATAGTCGAAATATCAATGATTTTTAGTCAGAAATCCTGGGTTCTAATCTCATCTCTTCCATATACTACTTATGTGAAATTAATTAAATTGCTTAACATCTTTAGATTTCTCCTCTAGGAGGGGTTGTTTGGATTGTTGTCTGTTAAGTCTTTTTTTTTTACCTCTAAAGTGATAAATAAAACATTTTGCATGCCTTACTTCTTTTTGGCCTTGGCCCCCATAGCTAGAAAAATTTCTGAATGGTACAGGGAAAGAAATTCATATTGAATCCTCCTGTATTTTCCTAAAAACATTTACGACTGTATAAATGAATGTGCATCTACACACATATGTTTATAATTAGGTGTATGTATGTATGCATGTAGGTTCATGTACTTGTTTTTCTTGTTTTCTTTAACCAAATTCATGATTTTAGCATTTTAAGGATTTCACATTGAGTTCTTTCTGTTAATGTAAATCAGCAGTTAATCTCAATTTAGAGTATTAGAAAGTTATGTGAGTCACTGATTCTGACTTGCCTGGAGCTATGCTGTCAGTATTAAATTCAAAAATTGCACTCAAGTATTCCTGACTCTGAAGATGTCTCACTATCTGTTAGGTCATTGTGATTCTCAGGAATTAACATGAGTTGAGATAACTATTATTTAATAGTGGTATCCTTTACTGTGAAGCTATGAGATCATTGGATAAGATTTTTGGAGCCTAAATATCTAGCACCAATTCTATTTTTGACTTTGCTATTAGCAGAAGGGACCTAAAATCTCTGTGCCTTTTTTTCCTCAGCTATACAACTGAGGTAATGATAACTTCCTTATGGATCTTTCTGTAGAGTGGTGCATATTAAGTATTATCATGACAGTGAATATTGAAAATGCTGTAAGAGTTATCTGTATTATTATTAAAATACCATAAATAGCTTAACCACTAATCTCATTCCTTTGATCACAAAATGCATGATATGAACTGCAAATATTTATATAATGAAACACACAACCACTCCCACCCCCAGTTGACAATTCACTTAATTTGATTGCGCCTCAGGTATTTCACCGTAAAAGGAGGGAAAGAGGTGGTTGATTTCCAGGACACATTCCAACTCCAAAATTCAGTAAGTCAGTGAAATGAACGTAAATTTAAAAAGAAAGCATTATAAGTAAGTTCAAAGTTGCATTA
This sequence comes from Pseudocheirus occidentalis, assembly GCA_028646575.1. Classification (NCBI taxonomy): domain Eukaryota; kingdom Metazoa; phylum Chordata; class Mammalia; order Diprotodontia; family Pseudocheiridae; genus Pseudocheirus; species Pseudocheirus occidentalis. Next base: position 197,600,059 of record CM053594.1, read on the forward strand.
AATAAAAAGTCACTTTAGTAAGTGTATGTATGTACATGCTTGTTCACATGTGTATGTACATATTTTGGGCTAGTGGAAAGGTGAAGTTAACCTATCATAGCCTATTTTTTTGTTCCTTCCTGAAAGAGCCTATATGTGAGTCAAAAGTGCAATATGCTCAGTTAACATAATTGCCATAAATATAATTCAAAAACAATATAAAAAAGAGGCAAAACTTGCTGAATTTTCAAAGTCCCACTTTCTGCTCTTTTTAAAGCTCTGAGTAGGTAGAAATATGTTAATTTTTCTACATATGATACAGATGCACTAACATTGAAACTCCATTTGACTAGTTTCTGTGTTCCTTGTTGGAACTAATACTACACAAGATAATCCCAAAATTTGCTGTTTCTGTAATTAATGTCCCTAAAGATGTCAAAATTTTCCCAGCATTAGAGATCATAGGCAATTCTAAAATATCTTAGAAGGGAAATATTTTTATTTTGTTGGCAGCACAGATTCTATGTTAATACTTGTTGAAGCTGTATTTCAAAATGATGGTATACTTCTAGAACCTTAGCAAATCAACTAAAAAAGAAGTACTTGAAATTATTAACCACTTTAGAAAAACTGCAGGATAGAGAATAAACCCACATAAATCAACAGCATTTCTCTATATTACTAACAAAACCCAGCAGCAAGAGATAGTGAAATTCCATTTAAAATAACTGAAGACAATATAAAATATATGGAAACCTACTTGGTAAGACAAACCAAGGAACTATGTGAACCCAATTACAAAACAATTTTCACAAAAATAAAATCAGATCTAAAAAACTGGGAAAAATATCAGTTGTTTACAGATAGGCCAAGAAAAATATGATATGAAAATTTTACCTAAAATTCATTTAGTTATTTAGTACCATACCTATCAAATTACCAAATTCTATTTTTTAGAACCAAAAAAACAAAATTCATTTGGAAAACAAAAGATCTAGAATATCAATGGAATTAATGAAAAGAAACATAAGTTAAGATTATCCAGTCATATCAGAACTAAAACTGTATTATAGGGGGCAGAGCCAAGATGATGGCATAGAAGCAGCTAAATGCTGCAGCTCTCACATGGCCACCTCAAATACCCATAAAATATGACTCTAAACAAATATTAGGACTCAAAACTCAAAAAATACACCTCCCTCCCTCTGAAGGCCACTCAGCAGGTGGCTCTCATCTCAGCACTGGGAATTGAAACCACTCCAGCCTGAAACCATGGCTTGGCCACGGGGAAAGCAGGATGAGCAGGACAAGCTGCAGCTGGAGCCTTGAGGAGATTAGATCAGCAGCAGCTATGGCAGTTTGCAAAATTATCAAGCCAGAAGAAATAAGGATTAAGTGAAAGATCAGTGGAACTCAGCTAAATTTGGGGACAAAAAGAAGTCTGGCCAAACTGCCTCAAGGCTAAGGACGTAGCAGAAGCAGATTTTACCTCGCTGCTTCAGAGCTCCCGGCCTGTATGTAGATAGTAAGGGGGCCAAACAATCATTCAGAGGCCAAGAACTCTTGCCTTGAACTTCTTGAATCAGTTTCGTGGTCTTGGGTGGTGTTCATGGGGTGCATTTCCAATGAGCCAAAGCTGGTGGGGGCTTCACCAGCCTCCTAATAGCTCTGGCAGCAGCAACAACCCCAGCAATTTGGTACAAAGCTTTCCCCTCTGAGAGAATAGTTCCACAGAGCTGAAAAGACAAGTAATTCCCTGCAACATGAGCAGGAAAAGGCAGCAAAGTAAGAACAGCAAGCAAATTCTAGAATCCTTTTTGAGGATAAAAAGGATCAAAACATGGAAGAGGAGGAAGACAACATAGTCAGAACTCCCACACCAAAACCTTCCAAGAAACATGAAGATAATCTAGAAGCCACAGATAAGCTTAAGAAGGATTTTGAAAATGAAATAAGAGAAATGGAGGAAAAATTGGGAAGAGAAATGAGAATGATGCAAGAAAATCATGAAAAGTGGGTCAACAATATGACTGAATAGAATAATACCTTAAAAAATGATTAACTCAAATGGCAAAAGAGGCCCAAAAAGTCAGTGAGGAGAAGAATGCCTTAAAAAGTCAATTTTTTCCATTTGCCAGATGGAAAAAGAATCCCAATAGCTTTCTGAAGAGAATAATTCCTTCGGCATTAGAGTGGAGCAAATGGAAGCAAATGAATTTATGAGATACCAAGATACTATTAAACAGATCAAAGGGAATGAAAAAATAGAAGGCAATGTGAAATATCTCCTTGAAAAAAAACACTGACCTTGAAAATAGATCCAGGAGAAAAAATTTAAAAATTTTTGTAATATCTGAAAGCCATGATCAAAAAAAGAACTTATAAAGGATCCTTCAAGAAATTTTCAAGTAAAATTGCCCTGATGTTTTAGAACCAGAGGGCAAAATAGAACTTGAAAGAATTTACCATTAACCTCTTGAAAAACATCCCCAAAATAAAACTCCTAGGTATATTATAACCAGGTTCTGGGGTCCCTGGATCAAGGAGAAAATATTACAGGCTGCTGAGAAAAAGCAACTTGAATACTGTGGAAACACAATTAGGATAAGCAGGATCTGTCAGCTTCTACATTGAGTCATTGATGGGTCTGGAATATGATATTCCAGAGATCAAGGGAGCTAGGATTTAAACCAAGAATCACCATTCCAGCAAAATTGAGTATAATGTTGCAGGGGAAAATATGGTCATTCAGTGAGGTAGAGAACTTTGAAACATTCTTGCTGAAAAAACCAGAAGTGAAAAGAAAATTTGACACTCAAATGCAAGAAGCATAAGAAGGTAAACATGGAAAAGAAATCATGAGGAACTTATCAAAGTTGAACTATTTACTTGGAAAAACAATAATTGTAACTTACGAAACTTTTCTCATTATGAGGATAGATGAAGGGAATACAAATGTATATACACACACATATGTATAATTACATATATGTCTACATAGGAGGGTATATATATATATATATATGTATACACATATATATGCATATGAATATGTATCTGAGTATGTGTATATATGTGGCCAAAAATGGCACAGAATCAACTTAATAGAAAGGGATGATACTTTAAAAGGTGAAATTTTGAGGTGGGAGAAGATTAGAATGAGAAGATACAGGGGAGACAGAATGGGGTTAATCATCTCACATATAAGAGGCAAGGGATAATTGTTACAATGGAGGGGAAGCACAGGAAGGCAAAAGGGAAAGGGTCAACCTTACTCTCATTGAATTTGGCTCAGGGAAGGAATGACATAAACTCTAAACTTGGTATCTTGCCACACAGGAGAGTAGGACAGATGGGGATAAGAAGTGGAAGATGTAGGGGAGGGTATGGATGGGGGAGAGTTGCGGGAAGTACACACTTCTGTAAAGGGACAGGGACAGGGTAGAGAATACAACAAGGGTGGGGATGGGATAGGAAGGAGGGACATACAATCAATCTCTCACAATATGTCCACTGTGGAGATGTTCTGTGTAATTACATATGTACAGACTGTAATGAATTGCTTGTCCTTCCAGTTGGGGTGGGTAACAAGGGAGGAGAGGAAAGAATCTAGAATTTAAAGTTCTATAATCAAATGTTAAAATATATACATATATGCATAAATATTATTATTAATATTAACTACTTGCAAGTGGAAATTAAGATATACAGAACCTGGGGTAGGGAGACCCATCCTGCTGTACCGGAAAGTTAGAGGGGTTGTGGGGGAGGATATAGGAGGAAGCAGATTAGGGGAGGGGCTTTACAGTGGTTTCACTGTTTTGGAGGTGGGGGGTAGGGGAAAGATGGGGAGAAAAATTGTAACTCAAAAATCTCATGGAAATGAGTGATGTAAAGAAGAAATTTATAAATAAATTCTGAGTGAAAAAAAGAAACAAACAAAAAATAAAACAAAAATAAATAAAACTATATTATAAAGCAGCAATCATTAAAACATTGGTAATGGCTATGAAATAGAGTGGTGGATCACTGGAATAGGTTATTTCTGCAAGTCATAGTAGTTAATGACTACAATAATGTGCTGTGAGATAAACCCAAAGTCTCCAGCATCTGAAATAATAACTCATTATTTGACAAAAATTATTGGGAAAACTAGAAAACAATATAGCAGAAACTAGATATAGACCAACATCTCACCACATATACCAAGGTGAGATGAAAATGGGTAAAAAAAATGATATAAAGGTTGTCACCATAAGCAAATTAGGAGAGCAAAGAATAATTTAGCTGACAGATCTTTGGAAAATGTAAGAATTTATGATCAAACAAGTGATAGAGAATATTATGAAAAAGAATGTGGATAATTTTTATTATATTAAGTTTAAAAAGTTCATACATGAACAAAGCCAATGAAACAAAGATTAGAAGGGAAGCAGAGAGCTGAGAAACACTTTTTACAGCCAGTGTCTCTGATAAAGGACTCATTTCAAAAATATAGAGATAACTGAGTCAAATTTATAAGAATACAAGTCGTTCCCTAATTCATAAATGATCATAGGATATGAATAGGCAGGTTTCAAATAAATAAATTAAAGCTATCTACGGTCATATGAAAAAAAATCTTCTAAATCACTTTTAGTTAGAGAAATGCAAATTAAAACAACTCTGAGGTACCACATCACACATTTCAAGTGGAAAAATTATGAAAAAAAATTGATAAATGTTTGACAAGATGTGGAAAAATTGGAACATTAGTGCAATGGTTGTATAGTTGTGAAATGATCCAAACATTTTGGAGAGCAACTTGGAAGCATGCCCAAAGGTCTACAAAGTTGTGGTATTCATCCAGCAATACCACTACTAGGTCTGTATCCCAAAGAGATCATTAAAAATTCAAAAGCACACACACATATAAAAACATATTTAAAGGAACTCTTTTTGTGTTCGCAAAGAATTGGAAATTGAGAGAATGCTCATCAATTGGGGAATGGCTGACCAATCTGTGGTGTATGAATGTAATGGAATGATATTTTTCTATAAGAAATAATGAGCAAGCAGATTTCAGAAAAAAAAAACCTGAAAGATGTACATGAATTGATGCTGACAAACAGATGTTGAAGTGAGCAGATTAGAAGAACATTGTACATAGTAACAGCATAACTGTGTGATGATCAATTCTGATAGACCTGGATCTTCTCAGCAATACAGTGACCTAAATAACACAATTCCAAAAGATTCAAGACAGAAAATACTATCCAGATCCAGAGAAAGAACTGGAGTGGTAATGCAGATTGACAAATACTCTTTTCTTCTCTTTTCTTTCCTATGGTTTTCCCCCTTTTTTCTGATTTTTCTTTTACTACACAACCAAAGTGGAAAAATGTTTATTATGGTAGGATTTGTGAGGAGGGAAGGGGTCAAAGGGGAGAATTTAAAAAAGGAGGTGTGGTACGATTAAGAGAAATATAATTAGTCTTTCACAACATGAGTGTAATGAAAGTGATTTCCATGACCACATTTGTATTAGCCATATAATATTTTTTGCCTTCTTAATGAAGATGGATAGGGAGTAAGGAGAGGAGAGAATGTGGAACTCATAGATTTAAAAACAAATGTTCAAAATTGTTTATATATGCAGCTGGAAAATAAGATATTCAGGTACTGGGGTATAGAAAACAATCTTGCCCTACAGAAGTGGTTCTCAACCTTCCTAATGCCGCAACCCTTAATACTCATATGTGGGGGTCTCTGCATGTGAGTGTACCAGCCTAAAGATGGATAGAGGAGCAGCATCTCAGTTCGCAAGACAATCAGAAATATGTGTTTTCCAATGGTCTTAGGCGACCCCAGTGACCCTTGTGAAAGAGTCATTTGACCCCAAAGGAGTCGTGACACACATGTTGAGAATCACTGCCCTACAGGAAAAGAGAAGCGAAGAGGACATGAGGAAGTGGGAGGGGGATAGAAGGCAGTTCAGATTGGGGGATGATTTGGGGGAAAATTAGTACTCAAAATCTTGTGGAAGTGAATGCTGAAAACAAAAATTAATTAATTAATAAAAAGTAAAAAAATGATGTCATATGGAAAGCCTATACTAGATTGCATGCTGTCTTGGGGAGAGAGATCATGAGGAAAGGAGAAAAAAGCTTGGAACTCAAAATTTCATAAAAGTGAATTTCGAAAACTATCTTTACATGTAACTGGAACAAACACTATTAAGGGAAAAAAGTATTTTTAAATTGCAAACTAGTAAATCAAGAAACTGAATGGAAGAATTTAAGCAATGATTAACTTAAATGATATAGGTAAAAGTGGGTGAAACAGGTCATCCAATAATGTTTTTTATTAATTATTTGTTTATTTACTTTTAGTTAAATCTAAATTTCCCTGGCTGGGAATTGAACCAGGGCCACGGCAGTGAACACTGAATCCTAGCCACTAGACCACCAGGGAGATGTATCCATTGCTCTTTCAATTGATCATTTTCAGCTCTACAAATGAGAGTGCAACAAGAAACAATTCCTTTCATTTCATTCAACAGACATTTATTAAATGAATGTTTTCAGACAATCCCTGTATTATGTTACAAATACAGGTAGAATAATCTGTTAGTTTCTACACTGAAGGATTTTGCATTTAAATCAGGTGGTATAAAATGTACATACTGAGTATACAAAAGGAAAATTTAGTAGAGAAAAACAAATAATAAAAGATGAACATAAGAAAGGACTTTAAATAGACAAGGTTTCAAGGAAATCACAGGGGAATTCTAAGAGGCAGAAATTAGGAAAGCATGAATTCTAGGCATGGGGGCACAATCTGTGAAAAGCCAAAAAGGAAAGAAACTCAATGTCATATGTGTGCATATATATACATATATATATATATATATATATATATATATATATATACACATACACATACATATATACATACACATATACACACATGCATATATGTGTGTATATACATATATGTACATATATAGGGCAATTGGCAGAGTCTGGCTGAAATGTAGAGCTCTAAATGGGCAAAAGAACAATAACTTAAATTAGGTATAGAGCCAATGATGAGCTGTGGGAAGACAAACAACATGATCAGATTTTTGTTTTAAGAATATCATTTTAACAACAAATGTGGAGAAAGAGGGAAAACTAAAAAAATATATTTATTAGGATGTTGTCATTTTAATCAAGGCAAGAGCAAATGCCAGTCTGAAATTAGGTGATTGTCATGTGTAAAGGAGAGAATTAAATGAGTTTGATGTTGTCTATTTAGAATCAACAAAACTTGATAATTGGTTAAATATTCAAATAGAAGAAGCAGGACGATTCAAGAATACCTCTAAAGCTGTGAATTTATGTGGCTCAAATACAGATGCTACCCTCCATAGAAATAAAGCTATTAGGGGAAGTGAGTTTAGGAGAAATAAAATGAAGAAAAAGGGACTTAAAAGGAAATTCAATAGTTCCTTATAGGCTCCAAAGAGAAATAAAGGAACCTGTAATGGACTACAATGGAACTTACAAAGCCTACAATGCACCCTTGAAAAGAAAAGAAAAGAAACTAAAAACAGAATCATGCTTTGGTCATCAGATATGCAAGCCACTCCCATGCACAGTATAAACTAGATTAAAAAATAATTGGGAAATATTTAACAAAATAAATAAAGCATATTATATTGTATATTAATATGGTTTTCCAGGTGTATGCCTGGTTAAGTAGTCCCCTTTTTTTGTTTGCCCTGGCCACCACTGTTTTAAAACAACAAGATCCGTAAGAGGTAAAAATTCAATAAGCTAACAGATATTCACACTCAGCAACCCTCCATGATAGTCCACCTTTACAGTTAGGTTTCACAAGCTTATGCATAGGTTTTCAAATATAAGTCAACTCTAAAACCGTCCCTTTCTTTCCCCCAATCCCTCTACAGGGTGAAAAGAGTGTAATGTCTTCAAAGGCTACTGAAGGAGTTATTTAAGAAAAAACAGAAGACCAGAAAGGTGGATTAACTCTGTTCTGAAGATTTTAATAATGGAAAGGAAAGCAGGGATTAAAAGAAGATGGTAATATAGGAAAAAGAAGGAAGGGAATTAAATCTATTATTTCACATAAATGGAGTACATGAAGAGTATACAAATAAGGTGGAGCAATGGGTGGAGTGGCTGTCAGATGAGCTTCATCTTTACTTGAGTGTTTTAAGAGATGGACCAACACCCACACCCACACACCCACCACACACACACAGAGCACTTACCTAAAGAGTTTGTTGTAGATATTCATCAATCATCACAAACAATTGAGTGAGCCTGGGGAAAAAAGGGTTGTTAAGAAGGAAGTATAATCTCAGGGAGTAAATGTTAATAATGAAAATAATATCACTGATCCTTAAAAAAAAGATTTACAGAAAAAAACCCAATGATATAAAATATAGATTCATCAGCACATATGAAATTCTTTTTTATATTTGCCTCCATATATGGAAGAACTCATTCCGTGTATATTTGTATTTAAGTTCAAAATTAAACAAAAAAACTAATTAAAATAAATTCATTGTCAGGATCTGCATAATAGGAGCTCCTCATTCTCTGAGTCACACATTCTTCACAATAGCATCTCAATTTTTTTTAGTCATTGTAATATATTTACCTAGCAAAGTTAGCTGCACATATTAATTACTGAATAGACACCAATAAATGAATTTATTCATTCATTTCCTATTCACACTTGTTAAAAATAATAGATTTTGGGGGATTTTTTTGCACAAATTGGAAGAATTCCATTTCTAGGGATGAGTCATGAAGGTGTTTTCTTGACCAATGTTTGTTTTGCCATTGGTGTCTTGAATCAGGTCATTGACTTGCTTTGTCCTGGTACTTCAGCTTTGTTGAATTTTCTTTATTACTTACCTAGTACATGGTCAGCTGCCTTGTTTTTCAGTCAGAAACTAGTTTCATTTTGGTTCCTGTCTGCCTGATGTCTCTCTTACTGATTGTTCTGACCTTTGTAATTTCTGCCTTCCCTGACTTTAGCCTCTCTACATCATTCTGAGGTGTAGCCTGATTCTAGTCCTTATGTGAACCTCCAGTCTTTATTTTTTTGGCTTTTTGGAGGGGAGAAGGCAGGGTAATTGGGGTTAAGTGACTTGCCCAAAGTCACATGGCTAGTAAGTGTAAAGTGTTTAAGGCTAGATTTGAATTCGCTGTTTGATAAATGCAAAGATAAGAACTCAGTATTTGACAAAAACTGCTGGGAAAACTGGAACATAGTATGGCAGGAATTGGGCATAGACCAATATCTAACACTGTACACCAAAATAAAGTCGAAATGGGTGCATGATCTAGGTAAAAAGGTTGATACTGTAAGCAATTTGGGTGAGCAAGGGATAGTTTACTTGTCGGATCTATGGAGTGGGGAAGACTTCAAGATGAAACAAAAGTTAGAGAGCATTACAAAATGCAAAATGAATAATTTTGATTATATTAAATTCAAAAGCTTCTGTACAAACAAAGCCAATGTTACCAGGATAAAAAGGAAAGTAGAAAATTAGGAAAGAATTTTTATAACTGGGGTCTCAGATAAAGGCCTTATTTCTAAAATATGCAAAGAACTGAGTCAAATTTATAAGAATACAAGCCACTCCCAAATTGATAATAAAGGATACAAACAGGCATTTTTGTAAGATGAAATTAAAAACATCTATAAGCATATGAAAAAATGTTCCAAATCACTAGGGATTAGAGAAATGCAAATCAAAACAGGTCTGAGGTACCACATCTCACCAGCCAGTCTCACTAAGATGACAGAACAGCAAAATGATAAATACTGGAGAGAATGTGGAAAAATCAGAACACTAATGCTTTGTTGGTGGAACTGTGAATTGATCCAACCATTCTGGAGAGCAATCTGAAACTATGCCCAAAGGGATATAGTTATATCCCAAAGAGATCATACAAGTGGGAAGAAGATTTGTATGTAGAAAAATATTTATAGCAGCTCTTATTGTGGTGGCAAAAAATTGGAAAACAAGAGGAGGCCCATCAACTGGGGAATGGCTGAACAAGTTGTGGCATATGAATGTAATGGAATACTACTGTGTTATAAGAAATGAGAAGACAGATTTCAAAATAACCTGGAGAGACTTATATAAACTGATGCTGAGAGAGAAGAGTAGCACCAGGAGAAATTTGTACACAGTCACAGACACAAAGCATGTGTGATGACCAGCTTCAGTAGACTGGGATCCTCTCAGCAATATTAGGTTATAGGACAACCCCCAAAGACTCATGATTGAAGGAGATATCCACGTCCAGAGAAGGAGATGTGGTCTGATTGCAGATTGAAACAAACTACTTGCTCTGTTTCTTTTTCTTGTTTTCTTCTGTTTCTCTTTCCCACTGATCCTTCCATCAGTCACAATCTTTCTTTACAACGTGACTAATGATTAATGGGAAGATACTTGTAGATCCTATGTCCGTGTGCATGCCCTCATGATGGTGGATGGGGGAGAGGGAAGGGAAGAATATACAAAGCTCAAGGGACTGTAGAACTGAATGCTGTAAACTAAAAGTAAATAAACCAATTCTAAAAAGTAAACCACCTTTTGAATGACTTATAATATTGTTTTCTAAAATCACCTCATGGAAGTTATTTATTGTCCTCTTAAAGGAACTAACTTCAGTATAACCTTCTAAAATCATAGGTTAAAACAGCTGAGAAACATTTATTGGTACTAAAATCATTCTAATGCATCCATTTTGGGGAGCCACAGTTTTATAAATATTGGGGAACAGAGGCTTTACATTGACTTTCAAGAAAACAGTCAAGGAAAAAGCACAAATCTAAAGGGATGGTTTTATGCTATATGTTTTTCCTCAATAATTCTTTTGTTATGTTAAAATTCTGCCTAATCTGTGAAGGCTGAATGCCAGAATCCCTAGTTTTCTTGAAAGCTCAGAGCACAAAGAATTGGTTAGAAAAATATATTCCAATCAACAGGGAAAGACAAGAAGGGAAAGAATCAAAGGAGGATTGAAAGGAGAAAGTAGACTAAATAAAAGGATTAGTCCTAAGTCAGACAAAATTTAAGAAGTTTAAAAATAGTTCTTTTTTAGGTGGCATAAAATTTGAATCTTAGGGGATACCAATCAATTGTGGAGAGGCTAAATGAGTTATTTTACATGAGGGGGGTGTAATATTATTAGACCATAAGAAAGGATAAAAAAAATTGTTTCAGAGGAAAAACAAAACTTGAGGAGACTTGTATAACCTCATAGTGAAGTAACAAACAAAAGAGGAGAAAAAAATATTCAATGACAGCAACGTTGTAGAGACAAAACTCTATGAAAAATATATGATCTTTGATCAATATAATTATAAAGAGAATTTGTAAATCCAGTTATTCTCAGGTTTCCATAACATAGAACGAAAGGTGAAGAATACTACTTCACCTCCTAATAGAGAAGTGACAGAGTTCAGAATGAAATAAAAACAAAGATATATATATATATATATATATATATATATATATATATATATATATATATATATACATACACATACATATATTTTCTTGATTATATGTTTCTAATGGGGAAAAATATCCTCAAAGTAATTCCACAAAACCAACTTCAACATGACCCCTCTTCCCTGTTGGTGAATATTGGTATGTGATAAGACATGGATGATCATCTACATGATCTCCTTAAAGGAATATATTTCAAACTCTCTTAATTTCTGATTTTAAGAAAGGGAATAAATCTCATTTTGCATTGGTAAGTCAGCAGATTCAAACTTAAATTAAAGTGATTACTTTCATTGGGTTTTTTCACTTAAAAACCTCTTTATAGTTTTCTATTTGTTTTCTCCATTAACTTCTGTTTCCAAATCAGTGTCTCCATTAATCATTTGATATGAATTTAAGACTTTATTATGTGAAGGCTTGAACTAGGTACAGAAAATACAAAGACAAACAAAACAAAACAAAGAAAACAGCAACAACAAAAACAAAACAACTCCTGCCTTCAAGGTACTAATGATCTACATTGGGAGGAGGAGAAATAAGGAATATGGGATCAAAAAATACACTGACAAAAATATGCAAATAAAGCAATACAAAGGAGGAGAGACCTTAGCAACTCAAGGAAATAAATTACATCTCTAAATGTGTTTCTAAATCAAAACATTTGAAGGGGCGGAGACAAGATGGCTGCTTAGAAGCAGCAAAGCACCACAGCTCCCACAAAAACACGCTAAAAAACTCATAAAATGGGACTCTAAACAGATTTTCAAGCTCCAGAACTCCCAAAAAGACAGAAAGCACATGTGTTGCTACAGGCAGCACAGCAGGCGGGGCTCTTTGCAGCAGTCTGGAAGCCACGGCTGAAAACTGGGCCAGATCAGGCCCTGGGGCATTGGGCAGGGAGCCGCGTCTATAGGAGAGGAGATCAGCTGCACTGGAGGCACAGTAACCACACTTATCAAGCCAGAAGACAAAAAGTCTAAGAGACAGGTCAGTGGATTTTGCTAACTCAGGAGGAGAAGAGTGGGTCTGGCCAAACTGCTCCCAGGGAAAGGAAGCAGCAAGAGGCAGCTGTAGCAGCAGGAACGGAGCAGCAGCAGCTTCCACTGGGCTGCTTCAGAGACCTTGCCTGCAGATATCAGGGGGGCTGACATGATCCATCAGGGCCAAGGGTTCTTGCATTGAGCGGCCTGGATCTGGATCGTGGTCTTGAGTGGTGGTCCTGGGGTGCGCTTTCAGTGAGCCAAAGCTGGGGGGGGGGTGGCTGCACCATCCCACAATTAGCTCTGGCAGCTGTGAGGGCCCCAGCGATTTGGGACAGAGCTTTCCCCCTACAGGAAGCAGAGACCCACAGAGATAAAAAACCAAGCAATTAATAGAATGGCCAACATGAGAAAAAAGGAAGCAGGCTAGGAACAACAGTAAAACTCTAGAATCATTTTTATGGACAAAAAAGACCAAAGCATGAAGCAGGAGGAAGACAACTCAATCAGAACTCCCTCACTAAATGCTTCCAAGACACTGGAAGAATGTCTACTAGCTATACATCAACTGAAAAAGGACTTTGAAAACCAAATAACAGAAGTAGAGGAAAAATTGGAAAGAGAAATGAGAATGATGCGAGAATGTCATGAAAAGACAGTCAACAACCTGACTGAAGAAAAGAATAATTTAAAGGGAAAATTAGCTCACATGACAAAAGAGGCCCAGAAAGCCAATGAAGAGAAGAATGCCTTGAAAAGTCGAATTTGCCAGATGGAGAAAGAGTCTCAAAAGCATTCTGAAGAGAATAATTCCTTCAGAATTAGAGTGGAGCAAGTGGAAGCTAATGACTTTATGAGAAACCAACATACTATTAAACTGATACAATAAAATGAAAAAATAGAAAGCAATGTGAAATATCTCC
>CM053594.1:197613964-197633431 GCA_028646575.1 Pseudocheirus occidentalis
TTCTTTAAAGAAGAGTATTTGAAAAGACTTTGCATGAAAAGACGTTTCTGTTTTTATAGCAACAGTGTCAAAGTCAAATAGAAGGGATCCTTGCAGGTTGCTTATTGACTTAGAAACCCCCAAACTGACATTATCTATGTTGTATTGTATATGTATTTATTTTGTAAATATTTTCTATTTTGTTTTCATCTGGTTCCACAGGTATACTTAGAAATTTTGCCTGGTTGGGAGAAGTGAGTTTAACATCTCTGCTGTATAGGACATTTTCTACAACATGAACATATATCTTGAGTAAGAATATGCCCCGTTGGTGGCTAGGTAGTGCAGTGAACAGAGCACCAGCCCTGGAGTCAGTAGGACCTGAGTTCAAATCCAGCCTGAGACACTTAACACACAAAAACTAACCATGTGACCTTGAGCAAGTCATTTAACCCCAATTGCCCTCCAAAAAAAAAATATGCCCCCTCCCTGCCCTTTTTACACTTGCTCAATAATACTCCAAGGAAGAGAGCAGATCGGGGGAGGTGCTTTACAGTGGAATCACTATTTTGGGGTTGGGGGTAGGAGAAAGACAGGGAGAAAATTTGTAACTCAAAATCTCATGGAAATGAGTGATGTAAACAAGAAAATAAATTTAAAAATTAAATAAAAAATAATACTCCAAGGATTGTTAAACAATGTTACCTCAATATTTGCATCTGTCATAGAGTTTGATGTGGGATATCCATTAAAGGCTTCAAATCTGGTCTGCATTTTTCCTACTGAGTAAAATCCTCATTTCATGTTTTTATCAAATTTACTTTGATGCTTACATAAATCATTATCATGAAGATTTTATAGAGATGAGAAAGTTGACATAGGGATTTATAGTTACTGATATCTTCATTATCTTTTTTATATAAAAGCGCTGTCTTTGACCTTTTTCGTTCTTTTGGAATTTTTCCTCCTTTGAAATATCTTGAAAATCAACCTTTGAGTACCTTTAAAATTGTATGACTGCCACAATGCATTTCATTTGTACATATTTTGACAAATCTAGGCACTTTTCCCAACTTTGTCATTTCAAGTAGCATTGTTATTATTTCATATACATACAGTTATAGTTATGATGTTATATAATCATTTTATAATTATAAAGCAAGACAATGTTCATAATATTATGAAAAATGATTATATTGTTTATAATCTTACTATCACCTAATAGCATTTGAGAAATGAGATGAAAGCAAACTATTCTAAATCATTATAAAGGTATATGTAAATGAAACTAGATAGACAACAAGCAGACGCTAAATGGAGCAGATGTGTTTTTCTAGTTATACACACATGCATATATTCATATACGTATATATGTAAATTTGAGAGAATAGTGAAACTGAACCCCATTTGGATATACACACAGAGTTAGAAATAAACTATCTATCTATATGAACAATGTCACTACTATACACACACACACATATATGTGTGTGTGTATGTATATATATATATATATGTACACATATGAAATGTGTAGTAGTCACAGTATTTCAAATAACAAAGTTTAGAAGAGTGTCTAGGTCTGGCATATATACATATAAAAACTATATTTATATCTATCCACATAAAAATATATATAATTGTTTCTGTTCATGATTTTTTCTATATATGTGTTTGTGTGTGTTTACACACATACACAGTATGATCCACCTTAGTCCTATATCAATTAGTACTACTACCCACTTAGCATGATTCCCCTCCAAACACACATATATTGTACTAAAGTGTTATAAATAGTTTCACTACTGTCTCAAGTAAATACACACCAGTAGAAAAACACTACATCTTTTCCACTACACATCTGCTTGCTGTCCATCTAATTTCACATATACATCCCTTTAGAATGATTTAGATTACCTTGCTTTCACCCAACTTCTCAAATGCTATCAGATTATATTGTCCATAATATTTTATTTATCTTCCACTGTAATATTTTACAAATTAACTTGTCCTGAGCATAGTGGTACATCCCTGTAAACCCCCTAACAGAGAAGTCGAGTCTGAGGAATCTTTTGAACTCCAGAGTTCTGAGTTGCAGACAATTCTGATAGGTGTCCACACTAAATTTGACATTAAAGTAACCTACCAAACTGCCTAAGAAGGGGTGAAACCAGCCCAAGTCAAAACCTGAGCAGGACAAAACTCTTGCTCAATCAGAGTGGGAGTTTCTTATGAGTAGCCCATGAACTTCGAGCCTGACAAGATAAAAAAATTCTGTCTTTAAAAATGTAAATAAAAACCCCAAACCAACTGGTAGTGTCCTGGGTTACTGCATCTTTCTGCTCAATAAAAAAGATTAAATGTTAGCAGGTGAAGGTCATTTGGGGGTTCTTAACTTCTACATTGCAACAACTATTTTTACCAACTAAACTTGTTTAAAATAAAGAAGTAATGTATTTTTTAAAATTATTCATTCATCATTTTAAGGTTTAGCTTTTTAAAAGCTAGTGTCTTTTTATATTATTCTTTGAAATTTTAATTTACTTTGACCTTTGCTGTAAGTCAAGGTCTGACCTCTCATTTGAAGTTAATTTTAGGGAAGAAAAAAGGCTATACATACAGCAAAATTTCCCCCTGTATGCTGACATGATTTCCTTTTCTTTTTAAAGTAATGACATTTAGTGCTTCCCATCCCTACAGCCTTCTAACTTCCTAAAGAAAAGAATCATTACTGAAGGCATGAGAATTCAAAGTAGTCTATAAACCTTGGTATCATTCATTTCTTGATCATGCTCCATGTCCATTTTTTACATTGAAATCCCAAAGTATCAAAGTATGTGTTCATTTGGTTTGTAGGAGCCTATCAACTGATAAGATGACAAAGTAACCCATGAAGTGATAGGGTTCTTGATGGTTGACTTTTTGTTGGGTTTACGATTAAGTCTACTCCTTTATTTATTTCCCTTTCCAAGGAGAATCTGCCAACTTACTTTTCACTTACCTGAAACTTCTTTATGTCTCCTGGCTTTATTTATGTAAAGAATGTTAAAATGAATGTGATTCAGTTTTTCCATTAGGATTTTTAATTCATTGTCTTTGGTGAGGCAATCAGGGTCATTAGTCACTGTGAGTCCCATCAGTTTAATGTTTATAGATAGGCTAAGAGTCTGGCAATGTTTATCACCTTCTGTCCTCATTTATGTCCCACTGTCATTGTGAAACAGAAATGTAAGTAGGTAAAAAAAAGAATTGAGAACCATTTTTTCTTTTTGCCTAATTAGTGGATTGCTATGGCCCCAAAATTCATTAACTGACAGCTACTTTTCTAATGATGAATCTTGATGTGCTTAGCCAGGAGACTCATAGTGGGGGTGGAGGGTGGGGAAGGATGTTTACAGGAAGCTAGATATGGATTCAGAGGACCTATACTGAAATCCCACTTTGGGGAGATTGCATACCACTTAAGTGACCTTGCATAAGTCAACAAACTTTTTTTGGAGGGGTGAAGCAATCAGGGTTAAGTGACTTGCCCAAGGTCACACAACTAGTAAGTGTCTGAGGTCAGATTGCAGCTAAAGTCCTTCCTGACTCCAGGGCCAGTGCTTTATCCACTACAACACCGAGCTGTTCCCCCCTTCCCCCCAACAAATATTTCTTAAGCACCTACTATGTGCTAGGTACTGTGCTAAACCCTAGTTTTACAAAAGAAAGGCAAAGATCATGCAGTGAAACTAAGTAGTGCAGTGAGTTCTCCTTTATAAGTTCCTCCAAAGAGATCTGAAAAATGTACAAGAACAAATCTTGATGGGGAAACAGTGAGTCATTGATGGAGCATAGCTCAATCTAGGAAAAAAAGGCAGGGAGGTCTGTGAACAATGGAGACTGGGCAGGATAGGAACATGCTGTGGGTGGAACACTCTAGGGCCCACAGAAAGGTTGTACCCCAGGGTGAAAGGGCATCTCAGAACACCACCCCCATACTGGGACCACCAGCAGGAGGACAGTCACCCACTACCCAGTTTTGGGTCACAGATTCAGGGCAGAGTGAGAAGAGGAGCTGAGCACAGAGAGTGTTCCCAGATAGTGAGGCCCTGAGCAGAGTACCAAGAAAGGAGAAAGTTCAGAGACCAACAGTAGCAGCTGTATGGCTCTGATCCCAAGCTTAGACAAGGGTCTTATTCTCAACACCTTGCCCAGTCTGCAGAAGAATAACCAGGGCAGGAATCCCAGATCAAAGGGGAGCCTGCAGTTGTGCCACTTTGAACCAACAGAGCTTTCCAGCTGGCTAACAGGGGCTGAGTCCAGTAGCAGGCTACTTTTGCATAGCCTCAAACTCATAAAAAGAACTTGTAGAACTCAAACCAGAATGGGCAGCAATCAGGCTTTGCCCTGGGATGGAACATTTTGATAACCTGGAATAGCATAACAGTCCAAGAAAGCAACAACAGAATCAACGTAAACCTTTTCTCTAGTCCAACCCTAATATTAAGTCTGAAGTCAGAAAGTAAGCTAGGAGAATGGGCAAACAAAAAAAAATCCTACAATAATGAGCTATATTATAATGACAGGGACACTCAAGACACAAATGTAAGAGAATGACTCTAAAACACCTACAAGCAATGCCTCAGAGAAAAACCTAGATTTGAAAAGGGGATTAGCAGCCTGACATAAGAGGTACAAAATTGTCCAAGTAACAGACTCCCTAAAAAGCAGAATAGAACAAATAGAAGTGAATGATTTCATGAGCCAAGAACAAATAAATATTAAAATATAGTCAAAGGGCTGGAAAAATAGCAAAACTGGCCTGGAAAAGAGAAGTAGAATTTTAATAATCTTTAGATTATTTGAATGCTAAAAAAAAAAAAGCTGGGACATCCTACTTCAAAAAATCTTATAAGAAATCTTCCCAGATTTCTTATAATCAGAAAGCAAGTGGAAATAGAATCCAAAAGAAAGAATCCGTTGTAGGAAACTTCAAAAATGAAAATTCCCAGTAACATAATAACCAAAATCTAGAGTGTCAAAGGAAAAATAGTGTAAGCAGCAATACTGAAAGAATTTGAGTCCCAGGGAATCACAGTCAGTTTCACCCACTATTCAGCAACCATCACTGTAAAGGAGCAGAGAACTTGGAACATGATAGTCCAGAAGGCAAAAGATAGAGGCTTAAAAATAAGAATAACTTACCCAGAAAAACTACAATGCTATGGGTGAGGGGGGGAAGAAGGAAAGAATGGACCTTGAATGAAATATAGTATTCTAAGCATTCCTCATGAAGACACCAAAGTTGCTGAGGAACTTTGAAATTCAAACATAAGAAGGAAGAGAAGCATAAAAAGGAAAACATTAATATATAATCATAAACAAGGATAATCTGCTTATATTTGTTATAGGTAGACTATTCACTAGTCCCCTCTTAACTCTATGATCATTATGGTTCATAGAAGGAGTCCAATTAGGAAAGGCTTGGGAGTGATTCTCTTGTGTCTTACTGATTTTTACAAAAATAATAGAAGGAAACAGAAAGAAGACTAGACTATGAGGAAAGAAGGGGAAAGGAAGTTTAGGTATAATGACCTCACCTAATCAGGGCACAGAAGCAGACATTTTTATAAAGAAGGGGAAGGGAGTAAGAGGGAGCAACTAATTACTCTCATCTGAATTGGTCAAAAGAAGGACTATATGCATGCACACACATACAGAGTTGGGTACAGAAATACATTTCATTCAGCAGGAAAATAGGAAGGAAAGGGGAGAAGAGAGAAGGGGGAATTAGGAGGCTAAATTAAGGGAGAGATTAGAGTTAAGTTAAAGAAACTCTAAGGTTATACAAAAATATTTATAGTTCCTTTTGAAGCATCAAAGAATGTGAATCTCCAGGCAGGCATACCCATAAGTTGGGAAATGGAAAAACAAGTTGAGGTATGTAAATATGATGGAATAGTATTGTACTGAATTCTTTTCAGAATAATGACCAACCAGAGGACCATTCCAGAAGACTAACGATGGAATATGCTATCCACCTCTTGATAGAAAGATAAAGGACTCAGAATATAGGATGAAACAATTTACTTTGAGACATGGCTAATGTAGACATTTATTTTGACTGACTATATATGCATAAAGTAGATTTTGGCTTTTTTGTGTTCCCAACTGAGGAAGAGGTTTGGAAGAAGGTGAGAAAAAAGCTCTTGATTGATTAAAATAATAAAATATTTCTTTAAAAAAAGATAATCAGGGGCGGCTAGGTGGCGCAGTGAGTAGAGCACCAGCCCTGGAGTCAGGAGGACCTAAGTTCAAATCCGGCCTCAGACACTTGACACACTAACTAGCTGTGTGACTTTGGGTAAGTCACTTAACCCCAACTGCCCTCCAAAAAGCAAAAAAAAAAAAAAAAAAGATAATCAGAGGATCCTAAAGTTTTCTCTGTGGTCATAGTTCTTTATGATCTTAACATATGTGTGGAATGCAGCTTTATTGGGTGATTGTCTTTAAGGCTGGGCTAATAAGTCAATTTTTTTTTTGTAATCAACAATAACCATAGTAATATTGTGTGGTCCGTATCACCAAAAAAAATCCTAAAAATAAAAAAGTCAAAACCCAGTCCCAGATTTCACAGTTTATTGGGAGGGCTAACACTCAAGCAATTATGTGAAAATGTTATATAGATAAGATAAATTGGAGATAAGGCCTTGACAATAAAAGAGAGTGGGAAGGGCTACTTCCAGCAGGTAGGATTTTAACCATGACCTGAAGGAAGTCAGAGAAGTCAGGAGACAGAGATGATGAGGGAGAAGCTTCCAGACATAGGGACAACCAGTGAAAATGTACAGTTAGTAGATGGAGTATATTGTGTGAGGAAAGAGGAGGCCAGTATCACTGGGACACAGTACAAGGAAAGAAGGAAGAAGACTGGAAACGTAAGAAGGGGAAAAGTTAATTAGGGTTTAAAAACCAAGCAGAGAATTTTATACGTGATGGTGAAGGTAATAGGGAATGACTGGAGCTCATTGAATGTGGGGAGACATGGTCAGACCTCTGCTTTAGGAAGATCAATTTAACAGCTCAGTGAAGGATGGATTAGAGTAGGGAGAGACTTGTGGTAGGGAGATAAACCAAGAGACTATTACAATAGTCCAGGTATGAAGCAATTAGCATATTGACAGTATCAGATGAGGAAAGAGGAAGTATGTAAGAGATACTACAAAAGCAGAATTGTCAGAATTTGATAACAGATTAGATATGGGGGTGAGAGAGAAGATGAGGAGCTAAGGATGACACTTAGATTGCCAGCCTGCATGACTGGGAAGATGGTAGTACCCTCAAAAGTTAGAAGGACATTAGGAAGAATCAGGTTTTGTATGGAAAGATAATGAGTTCAGTTTTGGACATGTATCAGCAAGCACCCTAGAATACCCAGGCCAGCTGCTAGCACAGGTTCTTAGATCTGCTTTACTAAAGGAAAGCAACTCAAAATGCGTTAACAATCTTTCTTTAATCAAACAAACATACCATTTACCTAGTTCAGGGTAAAAAGTCAGCACCCTGAACTCCAGAGAATACAAACCCAAGTTACAAGCACAAGTTACAAACACAAGTTACAAGCAGACCAAGAAACAGATCAGCAGATGGGCTTCCAACCATCTGACCATCTCATCCATTACCTATTTAAGTTACCAGAGAGGGAAGCACCAACATCTGGGTTTTTCAAAGCCAGAGGGCCCAATGGCTTCCCAAAGTCTCATCTGGCCAAATCACACGACTCTTCTCAAAGTGAGCCCTAAAGCAAACCTCACATCAGGGTATATATATAGCCTTCTCCTAGGTCAGAGAATGTCACAGCCTTCTTGACCCACTGTCCAATTACAAAGTAACAAGGTGTGGCCATTCCCAAAAAACAAGCCTCCCACCACAGGCTCCACATGACCACATTCAACCTGTTGGGGGGCAGAGTATACTTTCAAATCAGGAAACATTCTCAGAGCCACTTAAGCCTATCAAAGGGTCTAGGGGCAGGAAAGATCTTCAGATTCTCATTACAGGACATTTTGAGTGTAAGATATCTATGGAGCATCCAGTTTAAGATGTCTAATAGACAATTGAAGATGCAAGACTGGAAGTCAAGAGTGAAGTTAGGGAGCAGCTAGGTGGCACAGTGAATAGAGCACTAGCCCTGGAGTCAGGAGGACCAGAGTCCAAATTTGATCTCAGACACTTAATACTTACTAGCTGTTGACCTTGGGCAAGTCACTTAACCCCAATTGCTCTGCCTTCCCCATGCCCACCCCATGCCCACCCCCGCAAAAAAAAAGTGAAAGTAGGGTTAGATAAATTAATCTGAGTATCATCTATATAAAGTGTAGTAGACTAGATTTTTCAGGGATCCCTGGCCCCATTATGGAAATGCTCCCTTCTTCTATGAAGTCACTAGGCAGATATGTAGGAGGAGTATAATCTTGGATGAATGCCTGCCTCCATTGGTCCTATGAATAACTAAAGAAAATTCAGGTAGTTAATTAGCAAGTCTTGTTTGTGACTCCCTGTTTGTTTGTGCCTCTGGATATGGTCCTAGGATGAAGTCTTAATGAATAATTAGCCTTGGGCTGGGGTAGGGAGTGGTTGATTCCAAAGGAGGGTCCTAGCATTCTGGTTACATAAGAATTTCTGCTATAGGGAATATAAGCCTTATGGTTTTCTTGTATCTTGCCTCTGTATGAAATGGCTCTGTAATAAACAGACTATCGAATACATCCCCATCTCTCTCTTTTTTATTCAGCTGGTTGCTAGGCCATACAACTGTGCTGGATACAGTAATAGAGATGATAACTGAATCCACAGGACCTGATCCTCTGGGACTGTTTTCTCATAGGATGAAAGATTTGGCTCACTCATCTTTATGGTCCTTTTTACCTCTAAAACTTGATGATAACACTTAATCTGTTTCCAGGATAACATTTGAGGTCTGTTTTTTTGTTTTTAGCTTGGTAGCATCTGGTAGAGTTTGTTTCAGTGGCATAGTCTTTGAGAATCCAGGGTTACCTCCACCACCAGATTAAAACTTTAGACATTAGGACTTTAAGACATTAGAAAATGCATACATAAACTCATATTTTTTTCTGCATTTGTGTATATAATAAAATACTTCAATTCTTCCAAGGATCCATGATTTGAATGATGTGGGCATATTCCTGACACCAGTATTTCTCTGAATTGAGCTATATGATCCTCAAATGATAGTAATATAAAGTCTATCACCAGATCTATTCCTGCCTTTTCCAAAATGGTGTAGAGATGACTTGGGTTCTTAAAGTCCTGAAAATGGAATCTATGTTTGTCACATTAGGACCAGATTGGATAAAGATAGGGAAATTAATGACTTTAAGACTGAGCACTGTGAGCAGGGCTAGGTGATACAGTAAATAGAGCACTGGCCCTGGAGTCAGGAGGAACTGAGTTCAAATCTGACCTCAGACACTTAACCCTTACTAGCTGGGTGACCTTGGGCAAGTCATTTAACCCCAACTGCCCTACCTTCCCCCCTTCAAAAAGCAAAAAAAAAAAAAAAAAAAAAAAGACTGAGCACTGGGTGTGTGATTTAAACATAAAGGGTGATATTATATGCAAATCAAGAGAAGAAGGAATAGTTTAACTGTTAGATCTACTGAGAAGGGAAGATTTATGACAAAACAAGAGATAAAGAACATTATGAAATGCAAAATGGATAATTTTTATTGCATTAAATTTAAAAGTTTTTCACAAATAAAATCAATGCAACCAAGAAGAATTTTTTCAATTAGTGTCTCTAATAGAGGCCTCATTTCTAAAATATATAGAAAACTGAGTCAAATTTATGAGAATACAAGTCATTCCCCAACTGATAAATGATCAAAGGATATGAACAAGTAGTTTTTCTGAGGAAGAAATTAAAGCTATCTATAGACATATGAAAAAGTGCTCTAAATCACTATTGGTTAGAAAACTGCAAATCAAAGCAACTCTTAGGTGCCATGTAACACATACCAGATCAGGTAATATGACAAAACGGGAAAATCATAAATGCTGGAGAAGATGTGGGGAAATAGGAATACTAATGCATTGTTGATGGAGTTATGAAGTGATCCAACTATTCTGGAGAGCAACTTGGAACTATGTCCAAAGGGCTATAAAATTGTGCCTACCCTTTGATTCAATAATACCGCTACTAAAACTGTATTCCAATGAGATTTTTTTTTTAATGGAGGAAGGGGAAAGGACCTACATGTGAAAAATATTTATAGCAGCTGTTTTTGTGGTGGCAAAGAATTCGAAACTGAGGGACTGCCCATCGATTGGGGAATGTTGAACAATTTGTGGTATATGAATGTACTGAGATACTATTGTGCAACAAGAAATGATGAGTAGATATATTTCAAAAAAATCTGGAAAGACTTCCATGAACTTATGTTGAGTGAAGTGAAAAGAAATGGAGAACATTGTACATTGTAACAGCAACACTGTGTGATAATTGACTGTGATATACTTAGCTCTTCTCAATAATGAAATGATCCAAGACAATTCCAAAAGAAGTGATGGAAAATGCTATCCACATCCAGAGAAAGAATTATGGAGTCTGAATGCAGATCAAAGCATGCTATTTTCACTTTTTTTGTTTTTGTTTTGTCTTTTCTTTATTTTAGTCTCCCTCTTTGTTCTGATTCTTCTTTCACAACATTACTAATGTGGAAATATGTTTAACACATTTGTACATATATAACCTATATCAGATTGCTTGCTGCCTTGGGGAGAGGAGAGTGAAGGGAGAGAGGGTGGGAGAAAAGTTTGGAACTTAAAATCTTATGAAAATGAATGTTGAAAATTATCTTTATGTGTCGTTGGAAAAAATATAATGCTATTAAGTAAGGGTGGGGAGGACAACTGCTCAGTTTACTGACTCTTTGTTCACAGAACTCTCTAGTAAGAGTGGGAATCTAAGTTACCACCAATAACTCAGTGAAATCTACAACAGTGAAATCAACAATCATTCAAAGTTTGAAATATAATATATACTAATCTGTATGTTTTTTTCAACATACAATTTAGTCAAGCTAGTTTTCCCTTCTTTAACACAGGGCCTGAATATAACTTATCTTTCTCGGGTAGATCGGATTCAAAAGTCACTTTGATGTTCTTATACTTTACTAAATAGTACTATTTCCTAAAAGAGAATGAAACTAGTTCATCTGATGACATAAGGGATGGTTTTAAACTTGTATCTCATAATTGTGTGACTGATACATGATTAAATCACATTAAGTCAAAAATACAAAAAAGCAATATGCATTCTCCATAGCTTTTTCTTTTAATTTACCTAGAAAATTATTTTCATTGGCAAGACCTGCCTAGCTGTTCCTTCTGGTACCTTTGTTGGTGTTTCTTTCTGTTTATATCCCTTAAATAAGATCATCCCCCAGGGATTAGTACTTGGCCATATATATTCTCTCAACAATTTCTCCCTTGGCTTCAGTGATTACCTTCGTGATGACACCCACATTTATTTTTAGTACTAACTTCTTCACTGAGCTTTTATCCCATATTTCAAATAGCTGCTGGATATTTTCATCTAGATGTCCCTCTACTACCTCAAACACATCCAGAATATGATAATATATTTCCACTCCTTAATATGCCCCTCTTCCTAATCTTCCTATGTCTTTTGATGGCACAACCATTTCTAGAGTCAAGTCTATTTGAAACCTCAAAAGGAGCCCTTTCTTTTGATTATTTATGTCCCCACTATAATATATTTGGGCCCTTTCCATGGAGTCTGGAGGTAGATAGGAAATAGATAACAGGAGAAGGAGCATGACATTGATAGGTCCTTCTTGCATTTACCAGCCTAGTCCCACTCTTGGGGAGTAATGCTTTTGGCCACATTAGCTAGTTTATTTTAGGTATATTCAGACATACCCATATCCCACACAACATCACACACACAAATAAGGTAACATTCACTTGGTTGTGCAGGTTATTGAAACTTATTTTGCCTTATTTTGTACTTTTCATTTTTATCTTAATGATTTTTTTGTTCCTTTGATAAGCAGTGTCTTCCAAACTGGAGAGTAGGGTACCTGAAGCATGGGGCCGAGAGCCTGGGACAGAGGTTTAGCTTCCCTGGGCCTAATAGCAATATTGCTTCTGAACCCTATCATCATTAGGAGGGTCACGAAGGAGACTAGCTAGGCAGAAGTCCTGGGAGTGGTTCAATTATATCTTAAAGAATAGAAAGAGAGCTTAAGAAGAATTTATGAGGGAAAGGAAAGTGAGAGGAAGATCAGGAGAAATTATTACATATAATCAAGGTTTACAAGCAAGGAGAAAGGGATATGAGTTCCCATTTATGCTTGAGCCTCTCTCTCATCTGAACTTGTCAAAGGACAGAAGAATACACACATGAAGATGAGTACATAAGCACATTTCACTCAACAGAGAAATAGGAGGAAAGGAGGGAAATGGAGAAGGGGAAAATAGAGCACAGGTATATTAATGGAGAGATTAGTGACATTAACCCCAAGTGAAATAAATTCTAAGATGTACAAAAATATTTATAGCTCTTTCATCGGTGGCAAAGAACTGGAGAATGGAAGGGGGGGTGCCCATTGATTAAGAAATAGCCAACCAACTTATAGTAAGTAAATGTGATTAAATATTATTTTGCTAAAAGAAATTATGACAAAGATAGTTTCAGAGAAACCCAGGAAGATTTCCATGAACTGATAGTGAAGTGAGCAGAACCAGGACAATTTATATAAAAACAACCATAATGCAAAGAAAAACAACTTTGAAGGACTTAGATACTTTAATTAGCATAATGACCAACCTAATTCCAGAGGACTCATGATGAAACAGGATAACCATCTCATAATACAGAGGTAAAAGGTTGAGAGTTAAAAATAAGCCATATAGACATATGTATACATATTGTATACAGATATATGCATTATTCATATACACAAAGAGGAAAAAAGAAATATATACATACATAAATATACACATGGATTTACTTATATATTATACATAGGACATGGCTAATGTAGAAATTTGTTTATCTTGTTTATACATGTTTGCAACAGGGGCTTTGTTTTTCTTTTTCTATCAGGTGTGAAGGGAGGAAGAGAAAGCAGTTTTTACTGATTAAAAATTAATTTTAAAAAGTCTTCTAGATATATAGCTCTTACGAACATTTCAACCTCTCAATTGACTTGTAAGCTACTTTACAGCAGGAAACAATATATCTCATTTCATCTTTTTATTTCCATTATTTGGCAGAGTCCCCTGAACGTCATGAACATTTAATATCTATTTATTGGATTTATTAGATTGAAGCATCTATAGTGTACAGGAAGGAGGTTCAGTTGAATAATTGAAGAAACGTAGAAAGCTACAAAAATAGTTCATTTTGTAATACAGACTTTCTTTATGAGATTGGGGTAGAAGGACTTATTCATCTCTGCTTTGAAAATGAGAGACTCAGTTATGGATAGCAATATTTTCATTCAATAGTGAATTATAGGCCAGGTAAAAAGACTTCTTTCCAAATAATAATAGATACTGATGTTTATATAGTGCTTTGATATTTGCAGAACAGCTTATACATGCCCTATTCCATTTGAGCCTCACAACATCCCTGTGTTGGGGATACAACAGAGTTTATTACCTCCATTTTATGGAAACCAAGACTCAGAGAAGTTGAGATTTACCTTCAGTAATATAGCAAGTCACAGGCAAGATTTGAGGCCAGGTCTTTTCCAACTCCAAGTTCAGCTCTTTGAGAATCTATTCAGAGAATTAGTAGCTTCAGTACCAAGAAAAACGTCTTCAAGAATGTCTTATCTGAAAGGTAGACTTACACAAAGACCATGCAATAGGACGGTGGAAAGCGATAAGCATTTATATAGCATCTATTAGGTGCCAGAAGTATGCTGTTTTCTTATCTCATCTGATCCTCAATACAATCCTATATGATGGATGCTATTATTATCCTTGTTTTAGAGTTGAGGCAGACAGATTAAGTGACTTACCCAGGGTCATACAGCTGTGTCTGAGGCTGTATTTGAACTCTGGTCTTCCGAACTGCAGGACCAGCACTTAATCCATTCCACTACAAGCTGATTTAGGCATTACAGAAAAGCTCTAGCATACTTAATTATTCTACCAGCTTACTGAATCAATGAAATGAAAGGCATAAATTGGGAGTATGGTATGTGGTTTCTGAAGAATGAGTCTGGTAGCATTGAAATAAATACTCATGAAACTGAGATAAAAGAGATAAATGGTCAATAATTCCAAAAGCTTGCAGAGAAGTAGTCAAATGTTATCCCCCCATGAAAGATAAATATCTACCTTTTGAAAGCTGGTAATGGGTGTTTTGATATTTCATATGTTTATGTGTGGTAATATTTCCTATAGGAAATCTGTTCTAAAGACAAACACAAGCTGTAGAATATTTCTAGCATAATTCATTTATTATTTTGTCATTACTGAAGATACTGTGGAATATAGTTTACCAGAGTAATTATGATTGTCTATATACCTAAATAAGAATTAATTATTTAGTTGAGTCAACTTTTTTTTTTTGCTTAGTTGACACCCAATACCAGCCAGGGATTTGCAATTTGCTAGCATTCTATTTTTAGCACCTCTGGTGAACGGAAAAGGTTATAAAGAACTCACAAATACAGTACTAATTTTTCATAGTCTTTTTGGGTTTTATTCAAGTAATCAAGTGCCAATATAGAACAAAGCTTACTTCAAGGCCTATATTTAATATTGGGACTTTGTATTTAATATCAGATTTAATGTACAGATTAAAGATTATCTTTAGTAGTTCAGTTGTTCTGCACCTATAATAATTACATTTAGTTATAAATATAAAAATTTTACAGAAAATAAGGGACTTCAAAATTGCATTGAAATTTTATTTTTACATTATGAATTATATTATGAAAACATGAAGTATCACTGTATGATATTAATATTCTTTATAGTATTAGCATTCTTCATACAAAAAAGATTTAAAAATAATTCTAGGTGTCAGCTTTTGAGTTAAAGTCATAAGACAGACTATTTCAAAATCATTAAAAGATTTGATAACTTTAGAAGTTAATGCCCATTTAATGGTTGCAAATGAAGGACATACCTAAATATATGTCATTAAATATATGTCATTGTTCCCTTTTCTCTCAAGACATAGGATGAACAAGCCTCATTCTAGCTTTAGACAAAGCAGACAACCTTTGCGTCACAGAACAAAGGGGAATAATTCATGTTACATAGAAACTTAAATTATACCAGCTTATATCCAAGGATTATTCTTTTATTCTAGCTTATCATGTAAAATGATGAGGTGTCTTCAAATACAATTTTATCACTAACACTAGAAATTTCATTACTAAAGTGACTTTGAAACCCTTTTATCAAATATCTCCTGAAGTCAAAGAAAAGCTGTTATAAAAACTCTACTCTGGTACCACACCCTCTCCCAGCCCCAACTGCATTACATACAGTATATCTTTTTGGTTACAAGTAAAAAGTGTTTAAACTGCAGCTATTGTGTTGTTCATACAATGTAATGTAATGATAGCTAATGTTATAATATTAAAGAAGCAAAGAAAGAAAAGTACTTCTTTAAGAGGTATATAATATACTGACAGACTTTTGTAGGAGACTGAGAACTCTTGGATATAAAGTATTAGATAAATACTGAGTATGCTTACATGCACCTTGCTGTTATAAGGTATTATAATCACTGTCTGATTTTAGCCACCTAATCCTTTCTGGGTTTTATACTTTTAACTTCCAACCCTCATAAATCATTTATGACTCATTAATCTGTTTTCTCAGAGGTAACTTGCAACCCCATAAAAGTGCTAATGTTCCTGTTAAAGGACAAGATATCTTCTTTTTTTTAATCAAATGTACTCAATTTATTTTTAGACCAAAGTGGTACATTAGTACAATGAATAGCTACAAAAAAAAAATCTATTCTTCCCTTCCCTTCTACTTCCCTGAGTTTGTTACCTCTGTCAGGAGGTATGTAGAATGCTACATTATTAGTTCTTTAGAATTGTGATTGGCCCAAGCATACATCAAAGTTCGTAAGTCTTTCAAAATTCTTTGTCTTTACAATGTTTTTATAATATAAATTATTCTTCTGCTTCTGCTCACTCTGTATCAATACAGGTCTCAGGTTTCTCTGCTATCATACCTTTCATCTTTTCTTATAGCACAATAATTATCCACTGCTTTATTTTACCATAATTTGTCTAGTCATTCTCCCCATTGATAAACACCCCTTTAGTTTTCCATTCTTTGTCACCACAAAAAGAGATACTAGAAATATGAGACCTTTTCCTCTTTCTTTGGGGTATAGACCTAGTACTGACTGGTATTACTAGGCCAAAGGGTATTCGCAGTTTAGTAACTTCTGGGGGCATAGTTTCAAATTTCTTTCTAGAGTGGCTGAACCAATTTATAGCTCTGCCAAGAGTGAGTTAATGTTTTCCTGCAGTCCTCCCAATATTTGCCATTTTTCTTTTTTTCTGATGTTGCAATCTGATGGGTATGAGATGGAAGCTCAGAGCTGCTTTAATTTGCATTTACCTAACTATTAGTGATTTTTTTTTCTATATGGCTCTCAGTAGCTTAGGTTTCTTCCTTAGAAAGCTGCCTGTCCATGTCATTTGAACATTTACCAATTGAAGAATGGCTGTTCTGTTTATAAATTCGAATAGGTCACATATGTGTGTGTAAGTATGTATGTATGTGTGTGTGTGTGTGTGCATGGAATGAGATTCTTTTCAGAGCAGTTGGATGCTTCCTGATTCCCTTCTAATTTTAACTGCATTGGTTTTTCTTGTATAGAATCTTTTCAATTTTATGTGATGAAATTGTCCATTTTATCTTCTGTGACCCTCTTTATCCTTTGTTTGGTCACGAACTGTTCTCTTGCTCATAGATTTGAAAGATAATTTCTTCCTTGCTCCTCAAATTTGCTTATATTGTCACCTTTAGCGTCCAATAAATTGGAGCTTGTCTTGGTATTAAATGTGAGATGTTGTTCTATATTTAATTTTTGCCAGACTGCTTTCTAGTTTTTCTGACAGTTTTTCTTGAATAGTGAGTTCTTCCTCCAGTAGCTGAAGTAGTTTTAATTTTTTTAATATAATATATGTGTGTATATATATGTATATATATATATATATTTATTATTCACCCATTAACTCCATAATATGTCAATCATGAGCTGGTTTTCAGCAGTTACATTCCCTTGATCATGACTGTATGAGGATGTAATTAATTGGAAAATAGAGACCAGAGAAGCCACCAGAGGTGACAACCTACGCCTATCTATGCTGTTGTGATACATTTATCAAAGTCAGTGGCTGTTTGGTGTAGCTGGTTTGGTTCTGTTCCCTCAGCTGGGGATTCTTGCTTCCATGAAAATCAGACCAACAGCGAAAGGGTTCCATGTCCTGCTCTGAATTCTCAGTGGCTTTGTCCAATTTTCATCGGCAGCTGATTACTGCAACACCAGTCCAACCTTCTCTGCTCCCATGCTGGGGCACTTCCAATTGTAGAGATAATACTGCAGGTTGCCACCCCCAATTCCAAATTTCAGCTTCTCCAAGAATGTTTTATTGTCCATGAGATCCAGTGGGTTGAATACATCGAATCCTTTCAATTTGGTGAAGACCAGAGCATCACTTATGAGGTCTAGAAGTGGGGTCTGGGTATGAACGTTGTAAAAGGAATAAGCAGTTTTCAAGCTCTTGTGTATCATCGGGTGATTCATGATGGTGGAGGGCAGAGTGTAGAAGCTCAGGAAGTCTGTCACTTCACCATCTGCATTCTCCACCACCAAAGTGTCAATGATGTTCTCCTGAGGAAAGAACCAGTGCTCCACCTCTTCCTGGCTCATGACAGGGGTCAGGTGGTGCTGCTTCAAGTACTTGGTCAGGAGTTGGTGCACCACTGGAATGTCCTTCATGGGTCACAACCCGTATGTTTTTGGAGTCTCTGGAAGTCGATATAACTTCATGGTTCGCTGCATGGTCATGTTCCTACTCAAATGTGAGAATTTCATTTCAATCAACTTTTGTGGTTAAGGGACTGGTGCCAGCACCTGCAAGTGCCAACAGGTTTGGGTAGTACTAACCCAGCAGTGTAAACAGCCTGAAAGACGCCCTCCAAGTGGGCTCTCCAGGTTATCTCTCTAATTAGAACTGCTTGGAATGCAATTTCTTGTGGACACACAAAAAATTGATTTCTACCATCTTTTTCTGTGTCATAGATATGGATGCTTGCAGGAATGGCACTGATGAAGCCTACCAACTTCTTACTCAAGATCACTCGGACTCCACAGTGCCACTGTGGGAGCCAGCCTGGGGGGCAAAGAGCCCACAAAAGGAACTCTGGTGAGTAATCAAATCAAAACATGTTGTCATCATCTTCCACATAATTCTCATTCGGGAGGGTGTACAGTTCTTAAAGCACACCTCGGTTCCCTAGGTCCAAGGAATTCCAGGTGAAGCTTTGGGGCAAAGTATAGGGCTCTTGAAGGATGTTGTCTTTTTCAGGTTCTATGGGTATTCACCAGTTCTCCAAGCTTAGCTACAGGCTGGGCATCCCAAAACTGGTAACGAAGTTTGCTGGCTTCCTCCATTGTTTTGGCAGCTCCTTGGCCTATTGAAAACAGCTCAATGGCTTTATGTATTTCCTAGATTCTCTCCACTGGTAAAGAGTTCACCTTCAGGGCAGAGCCAAGATGGCAGCGTAGAAGCAGCAAGGTCCTGCAGCTCGCACACTACCACCCTAAACACCCATAAAATATGAGCTCAGACAGAGTCTAGGATTCTCAGATTCACAAAAATACAGAAAACACATCTCTCACTGAAGGCATCTCGGCAGCAGGGGCTCATCACGACGGCCAGGAGCAGAGGCTGGCCCAGCCTGAAGCCAAGATCGTGGCTAGGCCCGGGGTGGTGGGAAGGAGCTGGGCTGAGCTGAGTCAAGCCGCACTGCAGCCAGTCTTCAGAGGAGAGGATCTACAGCCTCCAGCACCTCCACATCTGCAAAGACGTGAGTAAGGGGGACAGGAGAGGGGCAGCTTGCACCAGAGCAGAGACCGGCCCAGCCCAAAACCCAAACCAAGGCCAGGCCAGGCCACAGGGCAGTCAGGAGGAGCCGAGCCTTACAAGCCACACCTTGAGTTTACTTCAGAGAAGATCTATTGCACCTGAGGGAATCTTCACATCCACCAAACCAGGATTAGATGGTCAGTGAAAGTGAAAGTGAAACTTTGAAAATTAATTTGGGGAAGGAAAAGCAGTTCAGCCAATCTGCCCCCAGGGCAAAGAAACAGTGGGGGAGCGGAACTGCTGGAACAGGCAGTGACCCCAATGGGCAGCTTCAGAGGCCCTGGACTGCAGACTCCGCAGGGAGGGCTGAATC
>CM053594.1:197633931-197655295 GCA_028646575.1 Pseudocheirus occidentalis
AATTATTTTCTTCAGAATGCTTTTGAGATTCTTTTTCCATCTGGGAAATTCGACTTTTTAAGGCATTCTTCTCCTCATTGGCTTTCTGGGCTTCTTTTGCCATTTGAGTTAATCTATT
Organism: Pseudocheirus occidentalis; assembly: GCA_028646575.1. NCBI lineage: Eukaryota > Metazoa > Chordata > Mammalia > Diprotodontia > Pseudocheiridae > Pseudocheirus > Pseudocheirus occidentalis. The sequence continues at coordinate 197,634,050 of CM053594.1, forward strand.
TTTAAAGTGTTGGTTTCTTCATTCAGGTTTTTGACTCTGTTTTCATGATTTTCTCGCATCATTCTCATTTTTCTTCCCATTTTTTCCTCCACTTCTCTTATTTGCTTTTCAAAGTCCTTTTTTCAGTTGATCTATACCTGCTAGGCATTCTTCAAGCATCTTGGAAGCATTTGGTGTGGGAGTTCTGACTGTGCTATCTTCCTCAGTTCCATTCTTTGATCCTTTTTGTCCACCAAAAAGGATTCTAGAGTTTTATTGCTGTTCTTATTTTGCTTCCTTTTCCTCATGTTGGCCAGTCAATTAATTGTTTGTTGTTGTTGTTGTTTTTAGCTTTGTGGAACTCTGCTTCCAGGGGAGAAAACTTTGTTCCAAATTGCTGGTGTTTTCCCAGCCAACAGAGCCTTTTGGGAGGTGTTGCAGCTTCCCTCCCCCCAGAACCACCACCCTAGACCACGATCCAGATCCAGGCCACTGAATGCAAGAGCACTTGGCCCTGATCAATTGACTCAGCCCCCCCTGTGGGGTCCACAGGCCAGAGGCTTTGAAGCAGTCCAGTGGGGGCAGCTGCCACTTACAGCAGCTCCTGACCTTCTCCCAGTGCTTCCTCGCTCTGGGGGCAGATGGGCCAAACTGCTTATCATCCCCCAAATTAAGTTTCAAGGTTCCACTTTCACTGACTTCTAATCCTGGTTTGCTGGATGTGAAGATTCCCTCTGTTGCAGTAGATTTTCTCTAAAGTAGACTCAAGCTGTGGCTTGGAAGGCTTGGCTCCCCCTGACCACCCTGGGGCCTGGCCGTGACTTTGTTTTGTGGGCTGGGCTGGTCTTTGGCTCCTGGCCTGTCAGCCTGCTGGATGAGACCCTCCTGCCTAGATGCGTTTCTCTAATCCCTGTTTTTCATGCCTTTTTAGATGTGGAGTTGCTTGAGGCTGTAGATCTTCCCTCTTGTAGACTGGTTGTAGCTTGGCTAGGCTCCTCTGGACTCCCTGGGGCTGCCAAGAAGAAACAATTTGAATACTGTGGAAACAGAATTAGGATAACCCAGGATCTAGCAGCTTGTACATTAACAAACTAAAGGGCCTGGAAGTGATATTCTGGAGATCAAGGGCACTAGGATTAAAATCAAGAATCACCTACCCAACAAAATTGAGAATAATGTTCCAGGGGAAAATATGGTCATTCAATGAGGTGGAGGACTCTCAAGCATTCTTGCTGGAAAAAAAAAGAATTGAAAAGAGAAATTGACACTAAAATACTAGAAGCATGAGTAGGAAAACATGGAAAATAAATCATAAGGTTCTTATCAAAGTTGGACTACTTACATGCCAATCTGGAAAAACAATAACTGTAACTCATGAAACTTTTCTTAGTATGAGGATAGTAGAAGGGAATACAAATGTACATATACATATACATACACATGTTTATATTGGAGGGTTTATATATGTGTATGAATGCACATCTAAGGACACAGGATCATTTGAATAGAAAGGCACAGTACTCTAAAATGTGAAATTCTGAGGTGGGAGAGGATTAGAATGAGAGGAGACAGAGAGAGACAGAAGGGGGTTAATCATCTCATAATAAAGAGGCAAGGGATAATTGTTACAACGGAGGGGAAGAACAGGGTGGCAAAAGGGAAAGGGTCAGCCTTACTCTCATTGAATTTAGCTTAGGGAAGGAATCACATAAACTCTAATATGGGTATCCTGAGACACAGGAGAATAGCACGGATGGAAATGAGAGGTGTGATGATGGAACAGAGGGGAGGGGGGAGGGGGTGCCTGGAAGTACACACTTCTGTAAAGGGGCAGGGACATGGTGGAGAATAGAACAAGGTGGGGCAGATAGGAATGAGGGATATATAATCAGTCTCTCACAATATGCCCACTGTGAAGATGTTCTGTGTAATCACACATGTACAGCCTGTATTTAATTGCTTGTCCTTCCAGTGGGGGTGTAAAGCCAAGCAACAGTAGATTCCCAAAACAATGCTACTGTGAACAGCTTTTAAGATTCAGATTATGCAGTAGTAGTGAACACTCTTTATTCCATTCTAAATCAAGATTCAGTACAATATTCACAGTATCAACAATTCACAATATTATATACAATATTTAGAACAAGGAACAAAAGAAGAATCACCTGGTTTCCCTAAGGGGGAAATCAGCTTAAAACTTAAAGATTCAATCAATCAAGTTACAAAATAATCACCTAGTTTTCCCTAACAGGGAAACCAGATTAACACTGAAAGTTTCAATCAATCAATTAACAATATACTGATCTTCCACTCATGGGGCAACCATAAACTTTAGTCTCCTAATACAATCCTTAGAAAAACCACATAAACTTTCCAACCCTTTATTTCCAACAATATTCAGTTTAGTCCAAGGGGAGGTTTTTCTTCATTTTGTCTCTGGGTGGTCTCTCTGATTCCCTGAATCCTCTTCTCTTGTCCCAGCTCCCTCCTGAATCTGCCAAACAATCACCTAGATTCAGGAGCTGACAGTTGACCGCTGCCAGGCTCACATTCAATTCTCAGAGATAAACAGCTCCCAGGTCCTTGTCCACAAACAAACCAAGTCCCATCCTGTTCATGTCTCAGTCAGCTTCTAGATACTGGGAGAGGAACTCTGTCTCTCCCTCTCTTTCTCAGCTGACTTCAGTCTCCATGAATCTTCCTTGACTGAGGAGCCAATTCCAAAATTCTCTCCTCTCTCTTGAAAATTCTTTATATACAGCACTGGCCTCCTGTCTCAGCCTGGGAGCTTTGCTACTCTATCATTTTTGTGGAGTCTGGAGATCTAAAAAAATTTTAGAGTCATATTTTATAGGTATTTGAGGTGGTATTTGGTGGAACTCATGGAGTTCTAGTGTTTCTGTGCCACCTTCTTGGCTCTGCCACCCCACAAAAATACAGAGGTGAATAGAAAATTTGACATTCAAATACATGAAGGAAGAGAATCATGAGAAAGTGAACAGAAAAAAAGGAATAATAAGGAACTTATCAAAGTTGAACTTTTTACATGCCTACATGGAAAAATGATAATTGTAACTTATGAAATTTTTCCCAGTATGAGGATACCTGAAGGGAATATACCTTATTCTCAGTGAATGTAGCTTAAGGAGGGAATAACATATGCACTACATTAGGTATCTTACTGTACAGGTAAGTAAGGGGAAGCAGATAAGAGGGAAGATGATAAAAGGGAGGGCAGATTTGGGGGAGGGGAGTTAGAACCACACACTTTTGGAAAGGGACAGGGTCAAAGTAGGAAATAGAACAAGTGAAATATAATCAGTCTTTCACAATATATCCACTATTGAATTGTTTTGCATAGGTTGCAATATACAACCTGTACTGAATTGCTTATCTTCCCAGTAAGGGTGGTTGACAACAGAAGCAAGGGAAGAATCTGGAACTCAAACTTTTAAAATCATATGTTTGAAAAATTATTATTATTATTATCATTATTATTATTATTATTATTTACATGCAATTGGGAAATAAGATATACAGACACTGGGTTATGGAGATGATCTTGCCCTACTGGAAAGTTGGAGGGGAAATGGGGGAGGATGTTTGAGAGAGAAGATTGGGGGCGGGGGTATTTAGTAAGATTGCTTTTTTGGGGCGGTGGGTAGCAGAAAGATGGATAGAAAATTTGTAAATCAAAATATTTTGGAAAGGAATGTTGTAAACTAAATATGAACATAATTACTTTTTTGCTTTTTGGAGGGCAGTTTGTGATTTAAGTGATTTGCCCAAGGTCACACAGCTAGTTTTTGTGTTAAGTGTCTGAGGCCAGATTTTAACTCAGGTCCCCCTGACTCCAGGTCCGGTGCTCTATTCACTGCGCCACCTAGCCGCCCCAACATAATTTTAAAAAAAAAGAGTATAATGAATAAAAAGATAGCTTGTCCAATCTAGATAGACTGAGGCAGACACCACTGTGACACTCATTTTTATCGCTTAGCTTATTAACATTTTAAGAGAGAGAATGCAAAATAATTTTTTTAAATGCCACACTGGAAATACTGTAACTTTGCTACATTACATACAAGATTAAAATATGGGAGCTTCCTTACCTTGTGAACTCTGGAGATGGAGCTTGTCATTTTAAGCAACCTATTCAGAAACAAAGCAGTTTTACTAAACAGTGTTACCTGGATAATGCTCCATAAGATCACATGGACACCATTCATCCTTTAAAAGACACCATGTTTTGCTAAAAAATATGATGAAACTCATTGAGTTGTGTGTCAAGGGAAATATTTAAAATATATGTCAAAATTCCAATGGACTATAAAGATATAAACTTGTTTATTGTTAATTGTTGGCTCATTCCAGGCTGATTTTTTAAACTAAATTTTTAAATAGAAAAATTCTAGAAATCTCAAGTATTATAATATCAGATCTAGCTTCAGATAAAAGGAGAAATAGAACAATTCTATACTTCTAGAGTAAAGCAGTAAATTTAGGTAAATTCAGTGACTGGGAAATAGAACCATCAACTAAGTTCCTTAGTTTCTTCACATAACAAATGTTTTAGAGATTTCTTAAGCTATTCCGTGTCGTGCACCTTTATTTATAGGGGATTGTCTCCAAGGGTTAGACACTCCTACAATACATACAAATTAATCGTTCTTTTTGTAGAGTAAGTCATAAGGGAGTTTTAAGGGAATAACACAGACATCTAACAAATTCTTTCTAATTGGCTATATTGATAGGCAATGTTGACTGTTACCTCTGACCAAGTGTTATTCTCTAGTAAACAGGAAGAGAGCTAACTTCACCATCACACCTTTAATTGTCCATAGGTAATTTGTCCATTTTGATCTGTATTGTCATTTGGACAGAAAATTATTTAGTAAATCTTATGGAAGTGAAGTCAACCTTAACATTTTCATGTGGAAATGATTAGTACAAATAACCTCCACAATGTTTGGTAGAGGTAAAATTAGGAATTATATTACCTGCTATGAAACTCAAAGTAAATGGTTTTTGTCTTTCAACTTATATTGCATCAATCAAGTATCACAGCTTAGTGACTGTAATACCATTATGCTTTAATTAGGCTATTCAGCCTTTACTTATTCAGGTACACTGGGGTTATAGATTCTTCCATACAGGAATAATATGCACACTCATCAAGTTACTCATACACCATGATAATAAAATGTCCTTTGCATCTTTAAAACATAGAAATAATTTTTGGTTGATTGTGTAGCTCTTTATTAATTCCTTTATGTGTCAGATAAAATTCATATTAGTCATTATAGAGAATTTTCACAAACTAAGATGATTCCTAGATAATGCTTTTCAGCTTGTGATTAGAAGCCATTACAAAGAGCTGAAAAATCTTAAGCTCAGTAAATATTTTGGAAGAGAGGTGATCTCTGAAAGTTGTTACCCTCCAAAACAGAAGACATGAATTTTACCTTATGTCAAAAACATATAAGCTGTCAAAACATCTCTCTTTCTGTGCATGTGTAGTGAATATAGCTTGAGGAGGGAATAACATATGCACTACATTGGGTATCTTACTGTACAGGAAAGTAAGGGGAAGCAGATAAGAGGGAAGACGATTGTACAGATACATGAATTCTATAGTGTCAACATGGAGCTCGGTCACTAAAAAAAGATTCACTATCTGAATTCTCTTTGGCATCTATTTAACCTTTCCCATCAGGCATGGCGAATCTGGCCTCAAGAAGATCTGGGTCTAGTCATTCAGATGTCATTTTGTTTCTTATTGCCATCACAAGAACACCCACTTGAACCATTTGGAGATATTTGGCATATGTTGGATCCTTTGCTACATTTAAGATACGGTCTGTAACTGCTTCACTTTTCTTTGGTCCAGTGTGTTGTACTCTCTTCTGCTCAGATTGAGGAGACAGAGATAACTGTTGACCTGCGGGGTCTTCAGGACCATTTGTAACACCAGTAACATTTGCAGTCAATATTTCAAATTTAACATCTTCTAGATCAGTGGTTCTAAACCTGTGTGTCACGTCCCCTTTGGGGGGTCAAACGACCCTTTCACAGGGGTCACCTAAAACCATGGGAAAACACATATTTCCGATGGTCTTAGGAACTAAGACATCACTCTTCTATCCATCTCCAGGCAGGTCTGCCCATATGCAGATACACCCACATATGAGTATTAAAGGGTCACAGCATTAGAAAGGTTGAGAACCACTGTTCTAGACCCAGAAAAGATGATAGCTTTGGATCCAAAATATTGAGAGTGGTTTCTATTTGTTGGATCTGAAGAGAAAGAGCTGAAGTTCCTCATTACAAACGCTAGAAAATCAATTGAGAAACTGTATAGTATGTACCACAAATTAGTTTAGAAATGAAACAGTCCTTTTCTGTTGAACTTCTGGCACCTTGGTCAGGTCTATGCCCAACCCCACCAAATGCAGACGGTCTTCATCCATGGCTCCAATGAGTGGGCTCCATGCCCCCGGCTTTCCCAGCCTGGACCCTGGGAGCAGCTCCTGACTGGCCCCCTGAGTCTGAGGTCCCATGGCCCTTTTCCCTCAGTTGATCTTTTTCTTTGAGTCTTTTGATGCAGGAGTTATGACTTTAATGTCTTCCTCCCATTCTAATTAATACTTGATCCTTTTGTCCCCCAAAAAGTATTCTATTGTCTATTTGTGCTTCCATTGCTTGCTCATATTGGCAAACAATTAGTTGACTTTTGAGCTCTTTGCCATTGTAGAACTCTGCTTGCAGAATGCAGAGAGCTATGTCCCCAAATTGCTGGGACATTTGTAGCTGCCTGAGCTATTAGTTGAGTGCCCTCTGTATAGCCCACACTCCCTCTGGCTCACTGGTCACACACCCCAGGACCACCACACAAAACTGTTATCCAAATCCAAGCAGGTCAAAGCAAGAGTGATTACCCTCCTAATGGTTGCTTAGTTGCCTACAATCTGTACGCCAGGAGCTCTGGAAGCAGCCACATGGCAGTGGCTGCAGCCACCGAACCTTCTCAGCTTTGCTCACCAGGGGTAACAGCTGGACCACAATCCCCTTGTTCCAAAAATGTTCCACACTGACCTTTTTACTTTGTTATGTCATTTGTGGATTGAGAAGTCTGGAAACTGGGATAGCTGCTGTTTATTTACTCTCCTGAAGTCTGCTTTAACCTCAGCTGGTCAGGGCTGCCTGGGGCTAGAACTGCAACTCAGTTGGGACTGTGCTAGGCTCCCAGAGTGCAGCAATGGACCTTTCCTGCCACCCTGCCAGGCTTCCTTCAGCATGAGGCTTGTTTCTCTCTATGACTTTGTGGGTTCTGTAGCTCTACAGTTTGTTTAGTGTCATTTTTACATATATTGGAGGAGGTAGAAGACGGAGAAGTTCAGCAGTTCTGTTTCTACTCCACCATCTTAGCTCTGCCCCCAGTGATGCAGTTTTTAAGAGTTCCAAGTATCATCTACCCATGTAGGGATGAAAACGGTACTCTCTTATTGAATAATGTATTTTTTTTCCTTATCTGTTTATGCTTCTCCTGAGTCTTGTATCTGAAGATGGAATATATGATACTAAATTTTGCTGTGTAATTGATCCTTGGTTTTATTCCAAGCTCCCTTGCCTTATGGAACAGCATATTTCAAGTCCTTCGATCATTTAATGCAGAATCTTCAAGATCCTGTTTAATCCTGACTGTGGTTCCATGATATATAAATTCTTTCTTTCTGATTGCTTGCAGTATTTTTTCCTTGACCTTATAATTCTGGAATTTGGCTGCAATATCCCTTGTATTTTCAGTTTGGGATCTCTTTACAGAGGTGATTGATGGATTCTTTCAATGACTACTTTACCCTCTGATTCTAAGATCTGCAGTCAATTTTCCTTGATGATTTCTTGAAAGACACTTTCAATAATTATTAAAGTACCTTCCTTGGATCTATTTTCCAGGTCAGTTGTTTTTCCAATGATGTATTTTACATTTTATTCTATTTTTTCCATTCTTTTAATTTTATTTAATTAATCCTTGTTGCCTCATAAAGTCATTATCTTCCAGTTGCCCAAATGTAATTTTTTTAAGGAATTGTCTTCTTCAGCTAGCTTTTGTACCTCACTTTCCTATTGGCAATTCAACTTTTTAAAGGAGGTCTTCTCTTCAGTGAATTTTTATGTATCCTTTCCAATTTGACCAATTGTTTTTTAAGGAGCTAGTTTCTTTAGTCAATTTTTGTCCTATCTTTTCCAAGATGTTTATTCTTTATTGTGTACCTCTCATTTGTCTTTCCAATTTTTTAACCTCTCTTATCTGACTTTTAAAATCATTCTTAGGTCTTACAGGAAGGTTTTTGAGGCTTGGGACCAAGTCACATTTTTATTTGAGGTTTCACTCATAGGTATATTGACAATGATGTCCTCTTCTGAGTTTGCTTCTTGATATTCCCTGTCAACATAATAATTCTCTACGGTAAGCACACTCTTCTGCTTTTCTACTCATTTTGTTTTCCTATTTCCTGGCTTTTAAAGTTGAGCTCTCCTGCTGGAACACAGAGGGCCCTATCCCAAGCTTCTTGTGCTAAGGCCTAGGGTCTTGGTCATTGGCTTTGTATGACAGGGCCTCAGGTGTTGGCAGCTGGAATCTGTATGGGTCTGGAAGTTTACATGATGCTAAATTGGGGTCCTAGTGGTGGTGTTGGTGTTTGGTGAAGCCAGGTGGTATTTTTCAACATTTCCCCAGGGTTACACTGAAGCACATGGAGTTCTGGCTGCCAGATGACTCCTGCGTGTCCAGAATTATGCTGAGGCATGGGGTGGGAGTTCAGTTGCTAGAAGATGCCTGCCCATTCAGTAATGTGATGAATCAAAGGTAGATTGGTCAATTTGGGGTGTCTGACTACTTGGGGCTCCTCCAGCATACATGGTTCCCCAAGCTGGAGTCCATCAGTTTCCCTGTCTATGCTAAGGCATATGAGAGCATTGAGGTTTGCCTGCTTCAACACCGTGGAACTCAGGAACTCCTGATGGTTTGCTGAGCTGTGGCTTGCTGTTTGCTTTCTAGGAAATTTTTCATCCTGAACCATTCTCCCATTTATATCAAGTGAAATGGGACCTTCTTGGTTATCTTCCAAGTTCCCTAAAATAAAAAGACTGTTATACCCTGCCTTTCTAATATCTCTTGTGTTCCACAATTTTCCTGGGACTTTTTTTTAGAACTTTTTAAAGGTCAATGAGGAAGGGTCAGAGAAATTTACTTCTTACCTTACTTTCTTGGCTCTCAGAAGTCCCTTCCAGTTTCAAAGTTCTTAAATTACTTACTGTTCATTCTCATGGAAGGTTTTTGACAACATGGTTGAAAACATCATACTAAAAAGCAAGGGAGCAAGCACACAGCCTTGTTTTACTCCTTTGGTGACCAGAAAAGCGTGAAAGCATCATTCATTATCCAGAACCAAGGCAAGCATGCCATTGTGAAACTGACATACAGCACTGATGAGATTATCTGGGCAAACAATTTTTGACAATTTTCCATAAGCACTCAGGACTGAATGAATCAAAAGTCTTGGCACCATCTACAAATATTGTTTGCAGACCACTGTTCTGTTCTTGGCATTTCTCCTGGGGTTGTCAAGCAGCAAACATCATAGCAACCATTCCTTGGTCTTTTCTGAAACAATATTATCTCTCAGGTAGATGACCCTTCACCCTTCTTGGCAGAAAACAAACCTATTGAGGAGGACTTTGGCAAGAATTTTGCCAGCACTGACTAAAATGGAGAGCCTCTGTGATTGTCACAAGAAAATCTATTTCCTTTACCTTTTTAGAGATGGACAATGGAGTGTCCTTGAGATCATGTGGGATAACCTCCTCTTACCATATAACCTGGATAATTTCAGTCAACTTTTGTATGAGCAATGGACTCTCCATCTTGTAAATATCAACTGGAATAGAACAAGAAGCCTCTTATTCTAAGCCACCCTCTGGCAGCCTTCCAGAAGAATGATACTGTGGACAGCTTTCAAGGTTCTGATTACATAGTATAGTGAAAACTATATTTATTCAATAACAAATCAGGGCAAAACATTCACAGAAAACTAAGGTACAGCATTCAGAATATTACAATTTATCACAGAAAATCAAAATACAGCATTCAAAACAACTTATCACTAAAATAGTCACATAGTTTCCACCAAAGTGGTCACAGTTTTCAACAAAGTACATTCATTTAGTCAATCACAAAATCACTAATTCAATCATAAAGTACAGAAGTCAAAGTTTTATATCTACTTATCCCAAACTATTTCTCTCTATGGACAGTACCTAATCTTGAAGAGGTAGGGAAGAGCTGGGTATAGAAGCTCATATGAATTCCTAGAGGGTTCTTGTATGGAAAGTATTTCGCAGGGCTCAAGCTATCTTTTGGCAGAGTTACAAAAATTTGTTGTTATACTTACTTAGCAGCAGTGAGGAGAGGCGATTAAGGGGACATGCAAGCTTTATAGGGATCTAAGGAAGAGTTATAAAATTTAATGTTATGCTTTGCAGTAGGCAGGAGAAGGTTAACAATAGCCTGCAAAGTGCAGGCATTAGAGATACAGTTTTTATAGTGATAAAACTATCAATCAGTGGTTAATTATCCTAACTAGGTGAGTATAGGTAGAGTTATGGAGAAGTTTGGGAAGAGTTTAGGAGTGGTCAGTGCTTAAAGAGACATGCACTTTTTATATCAACTGTGCAGGCACATTGCCCATAATTCACTGGGACATCACCCCCTTCAGGGAGAGAGTAAAAGGGTATGCTTTTTGCTTTAATACATCACTAAGTTATTTTTGGTCAAGGATGGACAATATGGCTCTTGGGAGAATAGGTTTGACTGTCCAAGTTTGGAAGCTAGACTGACTAGGGATTCAGGAGGTATCATATTGGGAGGAAGTTATCTCTCTGATAACATCGTTCAAGGTTTTTGGGTTCAGCTGGCCACTTAGAACAAAGGAGGTCTCTAAACTAAAGAGTTTGTTTATGAAATACTTGGGTGATGTATTAATGAACTATCACTAGGCAGACTGCTGGTTCAGAGAAAAGACTTTTAGGCTGGGGGTAGAGGAGAGGCAGACTTAATGATTTTATGTCTGGGGGAAGTGTGCTTTTACAACTTTGGCCATTAAAAACTGATGTTATGGAAAAACCCAAGCACAAATATATGACATTACAAACTGAGGTCATGGAAAAAAGCATCCCAGATGTTACAAAGGCAACCCAGCACCCCATTAATCTTATTAAATCATTTCAAGCATATGTTACAAATAAATACACACATACACATTTGTATTGTCAAAATATTTTAGATGCACCCTATTCCCTACAGCTAATGCCCAACAAGCAGGCTGTGCCCTGAGCTAGGCATTACAGCAATACTTATCACTCTGAATTATCTCACTCTCTGGAAAAGTATATTACTTTGACCAAGCACCAGGTGTTCACTGCCCAAATTTCCCAGGCACCTGAGAACCATCTTGATTGACTTGCTCACTTGCCTTGTAACAGCTATATGAAACAAAATTTTGTGAGACAATGAACCTGGAGGTTGTTCCCATAGGAACAGGAACACCTGCATTGCCCACATGTGAACCTGCCATAGGAAACTTCTACTCGAGACCTAAGATTATGTCATTGTCTAGTTCACTTATGCATTTAAACATTGCTTGTACCCTAACATGTTAAACACTCTTTCTCAAGGAGGGAGGGTGATTCTTGCTTGTAAGTTATATTCTTCATTCTGAAATAAGTTACACTACTACTTTATGTCCTGCCATGGCTGTCTCCAGCCTGGTCTTTTTGGTTCTGGCCATTCCTGGGTTAGAGATCAGTCCAGTATATACCGCTTTATTTATGCATGTGCATGTGAAATATTTATATATGTACACATACATGCACACATGTGTCATTGGAGTATGTATACACACACACATTTCACCTATAATAAAACATCCCTTGGTGCTACTGTCTGCTGACCTAGATGGGATCCAGAGTGCCGCCTAATATGATAACTTTTTTTTTCTTAAATGCATCATGAATGCCCATTTTGCAAAAGAGTAATGATCTGTAGCAGTTACAAGTAGGAACAACAGTTTCTTTGAATATTTACAAGGGGAAGAGAATCAACTAAACAAACATTTTATTGGGCAAATACTGTATATTGATTTGTTTTGGAAGAAGTTAGTGTCAGTAATTAACAGCCTCAAAAGGAAAGTTATTCTGGTATCATCGTGAAGAAAACCTCAAATGGAGTCATGAAGCACCAAACGAGACTGGAAAGTGACTGAACAACATTAAATTATTATCTTATAATTATTCTTGAAGAAACTTATATCCAGATGGTTTATGTAATTTATTCATTCCCATAGTAACTAAATATCAAGCAATGATAGTAGCTTTATATGTAATAATTTAATTCTCTTCATTGCCCTGTCATCGCCCTTTTTATAACCCATTTCCATACAAAAGCAAATGCATACTTGATGAAAGGCAGTAAAGTTAACTTATAAAATAGGACCAAAATTCATAGTAATTCTGTATGTAGATGGATAGTACAAAACGGTTTATACTTATGCTCCTAATTAGGGAAGAAGGAGCTCGAACAATAGACTAGGTTTTAAGTTCCTACAATTGCTGTAAGAAAAACTCTTCTTGCCTGTCTAGCTACCATTATGTCCTCATGCCACAAAAAAGATACTGCCAGTAACTTAAGCACAGGATCAGCCACAGGAGTTTATGATAAAAAAACGATAATATGGGGAATCTATTATATGTTGTTTCTCTTTTTATTTAGTATTTAATTTTCCCCAGTTGTATGTATAAATTTTTTTTACCATTTGATTTTAACATTGATTTCCAAATTCCCTTTATAACTCCATACTATCCCTAATTGAGAAAGCAAGAAATTTGACATAGCATATACATGGGTAGTTATGGAAAATATTTCCATGCTAGTCATGTTGTGAAAGAAAGAATAAACCAAAAAGCATCCCTCAAATAATGAAGGAAAAAATACACGACAATCTGTATTCAGACCTCATCATTTCCTTCTCTGGGTATGGATAGTAGATTTCATCATAAGTCCTTCAGAATTGTCTTGGGTCATTTTATTGTTGAGAATAGCTAAGCCACTCACAGTTGATCCTCTTGCAATATTGCTGTTATTTTGTGCACAGTCTATTATTTCATTTTGCATCAACTCATACAAGTTTCTCTGGGCATTTCTGAAAGCATTTCATTCCTAATTTCCCATAGAACAATAATATTTCATCACAGCCTCGCATCACAACTTGTTCAGTCATTTCCCAATTGGCAGGTATCCTCTCAATTCCAAATCTTTGCTCCCAGAAAATAAGTATAAATACTTTTGTGCACATGGGTTCTTTTACTTTTTGTTTTAATCTCTTTTGGTGTAAAGACCTAGTAGTGGTGTTTTTAGGACAAAGATTAGACATGGTTTTATACCCCTTTGTGCATAGTTCCAAATTGCTCTACAAAATGGTTGAATCAGTCCACAGCTCCACCAATTGTGTCCCATTTTTCACATATACCTCCACCATTTGTCATTTTCCTCTTCTGTCCTATTGGCCAATCTAATAGGTATGAGGTAATACCTTGGAATTGTTTTCATTTTCATTTCTCTAGTCAATAGTGAGTTAGAGCATTTTATATGGTTATAGATAGCTCTGACTGCTTTATCAGAAACTTCATATCTTTCAATCATTTCTTGAGTCGGGAATTAGCTGTTTTATAAATCTGACTTGGTTCTCTGAGAAATGAGACTTTTATCAGAGAAACTTGTTTTATTTTTTCTTTCTCTATTACTATTGCTAAATGTATTTCCATCCATCCTATCCCACCTCAACTATTTATTCTATTCTCTCCTTATTCCTTGTCATTCCCCAAAAGTATTTTACTTCTGACTACACTCTCCCCAATTTGTCCTCCCTTCTATCACCCACTTTCTTTTATCCCTTTCCTCTCCTACTTACCTGTAAGGTAAGATGCATATTTATCCTCACTTGACTGTGTATGTTATTCCTTCTTTGAACCAATTTTGATGAAAGTAAGGTTCATTTACTCCAACTCATCTCCCCCCTCTTTCCCTATATTGTAAAAGCTTTTTCTTGCCACTTTTATGTGCAATAATTTACCCCATTTTATCCCCCTTTCTCTTTCTTCCAGTACATTGTCACTCACCCCTTAATTTTTTTAGATATCATCCCTTCATATTCAAGCTCTCTGTCAATATATGCTTTCTACCACACTTAATGAGAAAGTTCTTATGCGATACAAGTATTGTCTTTATACATAGGAATGTAAACAATGTATCTTTATTAAGTACATACAGATATCCATTTCCTCTTTACATATTTATTCTTCAGTTTTGTTGGATAGATGATTCTTGGTAGTAATCTATTGCCCTCCAGAACATCATATGCTAAGCCCCCAATCTTTTAATGTAGAATGCTAAATCTTGAGTTATCCTGACACTGGCTCCATGATACTTGAATTGTTTCCTTCTAGTTCCTTCAAGCATTTTCTCCTTCACCTGAGAACTCTGGAATTTGGTTATAATATTCCTTGGATTTTGAATTTTTGGATCAATATATTCTTACTATTTCTATTTTACCACCTGGTTCTAGGATGTCAGATCAGTCTTCCTTCATAATTTCTTGAAAGATGATGTCTAGGAGCAGAACCAAGATGACAGAGTAGAAACAGGACTTCCATGTAGCTTTAGCTTCCAAACCCTGCAATGTATGTAAAAATGACTCCAAACAAACTTTAGACCTACAGAACCCACAAAGTGATAGAGAAAAACAAATTTCCCACTGAAGGAAGGCCACCAGACCAGCAGGAAGGGTCCATCAGTGGCTGGGGGCCAAGCACAGTTCCTTCTTAGCCATGGTTTAGCTCCAGGGCAGCCCTAACCAGCCGTGGCTGGAGCAGACATCTGGAGAGTAAATAACCAGCAGCTGTAGCAGTTTGAAACTTCTCACTCCACAAATGCCAAAGAAAAAGTAAAACATCAGTGTGGAACTTAGTTCAAACACAAGGAGCATGGTCCAGCTACTAACCCAGGAGGGTGAAGTAAAGGAGGCATGGTGGTTGCAGCTGCTGCCACATGGCTACTTCCAGAACTCCTGGTCTGCAGATTGTAGGAGAACCAAGTGACTATTCAAAGCGTTATATCACTCTTGGTTTGCCGGATCATGTTTTGGGTGGTGGTCCTAGGGTGTGTAACCAGTGAACCAGAGCATGTGGGGGATGTAGAGAGGGTGACCATCTAATAGCTCTGGCAGCAGCAAAAAATCCAGGGATTGTAACAGCCAAGTGGCACAGTGAATAGAGCATGAGCCCTGTAGTCAGAAGGACCTGAGTTCAAATCTGGCCTCAGACACTTGACACAAAAACTAGAGGTGTGACCTTAGGCAAGTCACTTAACCCCAATTGCCCTCCTAAAAGGAAAATAAAAAAGAAAAAAAATCCAGGGATTTAGAACATAGATCTCTGTATTTTGGAAGCAGAGTTCTACCATGACAAAGAGCTCAAAAATCAAGTAATTGGCTCTCAATATGAGAAGGCAAAAGAAGTACAAACAGATGACAGAATCTTTTGAGGGGGGACAAAAAGGATCAGGAAATGAAGAAAATAACACCTTAAAAATAGACTAACTCAAACGGCAAACGAGGCCCAAAAGGCAAATGAGGAGAAGGATGCTTTAAAAAGCCAAATTTCCCAGATGGAAAAAGAACTTCAAGAATTCAATGAAGATAAGAAATCCTTCAAATTTAGATTGGAGCAATTGGAATATCATGACTTTATGAGAAATCAAGATACTATAAAACAGATCCAAACAAATGAAATAATAGAAGACAATGTGAAATATCTCACTGGAAAAACCACTGAGCTGGAAAATAGATCCACGAGAGAGAATTTAAAAATTATTGGACTACCTTAAGGCCATGATTAAACAAAAAAATAATCTAGATGCCATTTTTTCAAGAAATCATCAAGCAAAATTGCCCTGATATTCTAGAACCAGAGGGCAAAACAGAAAAAGAAAGAATTCACTGATAAACTCTACAAAAAGATCCCCAAATGCAAAGTCCTAGGGATATTATAGCCAAATTCCAGAGTTCCCAGGTAAAGGAGAAAATACTGCAAGCAGTCATGAAGAAACTATTTGAGTATTGTGGAATCACAATCAGGATAATACAAGACCTAGCAGCTTTTACATTTAGGCATCAAAGGGCTTGGATTATGATATTCTGAAAGTCAAAGGAGCTAGGACCTCAAACCAAGAATCACCTACTGAACAAAACTGACTATAATGTTACAGGGAAAAATATGATCATTCAATGAAATAGAGGATTTTCAAGAATTCTTGATGGAAAAAGAAAAGTTGAACAGAAAAATTGACTTTCAAATAAATACAAGAAGCAAGAGAAGCATGAGAAGGTAAACAGGAAAACAAAATCATGAGGAACTTATTCATTAAAGTTGGGGCAGAGTCAAGATGGTGCCATAGAAGCAGGAAAACTCCATGAGCTACTCCCATAACCACTTCAAATACCAAGAAAATATGACTCTAAACAAATTTTAGAGCTCCAGTCTCCTGTTGAAGACACTCGGCAGACAGTCAGGAAGAGTTTGTCACTGCAAAGTAGGAGCTGAGACCAGCTGTGGCTGGAGCATTCAGCAGAGTGGATCACTTCTGGCAGCTCTGGAAGTTTCCAGAATTATCAACCCATCAGCACCAAAGACAAAGTGAAAAGTCAGTGGAATTTGGCTGAATTTGTGCCAGATGGAGGAGTGGGTCTGTCCCTCTGGCCCAAGAGCCAGAAGTGACAGAAGCTGTGGCCCTACAGCCACCTCCACATGGCTGTTTCAGAGCTCCAAGCCTGCAGATTGTAAAGGGGGAGAGAGACCATTCAGAGGGTAAGTGCTCTTGCCTTAAACTGCCTGGATCAGGATCATGATCTTGGGTGATAGTCCTGAGATGCGTGACCAGTGAGCCAAAGTTAGCAGGGGCTGTAGTGCAGCTTCCTAAAAGCTCTGGCAGCTGCAAAACCCCCAGCAATTTGAGACAAAGCTCTCCCCTCTGGAAGCAGAGTTCTACTGTGGCTAAAAAGGCAAGTTAATTGACTGGCAACATGGACAGGCAAAGGAAGCAAAGCAAGCTCAGCAATCCAATTTTAGATTCCTTTTTGGGGGATAAAAAGGATCTAAGCATGGAATGAGAGGAAGACAATACACTCAGAACTCCTGTAACAAGAGCTTCTAATAAAAATATTAACTGGTTACAGGCCATAGAGGAGCTTAAGAAAGATTTTGAAAACCAAATAAGAGGAGTGGAGAAAAAAAATTAGGAAAAGAAATGAGAATGAAACAAGAAAATCATGAAAAGAGAGTCAACAACCTGACTGAAGAAAATAACATCTTAAAAACTAGACTACTTCAAATGTCAGAAGAGGCCCAAAAAGCCAATGAGGAGAATATCTTAAAAAGCTGAATTTAACAGATCTAAAAAGAAACTCAAAATTTCACTGAAAAGAGTATTTCCTTCAGAATTAGATTGAAGCAAATGGAAGCTAATGACTTTATGAGAAATCAAGACACGATTAAAACAGATTCAAACAAATGAAAAAATAGAAGGTGATGTGAAATATCTCCTTGAAAAAAAAACACTGATGTGTAAAATAGATCCAGGAGAGACAATTTAAGAATTATTGGACTACCTGAAAGCCATGATCAAAAAAACAACCTAGAAATCACCCTTCAAGAAATTCTACAAGAAAATTGTCTGGATATCTAAGAACTACAGGACAAAATAGAATTTGAAAGGATTTCCCAATCATCCCTTGAAAAAGGTTCCCAAAATAAGACTCTTAGGAATTTTATAGCCATGTTCCACAGTTCTAGATCAAGGAGAAAAAATTGTAAGCATCCAAGAAGAAACAATTTGAATTTTGTGGAAACACAATCAGGATAACACAGGATCTCGCAGCTTCCACATTAAGGAACTGAAGGATGTGGAATATGATATTCAGGAGATCAAAAGAGCTAGGATTAAAACCAAGAATCACTTACCCAGCAAAATAGAGTATAATGTTTTAAGGGAAAATATGGTCATTCAATGAGGTGGAGGACTTTCAAGCACTCTTGATGAAAAAACCAGAGCTGAACTGAAAGTTTGACATTCAAATACAAGACACACTAAAAGGTAGAAAAGGAAAAGAAATCATAAGGAATTTATCAGTGTTGGACTATTTCATGCCTACATGGAAAAACAGTATTTGTAACTTATGAAGTTTTTTCTTAACATGAGGATAGTTAAAGGGAATATAAATGAATATGTGGGTGTATACATACACATATGTCTATGCAGGAGTGTATATAAGCATATGAATACATATGTCAGTGTGTGCTTACACATGCGCAGTTTACATAGACAGAGAGCACAGAATCATTTGAATAAGAAAAGATGATATTTAAAAGGTGAAATTGAGAGGTAGTAGAGGAATATAATAAGAGGAGACAGGGAGAGATAGAATGGGGTTAATTATCGAATAGAGAAGAGGCAAGGGATAACTTTTACAATGGAGGGAAAGAACAGGAGAGGAAGGCAAAAAGGAATGTGTCACCTGTAGTCTTATTGAATTTGGCTTAGGGAGGGAATGATATACACTCTAAATTGGGTATCTTGCCCTACAGGAGAGTAGAGGAGAAGGGAATGAGAGGGGTAATGATGGAGGGCAGAGTTGGGTGGAGGGTTCTTAGGAGCACACACTTTTGTAAAGGGACAGTGACAAATTAGAGAATAGAACAAGTGGAAGGTGATAGGATTGAGGAAAATATAGTCAGTCTTTCACAATATCTTTGTTGTGGAGATATTTCCTGTAGTGTATTGCTTGTTTTCCCAGTGGGGTTGAGGGACAAGGAAGAAGGGAAAGAATCTAGGATTTAAAGCTTTAAAATCAAATATTAAAAATATATTATTATTATTATTATTATTTTTATTATTAATTGTGTACATGTACCTGGAATATTAGAAATACAGGCAGTGGGGTAGGGAGATCCATCTTATCCTACCAGAAAGTCAGAGGGGTGATTGGGGAGAATATATGAGAGAGCATATTGGGGGATGGGGTATACAGTGGAATTTTTGTTTTGGGGTGTTGGTTAGGGGTAAGATTGGGACCAAATTCATAATTCAAAATCTTGTGGAAATGAATGATGTAAACTAACAATAAACAAAAGTTGATTTAAAAAATTAAGGTCATGGATACTGGAAAAGGACTAGAGAAAAAAGAACTTAATAAAGTTGAATTATTTACATTCATACATGGAAAAACAATAATTGTAATTAATAAGACATTTCTCAGTATGAGGATAGCTGAAGGGAATATATATTGGCATATATGTTTGTATACATACACATATCTATGTATAGGTGGATGCATGTGTATATAAATATATGTGTGTTTGCGTTTGTGCACATGTATTTACATGTATACATAGACAGAGGGCACAAAATGAGTTTAATATGAGACAATGCAACCTAAAAAATAAAATTAAGAGGTAAGAGAGGAATTTATTGGGAGAAGAAAAAAGGAAGTTATAGTTGAGGGTATATAAATATATATATATATATATGAGGGTATCTCATATAAAATGGGCAAGAGAAAACTATTACAGTGGAGGGGAAGAGCATGAAGGAGAAAGGGAATGGGACAAACTGGTTCTCATTTAATTTGGCATAAGGAGTGAATAACATACACACTCAATTGGGTATCCTATCCTACAGGAAAATAGGGGGGTAGGGGATAAGAGTTGGGAGGACAGAAGGGGGGCATATTAGGTGAGAGGGTAGTTAGAAGTAAACAGTTTTGAAAAGGATAGGATCAAAGGTGAACATAGAATAAGGGGGTCAGGATAGGATGGAGGGAAACATAGTTAGCTTTCCACCATATAACTACTATAGAAATGATTTAAGTGACTACACATGGACAATCTATATTGAATTGCTTATCTTCACAGATGGGGTGGGTGAGGAGGTAAGAAGGGGAAAAAGTCTGGAATTCAAAGTTTTAAAAATCAAATGATTAAAAATTTTTTTTTACCTGCAACTGGGTAATAAGATATACAGGTACTGGGGTATAGAATCCCATCTTGCCCTTCTAGAACATTAGTGGGGAGGGGTGAAGGGTGAGGATATAAGAGAGAACAGATTGGGGGAAGCTTTATTCAGTAGGCTTGCTATTTTTGGGTGGTGATGGGGAAAGATGGGGAAAATAAATTGTAACTCATAATCTTGTGGAAATGAATGCTGAAAATTAAAAATAAATAAAATTTTAAAAAAAGAAAGATGATGTCTTGGTTTTTCTTTTATCATGACTTTAAGGTAGTTCAGTGTTACGGAATTCCTTGGGACATATCTTGCCTACTTAATATTCCCTTACCTTTACCCGGCCTTCGGACATCTCCGGCATCAGATCAAAAGATCTGAAGAACTGCTTCAAAGAACACCCAGAGAGAGTTTTTTTTAATGCTTTAATGACTCTGCTCACTCTGCTGACTCTAATGAATCTGTTGACTCTGCTGGCTCTGATGACTCTTTGTTTTGTACTGCTTTATAAATCTTTTTAATTCTGCCACATACTCGCAAATGGCGTTTACAGCGCATGCTCAGGTTGCAGCGAGCCATTGTGAGGTGCCCCGAAGTTTCACGTAACATGACCTTATTCTCACTGGATATTCTCACTGATTGCCACGTACCCTATAGCTCCAGGTAGTAATTTCCATGTAAGCTATAGCCCCAGGCAGTAATTGCCACGTATGCTATAGCTCCAGGCAGTGATTGGCACGTATGCTATAGCTCCAGGCACCCACATGCACTCCTGTATGTTTCCAAGCTCTGCCTGTATGACTCATGTACTCATACCAGCATGTATAAATGCCCACTTCTGGACCTTTCTACGTACCATACTTTCCACATTTAGAATTTACATTAGGCAGAAATTTGAAGCCCTTACATCTCCCTTTTCTTGTTTTGTGGGAGACTGCTTAAAGGCATCAAATCAGATTTAAGTTGTAAGAAACTCTTGTTCATTATAGTCAGCAAACATTTCCATATGCAACACAACAAAACTAAGATTATACAGAAGTGTATACCAGAGGATAGTAATCCAATAACTGATGCCCAAGTAGTTTGTTTTGATATCCAAT
>CM053594.1:197655795-197669356 GCA_028646575.1 Pseudocheirus occidentalis
AGATGGGGGGAAAATTTGCAAATCAAAATCTAATGGAAATGAATGATATAAACAAGAAAATAAATAAATTATACTAAAATGAAATAAAGTTTCTCACATAAATTTATTTTCAACTTACAACCTACATGTCCTTTTGCAAGTTAGTACTTCTTGGTTTCAATGTCTTCAACTATTAAATAAAAAAGGTCAATTGGATTCTTATAATGCAGTCTTAGTGTTTATGCTACTAATGATTCTATGATTCTTATGACCCTTGATTTTTGTAATTTCTTTCTATATTGACTGTAATTTAAGGAAATTTTCCTAAGATTCATTCTTAACCTCTTTCCCAAATTATTTCCAGTCTTTTAGCTCTTTTGAGCCCATATTCATTGTTTCTTATAGTTGAAAATAGATTTTCATTTATAATTTTTTTATTTAAGTTTACCTGAATTCCTAGAGATAGGAACTAATTGCAGAAGTTTAAATTGCAAGAGGATATTCTAATTGAAACCTGGTGTAATGCGGTGCACCAGCATATTCCCAAAAGAATGCTACTCTGAACAGCTATTAAGGTTTGGATTACACAGTATAGTGAACACCCTATTTATTCCATTAAAAACCAAGGTAAACATTCACAATATATCACAATATAATGTTTACTACAAATCGAGGTTCAGTACAACATTCTTAACAGCTTAACATTGGAATGGCCACACAGTTTTCACTACAGTGGCCACAATACTTAGAACAAATCATTGAATCAATTCACAACACAGTGATCAATACTCAATCATTGAATCAATTCACAATACAATATCAGTATTCCACTTATGGGGCAAATCATTAACTTAATCATTCAATTGATTCATAATACAATCAATCTTCCCGCCATGGGGCAATCATTAACTCAATCATTCATTAAATAAAATCATTAGAAAACCACACAAACCTTTCTCTCCCTGGTGTCCAGCAAACCTCGATTTCATCCATGGGGAGGCCTTTTCTTCATCTTGAATCTGGGTGGTATCTCTGATTCCCTGGATCCTCTTCCATGGTTCCAGCTCCCTCCTGAATCCATGAAACAGTCACCTGGATTCAGAAGCACACAGCTGCCAGGTTCTCATCTAGTCCTCAGCACATACTGAAGTTCACAGGGTCCAGAACATCTCACACCCTTCATCACTTTTCTTGCCTGCAACTCAAGGATCAGCAAGACCACAAACAAACAAAGTCTTATGCTGGCTATGCTTCTTCAGTCCTCCATAACTTCAGCTGGCCCTTGTACTCAGAAGTAATATTGGCAGGCAATAGCCTGCAAGCCCTCTCAGCCTTGAAGGAAGCCTTCCTGGCAAGCCATCTCAGCCTTTCAGGTGATCTTCACCAGATTCTGGTCTTAGGAAAACTCTCTCAGTTCTCATTCAGCTTCCAGATACTGGGAGAGAAACTCTCTGTCTGTCTGTCTGTCTGTCTGTCTGTCTGTCTCTCTCTCTCTCTCTCTCTCTCTCTCTCTCTCTCTCTTTCTCTCTCTCCACTTTAGTCTCCATGATTATTCTTTCACCAGGAGCAACATTCCAATTCTGTCTCTTTGTCTCTGGAATTCTTGCTTAAATACACACACTGGCCTCCTGTCTCAGCCAATCCCCTTTTTCCACATCAAAAGGGGAGTTCACACCCTCTCAACAATGGGGTAGAGTTCACAACTTCCTT
This sequence comes from Pseudocheirus occidentalis, assembly GCA_028646575.1. Classification (NCBI taxonomy): domain Eukaryota; kingdom Metazoa; phylum Chordata; class Mammalia; order Diprotodontia; family Pseudocheiridae; genus Pseudocheirus; species Pseudocheirus occidentalis. Next base: position 197,657,485 of record CM053594.1, read on the forward strand.
GCTTAGCCCCCAAGTTCCTAGATGGTAAGTATCTGCTAAACTTATTGCTGTTACACCTGGGAATGAGAGAATATGTAGGTAAATATAAATTATTTTTGTATACTACCAGGATCTGTGATCTATTCAATGCAGTCACTTTACAAAATGCAGATCACAGACAACCCATGCTTTTGAAATGGGCAGGACTTTAAAACTTTTTAATTGGATTCTGTGGTCACTCTGTTAAAACTCGCTAAATTCTATCTGGGTCATAATACTTTCTCATGCTTCCAACACTTGTTCACCCATATACTCCCATATTTTCCCCATAGAGTGGTAATTTGTTGCTGTATTTTGTTCTCAAAGAGGACCAAAATGACATCACTATGTTGTGTCTGACTGTGGCTGATCAGACCAATATGAGCTTGAAAGGCTATAATAAAGGTTGTGTAAAAATAGTCCATATAAACATTTGATGTGAAGATTCTAAATCTAACCTCTTCACACTTCTTTCAAGCTACTCCAATTCTGCTTTGTTCATAGAGCACAGCACCTTCTTTGATGAGTGAACACCATGTTGAATGGTCCTTTACCATTGTCTCTCATGTCTCGCAATCACTTACAGGATTCTTCAGAGAGACTATGAGTCCATCCTTGTATTGGTTCTTCTGACCAACACCTGGGTGCCAGCCTTGTAAGAGTTCTCCATAAAATAGTCTTAAGTAAACATTTTTGGCTTTCAAACAACATTGACAGACCATCAGGATTGTACTCTCTACAGTAGACTTTGGATGATTGTCAGTTTAGCTTGAGAAAGGACCTCAGTAGCCATCACCTTATCTTTTCAGGTGATCTTCAGAATCTGTTTAAGACAATTCATATGGAAGTAATTCAGTTTTCTTGGTTTCACAGGCATGTAATTATGAGGTCAACACAATGGCTCCTTTATATCTTCAGTGTGGGAGATAGTCTAACAGCTCTTCTCTCCAATACTTTCATTTGGGGCCTGCAAAACACCGAGCTGGGTTTGGTGATGTGTACTTCAACCTCATCATCCATGTGGGCAACCCTGCAAAGTATTCTGCTAAAATAAATGAACTTATCTATTGCATTCAATATTTATCCATTTGTCATAACGGATGGTTCCATTTATGGATCGTGTGGTGCTGGTCAATGGGGGTCCTGTCTTTTCTTAGTGTTAATTTTTTAAGCAAAATTATGCCCCCCCCTAAAAATCAGAGAATTAATTGATACTTTTTTGCATCTCAGTTCCAAGAGGCTTCATTGAGCGTACAATTATATTCAAACAAAAGATAATGAACCAACTCTCCACTTTAATCTTGGCTTGTAGCTTTTTTCAAGCTAAGTTACTTACCATTAGTGCAATGATTGACCTTGATGCTGTTTTCATCCTCCTTGAAGTCTTCTGGTAATCATCTTGCCTTGGTGCCACTGCTTTCACTGAATGCAAATATTTAGCTTGGAGAGAATGTCTATGATCAGTCTAACACTCTGCTACACACATCACCTTTGTCATTCTCACATCCTGTCATTTCTCCTTACAATGAAGTAACCTATTAAATGCCGATGCTGGCTATGGAGGTGTATTTACAAAGTTTTATTGAATTTTTTTAAATGGAAGACAGTGTTGGTGATGAGGTCATGAGATGTACAAGTCTTCAGGAATTAGTGACCATTGCTGTTCCTGTTTTTTTTTATTTCATTTCTTCCAAAGACTCCCTGTGATTTCTCCGAGTCTGTATATACTCTGGCGTTAAAGTCACCCTGAACTGCCTACTTTTCCTCTTTTTGCCCATTGATGATGAGTGTTTCCAGGTCTTCATAAAAAATTCTTTGACCGGAGTTCATCACAGTGCACTGATGGTGGTGTGGTGCTTTCCTACAAGTGACAATCATATTGTCATTAGCCTGTCATTCATTCTTTTGGCAAGTATATAAACTTGTTGCCTGGATTAATTTTGATTGCAAAACTCATGCCAGCTTCATGATGCTCCCCTTTACTGCTACTAGCTCTGACTTTGGTAAGCTGCTCTTCCTTTGCCAGGTTTGTTTGACTCAGGGCTGCTATTTGAATACAATACTTGCTGAGCTCTCTCACAGCACTAGATGTTTTTCTTTCAGGTCCGCTAGATTTTGTATTGTCCATGAGCATGCACACATTCCATGTAATGATGGCGAGTGGAATCATCTTTGAAAACATTTTTGTACATTTCTTTTGCATTTTGACCAGAGTAGGATTCCCATCTACCACTAAGCAGGCCAGGGTTGAGCGAAGTAAACAATTTTAAGGCCCCACTTTTTATCCCTTTCCTCATACAAGGAGGTAATCAGTGTAGTCCTTAAAAGGCTGCCTAGACACCCAGCAGCCTGCCAAATCTCAACTCTACTTGTAGTGAGAAGACAATCTTATGGCCTGGGCCACCTGTGTATGTGTTTGTACCGATAGCTCTGAATGTATCCACACTTGCTGCTTCATCACTTGCCTGTCACCACAGGTCTCTGAAATGGGTAAAAATGACAAAATTATATGAGTGATGTCTTTTTTATTCATGAATAAATTGGATTTGAGTGACACAGAGTTTTATGACGTTGGCCTCACTCTTTCCTCCAGAGTCACCAAGATCCAATATCAAGACAAAGTTAAGAAAACTGATGATGGTCTAGGATATAATGGATCACCTCACTGTCTTTGATTTGTAACCAAACTCTAAACACCACTCAGCATCTGCTTCTACCTTCTTCATAGCTATTGGAACAACCCATTCTCATCTACCCATTTAGTCAGGGTAAATCTTCACATTCCTAGAACAGACACCACCTTTACTCACTGAAGGGTTTGACAACACTTGTTTACCCTTAATTTAGTTTAGACTCCATCTGACAAAATGCTTTACCAGGATGTAGCAACTGCTCATACTACATCTTCTTGGGGCCATAAGTGAGAGCTGGGAGAGTCAGGTTGATACCCAAGGTGGAAAACAGCCCTGAAAATGCCTCAGCAGCTCTCCTACCAGAGGTACTAATCTTCTCTAAACACACTCTACACCTTCCATAGAATGTGTCCTTAAATTGGTACAGTAATCCTTTCTCTCTATCTCTACTACTTCACTTGAACAATCACCAGGAGAGATTTATGGAATTGCACTGTCCTTAGCCGTCAGGTAGAAAGTATCCATATAACTAACATTGCAAAACTCTTTGTATCTTAGCATTATTTTTGCCATATGACAGTAACTTCAAAACAAAATAAATAGTAAAAATCGATGAATGACAGGAAATATGTTTCAGGTATTTTGTCGACATTTGAACAGTGAAGGACGAAAAGAAAATTTGAAACGAGACAACTTGTGTTGTGGTGGTAGTGGTTGCCAGTATGAAGATGAGTCAGGTAAAGAATAAAAATAAAATACCAATGTCATTTACACTCAGGAGCAAGAAAAATTATGCTCAAACTATTGTAGAAAACTGAACTTCTGGGGGATAAAAATTCAACCATGTAATGACTGAAGGAGCCTTGTGAATCACACTTACAGAATTTTTTTATGTTAAAATAACTGCCAACAGGAAAGTGTTTACAAATAGCTATGCTCATGAAAACTTATCTCTGATATTTGAAATAAGAGTACAATACAAGCATAACAAAAATGACCTAGCAGTCAGGAAACATGATGTTTTACCCCAAGTCTGACACTAATATAATTTGACTTTGGCCAAATCTCTTTACTTCTCTGTATATATTTCTTCACAACTATAAAATGGGAAGCAATATATTGGTGTCTGCAGCTGCTGGGACTAAAACAGATTTTGCATCTGGGCTAGCAGGTAATGTTGAAATCAAAATAGGTTTAATATAAGGGAAAGCCATAAGGTTTAAGCGCAGTGACCCAAAGTAGTAAAGGCAGGGAACACAAAGGAAAGTCTAGGTCCCCTCAATACTAGTGTCCTCCCTTTGAGAATATCTCCAATTTATTCCTTAAATTTGTTCATAGTTGTATGCATGTCAAATACCACCCTCCTGCATTAGACTGTGTATTCCTTGAGGGCCCTCTTGTTTGTTACCTTACCCCATTGCTTGGAACATTGTAGGAACTTAATAAGTAAGGCTTGATTTGTCTTGATAGGATGAACTAATGGGACTTTCACAATTAGGTTAGCATCCTTATCTATTTCAATACTTTCATTGTGACTGCAAGACTGCTGTGTGAGCTATAGTAGGTCCTCAGCCCCCTCAGATTAGTAAAAGATAAAACATTTTCAAAACACATCCATGGAAGAGGGAGAACCAGCTTGTCAATGGTGAGCCTCATGGATGATACTTTTCAAAGTATAGTAGGAATATCACTACTTGTGTTTCTTTCTTCTGCCCAATTTTTCTACCTACTTCTTTTCTATCTTAATTTCCAAGTTCTATGTTCCTTTATTATACTCCAGAATAGCAGATATTTAAGTGGATATTCAAGGGAGGGAGACAATTGAAATAATCATTCCTTCTTTTTCTTTCTCTACCAGGAACAAAAAGGAAGCCCTCAAAATTTTCCAGGAATCTTGAGTCCATGATTTCACATAAGTATCTGTAGTATGTATAATAATATCCCCATCTTTAAAAAATTAGCAAATAAAGCTAGCAAGAGGTGTAAAAAACTTCCATATGGTCATAAAGGTAGTGATTGAATCATACAATACAGTAGAGAGTAACAGACAGTAAAGACATCAGAGATCCACGTAAGTAGTCTCAGATGTTCTCTATGAGTTTTCTACATCCTCTATCCTTTCTTTCCATTTAACTCAAGAGTCTCCAACCAGTTACTTAAATGATACTTACTGACTTCTATCCCCTAACTCACTGATATCTAAGTCATGTAAATTAGGGCATTTCTTATTCACATGCATATTTCATCTCACAGAACTGGCATTTACATCATATCATTCTCTTGCAACTGTGACAATTAAACAAGTTGGAGAGACATCAATTCTGGATAATTTAATCATTTTATTAATAAGGCCAGCAGGTTACTAATAAAATGATCATTGTTTGTCTGCCTCTCTTGGAACAAAGGCTCCTTATCACAGTGAGTGGGCTCCCAGTTTATTTGCCTTTTGAAGAGTAGGCATTCCCAAGGGATGCCTAATTGACTCTTATTGGTTAACACTATGTGAAATGGATTGTTTTGGTACCTTTCTTGGGTCATTCAAATCTTAGTCAAAGAGACATCAATTTCTACCTGTCTTGATCATAGGGAGAATTAACAGTTTCCTAGACCAGTCTGGGCACACAGAATGAGCATGAATACAACCATTAGCCCAAACTTAGAATTTCATTTATAGTCTGATTATAACTTGGCGTGGGTAAATCTTTAAGCTAGATTCTCCACATTGATTGGTTCCTGGATGAGCAAGTTAAAAAAATGAAAAAGAAACTTAGTCCTAATTCAGTAGTTATTAAATATAAGTGAGAAATATTCATTTGTCACATATTCATGTGAAGTTTCTCATATTTGAAGGAAAGTACTGATAGTGCTCATCGTCATCTGGAAATATAAGCAACAAAAATGATTATTCTCTTTACTGATCAGAACCTCATCCCCTCACTTTACTAGCAAAATTCTTTGATTATAAGAAAGTGGGGAAAATAGTTAACCAATTTTTTCATTTAAAATGCTTTTTACAATGCCTCCTCATTAATTTGTATCAAAAATATAATAAAATAAAATATTTGGGAAGGCTCATTGATGAATTGATGATGTCATTATAAGCTGTCACCAGGAGCAGCAGCATAAAAACAATCAGCAGAGAAAAGAAGGTTAGCATAAGCCTTGTGTGTCTTGGTACTAAAGCACAAAACAGCACAATATTTCAGTCTGCCTCAGTTGCATACATACATATGACTTACAATCCCTAGCTCTGGCAGAGGTAAGGAAAGTGTAAATTGCACAGAAGCATAAGAGGAGCTATGCTGCTTGGATCTTGGCAGTTGGGGAGGGACATAGCATCAAACATTGTCCATTACATTGTGCTTCAACTGGCCATGAAGTAGGAAAAACATGTCTAAGGTATGGGAGGGTGGTTCTACTATTTGGGGAGGAATGAATATAGTGCTCACTTCAGAGTGAGCACAAATATCTCTTCCTTTATTTTTTCAAAATCCCTATTTTTTGCCTCTTGTTTATATTTTTCTTGTATCCTTCTTTATGACTCCCCACCACCACCATATCCTTCACTACTAAAACCTGGAAAGGAAAGTGGTTGAGTTTAGAGAGGCAATGTAGATGTGAGAGGGATGCATGCTAGACCCTTTCTTCACTCCCTAAATCCTTGCTTTTAGAGCATAGTTTTGCTTCTGTTGTGTAGTATTTCCATCCCTGATTTACTGCATGGTAGTAAGAATGTTATTTAAAAAAAAGACCCAAATTGACTGAGAAAAAGAAAATTACCTTTCCACAATTAAAATTTACAACCAAGGAATGACCAAAGAACCAAACAGAACTAAGCCTAATAATCAAAACTTCAACCTGGTTTAGATGGCTTTTAAATAGTGTGAGCCTATTGAGAATCTTAGAAAACTGCTGCATTGGTTCAACATTATTTTAACAGTGGAAAGTGGAACTACCAAGCCTCATTTTAAAGGACTATGATTCCCAGAGAATTATTTTCTCTGAAATTCAGGGTTTTTACTAGAAATCCTTTTCCCCATTAAATTATAACACTTTTAGGGGCTTTTAGACTTTGTATATATCATCTCTTTTAATCCCCCTAGTTTAGAGCTAAGAGAGATGAGACCCAAAAGGACTAAGTGGCTTACCCAAAGTAGCATAATAAGTGGCAAAACGGTCACTTCGTGACTGAAAATTTATGACCAAAAAGTAGATTTTCTGATTCTCTTCTTATATAGCAACCTATATGCCACTCTAACTCTCTGTTTATTAAGTCTATTTCACGTGGGCTCTCAAAAGTGCTTGTGGAATTGAAATAAATTGTTGAGTAATTTAGGAACATATCCAGAGCAGTTGGGTGGTACAGTGGATAGAGTGTCAATCCTGGAGTCTGGAAAGATCTGAGTTCAAATTCAACCTCAGGCACTTACTAACTGCATGACCCTGAGCAAGGAACTTACCTCTGTTTACATAAGTTCTTTTAATTCATAAAAAAGCTCCAAGAATAATCAGCAAGCCTCTCCAGTGTCTTTGCCAAGAAAATTCCAAATGGGGTCACAAAGAGTCAGATACAATTGAAATGACTGAACAACAACTAGGGCTTTTCTAGTCATTAGGGCATAAGAGTAAGCAGAATTCAAAAAAAAGAAAAGAAAGAAGGAAAGTTCTAAACATATTCTGGGTGCTCTCATGCACATCTCCCTAGTTTGACCTGAACCACACTAAAATGTAATTGGGAAATATTTAAGAAAATAAACTTTAAAAAATATAACATAGAAACTGTTCATGTGTATTTTTCTAAGTTAATATGCAGCCTGCAGGGATCAGTTTTCTTTTGTATTTCACACTATTTCATCTACTTCACTGCATAATTTCCTCAGTCAGTTTTAATTTGAATAAAAAAACTGGTGAATCCTCAAATAAAAGAATGAATTATTCTTAAGTCACACGGCCATTTATACTCCAATGCCTCAGAGAGGCAGCAGCAGTTATAGGTGTATCAAACTGAGATAATGTGTGCTTTGAGAATTTTAACTTCTAAAATTGTGATCCACATATATATAAGGTTTTCTAATTATGGGTATCAAAGTTTCTCTAGAGCCTTTCTTTCTCTTACAGAGAAAAACTGTAGTTAAGAGGACTGGCATCAGAAGGGCCCTATGCTTTCCTCAGAATCCATTGAGAAATGTTTGTCCTGAGAAGAGGAATGGGATGTGGGAGAGAAGTTTTTGATCCCTTTTGTCACCATAATGTTTCCTCTGTCTATTTAGCCAGTGTACAGTCAAGCCTGGAGGAGAATATGCAAGAAGATAAAGAAATACATAAAAATATAATAATAATAATAATAATAATAATAATAATAATAATAAATAGAGCTTATTATGTGCCAGGAATTGTGCTAATTGTTTTATAATTATTATCTCATGTAAGGCCATCTCCAGCAGATTCCCAAAGGAATGCCACTGTGAACAGCTTTTAAGATTCAGATTACATAGTAATAGTGAACACTGTTTATTCCATTACAAATCCAGCAAACATTTGCAATAAATCACAATATAATATTCACAACATTACATCTCATCACAGAAAATAACAATATAGGGTTCATAAGAGCTTAACATTAGAATTGGCCACACAGTTTTCACTATAGTGGCCACAATATTTCAAACAAAGCTTTCAGTCAATTCACAATACAATAATCGATCTTCAATCATTCAATCAATTCACAAAACAATGATCAGTCTTCCACTCATGGGGAAAATCAATACTTAATCATTCAATCAATTCACAATACAATAATCAGTCTTCAATTCATGGGGCAATCATATATCAACTCAAACAGTCACTAAATAAAATCATTAGAAAACCACATAAACCCACCACCCATTAGTGTCCAGCAAACCTCAGTTTCATCCAGGGGGAGGTCTTTTCTTCATCTTGACTCTGGGTGGTATCTCTGATTCCTTGGATTGTCTTCCATGGTTCCAGCTCCCTTCTGAATCCACCAAGCAGTCACCTAGATTCAGAAGCAGAAAGCTGCCAGGTCCTCATCTAATCCTCAGAGGCAGATAGCTCCCAGGTCTTTGTTCAGTCCTCACGGCAGTCCCTGGCACACACTGAAGTTCACAGGGTCCAGCACATCTCAAACCCCTCACCACTTTTCTTGCCTGGAACTCAAGGATCAGCCAGGCCATGAACAAACAAAATCCTATTCTGGTTGTGCTTCTTCAGTCCTCCAGCACTTCAACTGGCCCTAGGACCCAGAAAGAATATTGGCCTTCCAGATAAGCCCTTTCAGCCTTGCAGGAGGCCATTACCAGATTCTGGTCTCAGGAAAACTTCATATTAGTTCTCAGTCAGCTTCCAGATGCTGGGAGAGAAACTCTCTGTCTCTCTATCTCTGTCTCTGTCTCTCTCTGTATCTCTGTTTCTGTCTCTCTCTCTGTCTCTCTCTCTGTCTATCTCTGTCTGTCTCTGTCTCCCTCTGTCTCTGTCTCTCTGTCTCTGTCTCTCTGTCTCTATCTCTGTCCCTGTATGTCTCTGTCTCTGTCTCTGTCAATCTGTCTCTGTCTCCATCTCTCTCTGTCTCCATCTCTCTCTGTATCTCTCTCTCTGTATCTCTCTCTCTGTATCTCTCTCTCTGTATCTCTCTCTCTCTCTCTCTCTCTCTCTCTCTCTCTCTCTCTCTCTCTGTCTCACTCTCTCTCTGTCTCTGTCTCTTTCTCAGCCAGCTTCAGTCTCCATGATTCTTCCTTCACCAGGAGCAACATTCAAATTCTGTCTCTCTGTCTCTGGAATTCTTACTTATATACATACACTGGCCTCCTGTCTCAGCCAGTCCTCTTCTTCCATATAAACAGGGGAGTTCATGCCTTCTCAACAGGGGACAGGGCTCATACCTTCCATACAGAGCTCACACCTTCCATATTTAGCCCCAAATTACTACGTGCTAAATATTTGCTTAACTGATTGCTGTTTCACCTCACTTGATACTCACAACAACCTTGGGAGATAGTTGCCATTATTAACCTGATTTTACAGATGGGTACAGTGAGGTAGACAGAGGTTCACTTGCCCACAGCCAAATTGCTAGTAAAAATCCAAGCCCATATTTGAATTGAGATTTTATTGAATATGTATATGTATGTAGGTATGTATTTAAATCAGAATGCTTACATGAATACATTCATACATATATGTTCTCTTCTAAGTATTTTATTACCTTGTTTTGAACACTAATCTATCTTTTAGAATACAAAACATGATGTCATCAGATTCCTCTATGTTTTCTTCTTGATCTGTCAGTAACCTCCCAGATCTGTCCTCAAAGAATATTGTTTTGTACAATCTCCTCATATATTTTTCAAGTAGTTTGTATAACAATTGTTTGTATATTGCAAATGTTACCTACTTGCTGAAGGGAGTGCTTATATTCTATTTCATTCATTGTCTAGAAACATAGTCTTCATATGGTAGGTACTTAATAAACTTATGTCAATTGTACTAGTCACAGAATCTAAGTTAAAAGAAACATGTGCTACAATCCATACCTGAAGGAACTGAGAGAACAAGGACAGTAAATAATTAATTGTGGGAATTAAGTGAACCACACTGTGAGTCAATTCTTTTTTTAAATTTTAATTTATTTTCTTGATCACATCATTCATTTCCACAAGGTTTTGACTTACAAATTTTCTCCCCTTCTTTCCCCTACCCCCAAGCCCAAAACAGTGGTTCCACCCTAAAGCACCTCCCACAGTCTGTTCTCTTTTATGTCCTCCTCCAACACCTCTCTAGCTTTCTAGTAGGGCAGGGAGGGTCTCCCTACCCCAGTCCCTGTATGTCTTATTTCCTAGTTGCATTTGATTGTATAGCTTTAAATTCTAGATTCTCTCAATTCCTCCCTTGTCACCCACAACTACTGGAAGGAGCAGCAATTCAATACAGGTTGTATATGTGTAATTACGCAGGTCATCTCCATGGTGGGTATATTGTGAAAGGCTGATTGTATGTCCCTCCTTCCTATCTGGCACCCCTCTCCTTGTTTTGTTCTTTAATCTGTCCCTATCCCTTTACTGAGGTGTGTGCTTCCCACGACCCTCCCTCTCATTCCCATTCCCCCTACTCTCCTGTGTGGCAAGATACTCAGATTAGAGTTTATGTCATTCCTTCCCTAAGCCAAATTTAACGAGAGTAAATGAAATTAAAGTTGTAACAGTTAACCCTTGCCTCTTTTATATGGGATGATTAACCCCATTTTGTCTCTCCCTGTCTCCTCTCATTCAAGTCCAATCCCACTTCAGAATTTCACCTTTTGAAGTAGCATCCCTTCCTAATAAATTGATCCTGAACCCTCAATGTACACATATATACCCATGCTCAGATATGTATTCATACGGATATATATCCTCCTATATAAACATATGAGTAGGTATACATATATATATATATACATTTGTATTCCCTTCACCTATCCTCATACTAACAAAAGTTTCATAAGTCACTATTATTGTTTTTCCATATTTGCATGTTAATAGTTCAACTTTGATAAATTCCTTATGCTTTCTTTCCAATGTTTACCTTCTTATGCTTCTTGTGTTTGCCTGGCAAATTTTCTGTTCAGTTCTGGTTTTTTCATCAAGAATGCTTGAAAGTCCTCTACCACACTGAATGACCATATTTTCCCCTGGAACATTATACTCAATTTTTCTGCGTAGGTGATTCTTGATTTTAATCCCAGCTCTCTTGCTCTCTGGAATATTATATTCCAGGCCCTTCAATCTGTCAGTGTAGAAGCTTCCAGATCCTGGGTTATCCTGATAGTGCTTCCACAGTGTTCAAATGGTTTTCTCTTGGCAGCCTGTAATATTTTCTCCTTGGTGTGTGGATTCTGGAACCTGGCTATAACATTTCTAGGAGTTTTCTTTTGGGGGTCTTTTTGAAGTTGTGATCGGTGAATTCTTTCAAGTGTGATTTTGCCCTCTGATTCTAAAACATCAGGGCAATTTTCTTTGAGGGTTTCTTGAAGGATGCTTTCCAAGTTCTTTTTCTGGTCATGGGTTTCAGGTAGACCAATAATTTTCAAATTGTCTCTCCCGGGTCTATTTTCCAGGTCAGTGGTTTTTCAAGGAGATATATCATATTGCTTTCTATTTTTTCATTTTTTTGTAACTGTTTAATAATATCTTGGTTTCTCATAAAGTCATTAGCTTCCACTTGCT
>CM053594.1:197669456-197685553 GCA_028646575.1 Pseudocheirus occidentalis
TTTGTAACTGTTTAATAATATCTTGGTTTCTCATAAAGTCATTAGCTTCCACTTGCTCCACTCTAATTCTGAAGTAATTATTCTCTTCAGAATGCTTTTGAGACTCTTTTTCTATTTGGCAAATTCGACTTTTTAAGGCATTCTTCTCCTCATTGGCTTTCTGGGCCTCCTTTGCCATCTGAATTAATTTGCTCTTTGAGGTATTGTTTTCTTCAGTCAGGTTGTTGACTCTCTTTTCATGATTTTCTCGCATCATTCTCATTTCTCTTTCCAGTTTTTCCTCCACTTCTCTTATTTGGTTTTCAAAGTCCTTTCTAAGTCTATCCATAGGTAGTAAGCATTCTTCCAGTGTATTGGACGCATTCAGTGAGGGAGTTCTGACTCAGTTGTCTTCCTCCCGCTCCATGCTTTGGTCTCTTTTGTCCACAAAAAAGGATTCTAAAGTTTTATTGCTGTTCTTACTTTGCTTCCCTTTCCTCATGTTGGCTAGTCTATTAATTGCTTTGTTTTTTTATCTCTGTGGAATTCTGCTTCCTGGAGGGGGAAAGCTCTGTCCCAAATCTTCACAGCTGTCGGATATATTAGTGGGGTGCTGTTGCCCCCCCGAGCTTTGGCTCACTGAAAGTGCACCCAACAACCACCACTCAAGACCATGATGCAGATCCAGCCCGCTCAATACAAGAGTCCTTGGCCCTGATCGATCACCTCAGGCCCCCTGCTATCTTCAGGCCGGGGACTCTAAAGCCCCTGAGTGGAGGCTACTGCTGCTCTGAGCCTTTCCTGCTGCCACAGACACCTCCCACTGCTTCCTTGCCCTGGAAGCATATTGTCCAGACTGCTCTTCTCCCACAAATTAACAAAATCCACTGACCTTTCTTAGTCTTTTTTTTCTTCTGGCCTGATAAATGTGGTGACTGTGCCTCCAGTGCAGCCATTCTGCTCTCCTCTAGACTCAGCTCCGCCCTATGCCCTGGGGCCGGGCTGGCCAGGGTTTCAGGCTGGGCCGTCCAAGGCTCCCAGACTGCCATGAAGAGCCCCACCTGCTGAGCTGCCTGCAGCAACACATGTGTTTTCTGCATTTTGGAGAGTTTTGGAGCTTGAAAATCTGTTTAGAGTCCCATTTTATTAGTTTATAGGTTGGTTGTGTAGGAGCAGTGGTGCTTTGAAGCTTCTATGCCACCATCTTGGCTCTGTCCCCCTGTGATTCAATTCTTTAACTACCTATGTTCTATTTCTGCTCAATAATGTATTTAATCCAAATTGTGTTCTTTGAGAAAAATATTTCACTGTCAGAACTGAAAAGAAAAAAGAAAACTTTGTTCCATTCTTTGTGCCTAACCCTGTGTGTCTGGGAAGCTGAACCACCTCTACCAACTGCTTAGGACCAACTAGGTCCTTGACTAAGGACCTAGATTGTTCTGAAAAGAAACCCAGTCAGAACCAAAGATTAATGCAAGGAGTTTTTTTTGCAATTGCACACCTCAAGCAATCCACTTTTTTTAATCTTAAAATTGGCCCTGGATTGATCAATCCGCCATTGTTTCCATGTTCTATGAACTGTTTACGTGTACTTAAGGAGTGCAGCACCTCTTTTTATGAATTCATGGAATTGGCCCTCTTCATTCTCCCACTCCCAAATTGGAAAGTCCCTAATTTTTCATTTATTTAGAAGTCAGACTCTCCAATATTGTATTGTTTCCTTTCAGTCTATTGGTCTTATTTGATGAATTGTTTTTAACACATATAAGTGATGGAATCCTAATAAAGCCTTCCCCAACCCCATTATTCTAACTTCCTTATAGGTCCCATTGAAAAGCAGGCTCTCTACCTAGCCATTTACCTCACACACACGGTTGATATCCTAATTTCTTTTACATATGCCTCACTGCTCACTAGAACAACAGGTGTGTCCACGAACACATATTTCTCACAGAAACAGCACATGTGTCCATGTACTCAACCACAACCACACCTACCTAGTCTCAGAAAAGACCACAATATTCAACCAGTCAGAAAGCAGCACCATCAAGATGTCCAAGTAACATGTGGACCTAAAAACAATAGAAGAGATATTCCCTAATTAGGCAGCTGCACAGTAATAGTAAAGAACTGACCTAGAGTGAAGTGATGACATAATGAGGCTTATAATAATATCATTATCATACATACGTACATACCACCCCAGTGGTTTTTTCTGTATGCATTGTGAGTGATCTCATGCACAGTTTCATTGTGACAGGGACCTTTCCTATATTACCAAATTCCTTAACAAATAGCTCCTGCTTTTTAAATATTCAAAATTTCTGTTATGTAATCACATCTTTATTCTATAAAAGTCTATCTCACTTTCTCTGAAGTTGCTGGTTTCCCTTGGAATTTAGCTTACTTTATGAGAGACATCAATCTCAATAAATGCCTATACTTAATTAGAGTTGGTCTGATTGTGATTTCTTTGAGTTGCTTCCATGACAACACATCATGAAATGACAACAGTTTTAGGTGTCTCTGTGTCCAAAGACTAAACCTCAATAAAACTGTGTCTCCCACTGTATTTAGGATTTTGGCCTACACTCAAGAGGTCTTATCCTGGTTTGTTAGGCAATGGCCATGCTTTGCTCAAAGAATAAATATGCTTACAGACTTTCATTTCATTTTGTTTTCTTTTACACACTACATGCTTGAGTCAATAGGAAGAGATGAAAAGCAAATAAGCTAAAAAAAGTCAGGGTTGAAATAATAGTCAGATACTTTCAAAATGAGAAGGTATGATATTATATTTCTGATCTACTGTGTCTTGGAAAGGTCACACATGATGCACTGTGTTCAGTTCTAGGTAACACAGTTTATGAAGTATTAGGATAAACTGGCAATGATCACATAGGTAGAGGTAGAAAGGGACTGAGAAGTTATCTACTTTAATCCATCATTTTAAAGATAATGAAACTGAATCCTATGGATGTTGCTACTATTTCAAATTCATGCCAATTTTTAGTGATAGAGGTGGGAAATTAGCTAAAATTGTTGACTCTGAATTCAATATTCTTTCCAATGTTTCCAATATTATTTCCTATACTTAGGTTGCTTAAAAGCATACAGAACTGAGTGATAAGAATAGTGGATGGGTGAATTAATGGCAATGCCACATAAGTCAGTCAGTTAAATAACATTAGTAAGTGATAACTCTGAGCCAGGACTATTCCAAACACTAGATGGATTGACATGTTATACTCACTCTGTAGACTACTACATCTGACATGCATGTGAGCAGGTTTTAATCCTCAGAGGGTGAATACTATTCTTGCAGATTACTCTGTTGGTTCACATTCCTAAAACCACATCTCCTAAATTCCTGTGTGTGTGTGTGCATGTGTGTGCGTGTGTGTGTCTGTTAATCAGCCAATTTAAATAATTTGTTCAAGGTAAATGCATTTAGTAAAATAGAATAATAACAGTAGCTACAATATACCCCCCTCATAAATCTAAAGTGTATTCTCCTGCATACATACCACATGTCAGTGGAAAAAGTGGGTACTAACTTCAGTTCATTATTTAGTGGGGCACACATATAAGGAACAAATGTGACCATGGCCTCCATAACTGCAAAGATCTACTTTCCTTTCTGTTATGATATTGTTTCCCTTTTCACATTTCAACTCTCTTTTATGGGTTTTCTTCCTGAATTAAAATGAAAGGTCTTTGAGGGTAGAGGCTGTCACTTTAAAAATTTTTATCTGCTTATCTTCTGCTTAGCACAGTAACTGGCACATAGAATGTATTTAATATTTGTTCTATTTTTTTCAAAGAAACTCATTTGTACAATTTGATACCAAAACAGAAATTTGGGGAGGAAATGAACCCACACACGTACACACATGTATGTACACACATACACTTACATACATACATACATGTAAAAGGACCAAAACCTTAGCCAAGGAAAAGTATTTCTGAAACCTATGTTGTAGGAGTTAGTGATATAAATGTGATAGAGACTGCTAGCTCCTCTCATGTTGGTTTTCTCCCCAGAATCTTAGAGCTAAAGTTAAGATGGCATCATCCATTCACTCTATTGTATTAGAAGGCAGAAGCACCCAAAATGACTTCCGAACTGGAAGAGGCAATAGAGCTGAGGAGAGTCCATAGAGAGTCTGATGAAAGGCATAATTAGTTTTCTTATAGCCATTCTAAGAAGTTAAAAACAAACATACAACACAAACCACACCATTGCTTTTTAATGATGGGGGGAAAATAAATAAAACAGGGATCTGAGAACTTACTCCTCTACTATAACCTTTATTTCTCCTTTTCTTTTGTTATTTTATTCTTTTTCTTAGAGCATTGAATGATTTTGTTCTTTTTTTGACCAGTGTAAATGGTTAATTTGACACAAGAATAACTTTGGTCTAAGTAATTTACTTAGTGTTCAACTTTCACAACAGTGTTAATCAAATAGCCATTTCATATGTATTTTCACAAAGCCTTAAGGACTAAGGAACCATAATGCATTATTATTTATATGTTGTTAACAAAAATATGGATTTGGAAGAGTTAGCCATAGGAAATCCTTTGATGCAGTCATTTATTTCCCCATCTATATAAAGAAAACTGTCAACCACTAATCCTTGTTGCATGGATAAAAATATTAGTGCAGTTTGAGCTCTGGAAGAGGTGTGAATTTTGGTAGAAAGTAGAGACACATCATTTTACAGGGTGATGGTGGAGGTATTTTATTCAAAAGACATGCGACTCTAAGGAAGCACTTTTCAATAGGTTTTTGAACACAAATCCAATTTGACAAGCAAGGACAATTTTGTACAGAGATTAATAACATAAAGAATTAAAAAGTTCATAGATATAGCAGAATAAATATGAAGGTCACCATGGTTCAGGATTCAAAGCAGTAGACTTTCATACTCTATGTACCATATGGTTTTTCTAAATTCTTTTGAGTACATTCATGATAACATTGCCTCTCATTTTTCCATATGTCTCCAGTTATGGTTTCTTGCACACTACAGTAGATAAAGTGACAATAACCGTGGATCTTCAAATTGTCTCTGGGTAAGAAGACGCATTAGAAGGCACCTGCCATAGTACTTACCTTGACCTTTAAGTATAATCAAGCAACTGTAGTTTCTCAAACTTGTTGAAAGGCTTCCTTCCAAAGCTTCTGCATTATCACTATTTATATGCACACACACAAACACACATGCATGCAGATGCATATGTGTATGTACACACATATCTACATAATACACACACGTAAACACATGTATACCTACACACATATATTACACAGATATACACATATAAGGTGTCCGAGTAAATTTAAGTATGTATATTTATTATTGTACCTAAATAAATATTCTTATGAAAATGAAACTACTGAAATTTTGAGAAAGTTCAATGTGACTGTCAGTAAGTAAAATGATTCTTTTTCTTCCAAAAAAGTGTAGTGAATAGCAAAGTATCATTTGAGGAAAATCTCCATCACCAAAACAGCAAAAACTAGAGTCTCTTTAAGGGAAGCTAGGTGGTTTAGTTGATTAAATGTTGTGCCTGAGTCTAAAAGACCAGATTCCAAATCAAGTATCAAAAATTTTCTAACAAAGTGACCCTGGGCAGATCACTTAACCTCTGTCCACTCAGTTTCCTCAGTTGTAAAATGGGGATTAAATAGCATCTACCTCCCTCTTTTTTGTGAGAATGAAATGATGTAACAATTGTAAAGTGTTTAGCACAGTCTCTGTTTATAGCATATGCTTAATAAATGTTTATTCCTTTCCCACTTCCCTTCTTAAGCAAACAGATGAGAAAAATATCCCATGTGTTCTAGAGTACACTGAAGGGTTGGAGTATAGATTTTAACCCAGACATTCCATTATTAGGTTTGTACACTAATGATACTGCTGATAATAACAAAATTTCCATACATATAAAAATATTCATAGAAGGACTTTTCTGTCTAGCAAAGAACTGGAAAGAAAACTCATCAGAAATGCCCATTCTGCCAAAACAAATTATATAGCTAGAAAAAAATAACAACAAAATTCATCTGAAAGAACAAAAGGTCCGTATTATCAAGGAAATTAATGAAAAGAAATGTAAGGGAAGGTAGCCTAGCCATATCAGATATTTCATTGTATTATAAAGGAGCAATCCTCAGAACTCCTTGGTACTAGCTGAGAAACAGAAGGGTGAATCAGTGGAATAGGTTATGTAAGCGAGACATAACAGTCTTCGACTATAGTAATCTACTGTTTGATAAACACAAAACCTCCAGTTTCTGGGAAAAGAACTCAGTATTTGACAAAAAAAATTGTGAAAACTGGAAAATAGCATGGCAGAAATTAGGCATTGACCAATGTCTTATGCTATATACCAAAATAAATATGGGTACATGATTGAAATGTAAAGGCAAAAGTACTGTAAGGGAACTGGACAATCAAGGAAGTATTTATCTGTCAGATTTATGGAGAATGGAAGAATTCATGAATAAAAACACAAAACATTATGAAATGCAAAATGGATAATTCTGATTACATTTAACTGAAAAGTTTTTGTGCAAACAAAGCCAATACAAACTAGATTAGGAGGGAAGCAGAAAACTGGGAAACACTTTTTACAACCACTGTCTCTGAGAAAGGCCTAAATTCTTAAACATATAGAGAACTGAGTCAAATTTATAAGAATAAAGGTCAGTCCCCAGTTGATAAATGGTCAAACGATATGAATAAACAGTTTTCATAGGAAGAAATTAAAAATATCTATAAGCATGTGAAAAAATGTTCTGAATCAATATTGATTAGATAAATGCCAATCAAAACAATTTTGACGTACCACATTATACCTATAAGATTGAATAATATGACAAAATGGGAGACTCATAAACACTAGATGAAATGTCAGAAAATTTGAACATTAATGCATTGTTGGTGGAGTTGTGAACTGATCCAACAGTTTTGAAGAGCAATATGGAACTATGCCCAAAGGGCTATAAAACTCTTTAAATCCTTTGACACAGTAATAACACTTCTGGGTCTGTATCCCACAGAGATCATAGAAATTGGAAAAGGACCAAGATGTACAAAAATATTTATAGCAGTATTTTTATGGCAAAGAATTGAAAATTATGGGGATATCTATCAATTGGAGAATGGCATAACAAAGTGTGGTATATGGATATAATGGAATACTATTGTGCTATAAGAAATGATGAGAAGATGAACTTCAGAAAAACCTGGAAAGACTTACATGAACTGATGATGAGCAGAATCAGGAGAACATTGTATACAGTCACAGTCACTTTGTGTGATGACTGACTTTGGCAGACTTAGTTGTTCTCATAAATTCGTGGATCTATGACAACTCAAAAATACTCATGATGGAAAAATCTATCCACATCCAGAGAAAGAAGTTTGGAGTCTGAATGTCGATGGAAACATACTTTTTGCCCTCCTTTTATTATGTTGTTTTTTATTCTTTCTTCTGCTTCCCCCCCCAATTAGTTCTAATTCTTCTTTACATCATGAATATTGCAAAAATATGTTTAATATGAAAGCATACGTATACTCAATATCAGATTGCACATGTCTTGGGCAAGGAGAACGGTTGAAAATTTTGAAAAGCTTATGGAATTAAATGTTGAAAACTAAAAATAAATTAATTAATAAAAAACAATGTCCATCAATTGGAATAGATAAATATATTGTGGTACATGGAATATCACTGTGCTATATGAAACAATGAAAAGGATGAATAAAGGAAAACACAGAAAATATACATGAACTGATGTCAAAGTAATTAAACATGGTTAAAAAAACATAAAATTACTACAAGATTGGAAGTTGAAATAACAACAAAACAGTTCAAAGTGAATGTTGCAAAACGGCACAGCATAATTATAGGCCTTAATAAGAGATATGAGTAAACCCTGCCTCCATACTCTTTTGCTAAGATATGATATCCATAAATTATTATATTATATATTTTTCATACTTTTTATGTATAAATCAGCTTTGATGATTCTTACTCTTTAATATGTTTTATCTAGAATGCCTTTTAGAGAAAGAAGACAAGGAATTTTTGGAGTAAAATTGATTAAAATATCAAGAAATGTGTATAAACAGTCATTTGAATAATCATGTATATGATGAGATCCCAAACTGCACCTTAAAGAGAGAATGAGGACTGGGAAAGGAAAGAAGACAGGCATTTAAGTTAAAGAAATAGTGTGAACAAAAAAATCACAGAGGGAGAAGTAGAGAAATGATATTGGAAAACAGTCCAAAGAGTAATCAGAAGAACAATAATATGATAGCATTTATAGCTTTCCTGAAAGCCAAGTAGAGGAGTATGGAATCTAGTTGCGCACTGGTGGTTGAGGGCCAAACCAATGTTGGAAAGGACTATATTCCAGCAGTCAAGAGAATTCTGGTAAATTTCTTAAAAAGAAAGCTCTGAAAAAATATGTACATAGTTAAAAATAGAGATTTGGAATTTTAAAGTTTGATCTTAATAAAATTTTCTTTACAATGAACAAAATAAAATGGAGCTTTAAGTTATTCTGATTGTAGGTGTCTGAAGTACAGTTAACCACATTGAATATTTAACTGTGGGTTCCAGAAAACTTGTTAGGGCTGACAACAGTACTATTTTGCTAGCAGTGAGGGCTAGCAGTAAAAATGATCTGGGAATAGAGAAACATTGAGAGTAGATCTCAAGAAATTTTACCTCAAATTTCACATTATTGACAGCCTCAAGAAGTTTCTCCTCACTTTCGTCTAAGGAATTTTCATCTGAAGAAGAGCAGATAAGGAGTGAGGTAACATTGAAGGAAGAGTGAAAATTCCCAGAAGTCAGAACTAGTGATGGTAACCAGGCATAATCCTGGCCTGTGACTGTGGGGGAGGAGGACTGAGCATAGTACCACTGAGAGCAAGAACATTTTCAGTGTGTGTTGAATATTCATGTATATGATGAGATCCTGAACTGCACCTTAAAGAGGGAATGTGTGGTTGTGGGACCTAACTGTGGCATAGAAAAGGAGGAGAGGAGTTCCTATGATTGAGTCAACAGAAAGAATTCAGAAAATATCAGAAAGGATGACCTGATACCTAGGGCAACATTTGCACAACATGGGATCAAAACTTGATTGTAATACTATTAAGCTGCTGAAAAAGACAAATTAAAAACAAAAATGAGTAAGAAAAGACCAAAGACTCTGTCCATTAATAGAAATTGGTATAAAAGATCTGGTTTCATATTAAGAGGAAGAAAGTAAGGTTAAAAAACAAATTTATCTTAAGGAGTAACTTCAAATGGTCACAAATCTAAAGAAATCTTGGTATAACTTAAAAAGAATTAAAAATAAAATTATAGAAAAAGAGGAAAAGTCAGAAAAAATAAAAGCAATTCAATAAAACTGAAAAGAAAGTTAAGGAATTGATGAAAAATGACACAAAATCAGGAGGAAGAATATGAAAAGGAATTTCAAAGTCAAATAAGAAAATAGGAAAATATAAAAAAAATAAAAGCAATTTAAGAAAAAAATTTAAAAAGTTAATTAAAAAAGGAGATACAAAATCTTTAAAAATATCTTTGAAAAGTAGAATTAATGCTATTGTGCTTTAAGAAATGGGGAAGAGATGGACTTCATATTTACCCAGAGAGGCTTACACAAATTGATGCTAAGTGAGAAGAGCAGAAACAGGAAAAACTTGTACACAATCACAGACACATCGTATGTGTGATGACCAACCTTGATAAACTGGACTCTTCTCAGCAATGCACAGGTAGAAGACGACTCTACAAGTCTCAGGATGGAAGGAGATATCTACATTCAGAGAAAGATCTAGAAAGAACAGAGTTTAAATGGAGACTGAAGCAATCTATATGATATCACTCTTTTCCATGTTTGGTTTTGTTTCCTTTTTCCTATCGTCCACCCCTTTGGTTACAATCCTTCTATACAATCAGATTAATTTCTAATGTGAAAGTATTTGCAGATTCTATACTTGACTGCATGCCGCCATGGGTGGGGCGGGGGAAGAAGAGGAGGAGAAAACTTGAAACTCAAGGGACTCTGGAACAGATTCTTGTAAACTAAAAGTAGATAAATAAATAAATAAAAAAGAAAAGTAGAATTAGTTAAGTGGATCAAATGACATTATAAGATACCAATATATAATGAAGCTAGAAAAAATAGAAGAGAATATCAAATATCTCATTAAGAAAACAATTCATCTGGAGAAAAGATTGAGAAAAGATGAAAAAGGAATTTTCAGTCTCCCTGAAAATTATTTCTTCCAAGAATATCTTATCTGTTAAAGCTGAATATAATCTGGAATGAAAATAAAAAGACAGTTGAACTGAAACACTTTCATATATTTATAATATAAATTCCTGAAGTCAATCGACAATTTTATGCAAAAAATTCAGAAAAAATATATAGGAATCATTAAAGACTTGAAATGATTAAGATCAAACTGTTTACTTATCATACATGAATGTTATTAATATTAGTTATCAAAAGTAGTAATAGTATTCTTAAAACTTATTATTGATTGGGTGGAGCCAAGATGGCAGCATAGAAGCAGCAAAGTTTCCCAACTCCCACACAGTCACCTTAAATACCCAGAAAATACAACTCTAAACAAATTTTAGGGCTCCAAAGCTCACAAAAATACAGAAAACACATCTCTGACTGAAGGTAGCTTGGCAGGAGGGGCTCATGACAGCAGAATGGGAGCCAAGGCCAGCCCAGCTGAAAACAACCATGGCTGGTCAGGGTGTTCGGGGGAAGCTGAAGTTGGAGTCTACAGTAGAGTGGATCAGCAACACCTGGGTTAGTCTCCACATTCATCAAGCTAGCAGGAATAAAGCTAAGAGAAAGGTCAATAGAATTCAAGCTAAATTTGGGGGAAAAAATGCAGTCTGGCTGAACTGTCCCCAAGGCGAGGAAGCAGCCCAACCCTGCTGCTTCAGAGCTCCTGGGTTTCAGATTGCAGTGGGGCTGGGCAATCATTCAGAGGCCAAGTGCTCTTGCATTGAGTGGCTTGGATCCAGATTTGTGGTCTTGGGTGGTAGTCCTGTGGTGCATTTGGGGGGAGTCATAGCTGGTGGGGCCAGCAGCACCTCCCTAATATCTCTGGCATCTGTGAAACCACCAGCACTTTGGGACAGAGCTTACCCCCCCCCCCCCCCGTGGAAGCAGAGTCCCATAGAGCTAAAAAAATTAAGCAATTAATTGACTGGCCAACAAGAGAAGAAGGAAGCAAAGTAAGAACAGCAATAAAACTCTAGAATCCTTTTTTGGGGACAAACAGGATCAAAGCATGGAATGGGAGGAAGACAAGACAGTCATAACTCCCACAACAAATGCTTCCAAGAAACATGAAGATTGCCTACAAGTCATAGATCCACTTAAAAAGGACTTTGAAAACCAAATAAGAGAAGTGGAGGAAAATCGTGAAGAGAAATGAGAATGATATAAGAAAGAGTTAACCTGACTGAAGAGAATAACACCTTAAAAAATAGATTAACTCAAATGGCAAAGGAGACCCAAAAAGTCAATGAGGATAAAAATGCCTTAAAAAGCAGAATTTGCCAGATGGAAAAAGAATCTCAAAAGCATTCTGAAGACAATAATTCATTCAGAATTAGAGTGGAGAAAGTAGAAGCAAATGAATTTATGAGAAAGCAAGATACTATTAAACAGTTACAAACAAGTGAAAAAACAGAAAGCAATGTGAAATATCTCCATGAAAAAAACCACTGAACTGGAAAATAGATCCAGGAGTGACAATTTTGAAAATTATTGGTTTACCTGAAAGGCATGATCAAAAAAAGAACTTAGAAAGCATCCTTCAAGAAATTCTCAAGGAAAATTGCCATAATATTTTAGAATCAGAGGGCAAAATCAAACTCGAAAGAATTCACCCATCACCACTTGAAAAAGATCCTCAAAAGAAAACTCCTAGAAATGTTAAAGCCAGGTTTCAGAACACCCTCATCAAGGAGAAAATAGTACAGACTGCCAGAAGGAAAAAAATTGAATACTGTGGAAACACAATTAGGATAACCCAGGATCTGGCAGCTTCTACACTGAGGGATCGAAGGGCCTGGAATATGATATTCTAGAGATTGATGGAGCTGGGATTAAAACCAAGAATCACCTACCCAGCAAAACTGAGTATAATGTTTCAGGGGAAAATATGGTCATTCAGTGAGGTGGAGGACTTTCAAGCATTCTTGCTGAAAAATCAGAATTGAACATAAAAT
Organism: Pseudocheirus occidentalis; assembly: GCA_028646575.1. Lineage (NCBI taxonomy): Eukaryota > Metazoa > Chordata > Mammalia > Diprotodontia > Pseudocheiridae > Pseudocheirus > Pseudocheirus occidentalis. Next base: position 197,681,739 of record CM053594.1, read on the forward strand.
TTGACATTCAAACGCAAGAAGTATGAGAAGGTAAACATGGGAAAGAAATCATAAGGAACTTATCAAAGCTGAACTATTTATATGCCAATAAGGAAAAACAATAATAGTAACTTATGAAACTTTCCTTAGTGTGAGGATAGGTGAAGGGAATACAAATGTATACACACACACACACACATACACACATATACATATATTTATATATGTATGTGTATGTATATATGTGTATATTTATATGTATACATACATATGTGGCTATATAGGAGGGCATTTAAGTGTATGAATACATACCTGAGCATGTGTGTATATGTATACATACAGGATACAGAATCAATTCAATACAAAGGGATAATAGAATAAAAGGTGAAATTCTGAGATGTAAGAGGACTAGAATGAGAAGAGACAGGGAGAGACAAAATGGGGTTAATCATCCCATATAAAAGAGGCAAGGGTTAACTGTTACAACTTTACCTTCATTTACTCTTATTGAATTGGGCTTAGGGAAGGAACAACATAAACTCTAAACTAGGTATCACACAGGAGAGTAGGGGGGATAGGGATGAGAGGTGGGATGACAGAGGGGAGGGAAAAGTCTGGGGGAGGGTTGCTGGAAGCATGTGCTTCAGTAAAGGGACAGGGACAGAGTAGAGAATAGATCAAGGGGGGGAGGATAGGAAGGAGGGATATATAATCAGCCTCTCACAACAGGTCCACTGTGGAGATGTCCTGCATAATTACAGATGTACAGCCTGTATTGAATTTATTGTCCTTCCAGTGGGGGTGGGTGACAATGGAGGAAATGAAAAATCTAGAATTTAAAGCTCTAGAATGCAATATTAAAAAAACCTCAACAACATATATATATATATATATATATATATGTATATGTATATGTATATGTATGTGTATATATATACATATATAATAAATATTTTTATTATTAAGTACGTGGCAACTGGGAATTAAGATATACAGGGACTGGGGTAGGGAGACCCTCCCAGCCCTACCAGAAGGTTAGGGTGGTGTTGGAAGAGGGCATAAAAGAGAGCCATTTGGGGGAGGGGCTTTACAGTGGGGTCTCTGTTTTGAAGCTGGGGGTAGGGGAAAGATGTGGAGAAAATTTATAACTCAAAATCTCATAGAAAGGATATATTTAAAATATTTAAGAATATTTAATAACATTAAGATAATATAATATTTAGATTATTTTAAAAATGAAAAGAACCTCATTATTTGACATAGAGAAACTAAACATTAAAATTGTTTTAAAATGTCTGGTAAAAACATGTAATCATCTGCTAATTACACACTGATCCTAGACAAATATTTTAAACATTTTTAACTTGAATGACAGAGTAAGTTTTAGTCTCACAAGCATTTTTCATGGCAATGCATCCTGTCCTTTAAAAAATCAAGCAAATGAATAAGCCACCACAGTGATATGTCATCACAACTAACTAGCACTTATTAAAAGTATCATTATGTTTCTCTAGGATTCTGCCTTACTTTTGTTACCCATGTGTCCCCAGCCTGTGATGTAGCAATAAGTATCGGGCTGTATCACCTGCTGTGATCTGGGTAAGCAGACAGGATGGCCGTAACTGGTCTCAACGATATGTTCATTTGGCTCCACAATGCTGATATAATAGTCAACCACTCCTATGTTGTATTGAGGATGTAAGCTAAGTGTTCACTAGACTTGTCTGCATGAAGATTGATGGGTGATCCAGATTGTTGCTACCAAGTACCACTTTCCACATAGCAGCATTTTCTCTTCTTGAATTGCGTAGTAAGAGGCATTAACATTTGAACTTAAATTATCTTTTTAAATACAGATGAAATTTTTAAAACTGTAAATTTGGGGTGAGTTTGGTGGTTTCAGTATATGAAATTCAGTTTAAGTGTTTTAAGGTCTATAAACTATTTTACATACTTTTTATTGTTACAACAAGTCTCTCTGGCAGGTACTGCAGAAACTCTCAGGGCTCTTTTACACATTGGGAAACTGAAGCTTGGAAGGGTTATATATTTCATTTGTAGTCATGTGGCTTGTAAGTCTTTAGAGGAAAAATTTGAATCCAAGGTATTGTTTGAATTCAAATTCATTCCTCTCTCTACTAATGCATTGCTCTTCACACTATAATATATTTCTTTTGAATATTATTTGTCTAATTTTCTTAGATGGAAATTTTTAATGCTCTCTGTTGAGGAATGGTTAAAAATATGGTATATAAATATAATGGTAAATATGTTATATAAATATAATGGAATACTATTGTACTGTAATGAATGAAATTCAGAGAAACTGGGAAAGACTTCATATGAACTGGTAAAAAGTGGATTAAACAGCAGTGGGAGAACAATTTATATAATAAAAGCAGCATGGTAAAGATATACATTTTTTTTAAAACTAAGGAACTCTTATCAATGCACCAACCACAATTACAGAAGACCAAAGATGAAGCAAGCCACCCAACTTCTCACAGAGAGAGAACAGACTTAGTGTGAATAAAGTCTATGTATTTTTAGGTATAGTCAATGCTGGAATCTGTTTTACTTAACTATGAATATTTGTTACAAGAGTTTTCACATTTTTTTCCTTGGGTGGAGGAAGAGGAAAGTAAATTGACTTCTGTTCATTGAAAGAAAAATAGGGGCAGAGCCAAGATGGCGGGGTAGAAGCAGCAAGGTCCCACAGCTCCCACACTGCCACCCTAAACATCCATAAAATATGTGTCCAGACAATGTCTAGGAAAGTCTAGGACTCTCAGACTCACAAAAATACGGAAAACACATCTCTCACTGAAGGTAGCTTGGCAGCAGGGGCTCATCATGGCAGCTGGGAGTGGAGGCTGGCCAGCATGAAGCTGAGACCACAGCCAGTCATGGGGTGTTGGGAAGAAGCTGTGCTGTGCTGAGCCAAGACACGCTGCAGCCAGTCTGCAGAGGAGAGAATCTACAGTCTCCAGCACCTCCACATCTGCCAAGGTCGGAGGAACAGGATGGGAGAGGGGCAGCTCGAACAGAACACAGACTGGCCCAGCACAAAACAGCAGACACGGCCAGGCCAGGCCCCAGGGAGGAAAGGAGGAGTGGAGCCTCCCAAGCCACAGCTTGAGTCTACTTCAGAGATCTTAAGCACCTGCCAGAGGGGATATTCAAATCTCAGAGACAGTTAGTGAAAGTGAAACTTTGAAAAGTAATTTGGGGGAAGAAAAGCAGTTCAGCCAATCTTCCCCCAGGGCAAGGAAGCAATGGGGGAGGGGAACTGCCGGAACAAGTGGCGGCCCCCACCAGGCTGTTTCAGAGCCCCTGGCCTGCAGAATCAGCAGGGGGGCTGAATCGATTGATCAGGGCTAAGTGCTCTTGCATTGAGTGGCCTGGATCCAGATCGTGGTATTGGGTGGTGGTCCTGGGGTGCACTTTCAGCCAGCCAAAACTGGGGGGGCTTGCAACACTCCCCTAATAGCTCTGTCAGCTGGGAAAACCCCAATGATTTGGGACAGAGCTTTCCCCCCTGGAAGCAGAGCTTCACAGAGCTAAAAAAACCCAACCAATTAATTGACTGGCCAACATGAGGAAAAGGAAGCAAAATAAGAACAGCAATAAAGCTCTAGAATCCTTTTTCATGGACAAAAAGGATCAAAGCATGGAATGGGAGGAAGACAGCCCAGAACTAAGAACTCCCAGCTTCCAAGACAATTGAAGAATGCCTAGAAGCTATACATCAACTGAAAAAGGACTTTGAAAACCAAATAAGAGAAGTGGAGAAAAAATTGGGAAGAGAAATGAGAATGATGCGAGAAAATCATGAA
>CM053594.1:197686053-197708455 GCA_028646575.1 Pseudocheirus occidentalis
ATGGCAAATTACAGTCATTCAATGAGGTGGAGGACTTTCAAGCATTCTTGCTGAAAAACCAGAGATGAACAGAAAATTTGAGAATCAAACACAAGAATCATGAGAACGTAAACATGGGAAAGAAATCATAAGGAACTTGTCAAATTTGAATTATTTACATGCTAATATGGAAAAACGATAATAGTAACTTATGAAACTTTTCTTAGCATGAGGATAGGTGAAGGGAATACAAATGTATACATATATGTATACTTACACATAGGTCCATAGAGGAGGCTATATATGCGTGTGAATACATATCTGAGCATGTGTGTATATGTGTATATAGAGGGTATGGGTTGAATTGAATGTGAAGGGATGATACTTTAAAAGGTGAAATACTGAGGTGGGAGAGGACTAGAATGAGAGGGGACAGGGAGGGAAAAATGGGATTAATCATCCTATAGAGAAGAGACAATGGATAACTATTACAACTTTACTTTCAGTTACTCTCATTGAATTTGGCTTCAGGAAGAAATGGCATAAACTCTAAACTGGGCATCATGTCACACAGGAGAGTAGGGGGCATGGGAATGAGAGGGGGATGACACAGGGGAGGGCACAGGGAAGGTTGGAGCACACACTTCAGTAAAGGGACAGGGACAGGGTAGAGAGCAGAGGAAGGGTGGGGGAGGGATAGGAAGGAGAGACAGATGATCACTGTCATTATATGTCCACTCTGAAGATGTCCTGTATAATCACACATCCACAGCCTGTATTGAATTGATTGTCCTTCCAGTGGGGGTGGGGAACAAGTGAGGAATCAAAAGAATCTAGAATTTAAAGTTCTGCAGTACCTGCTACTAGGAAATAAGATATACAGGGGCTTGGATAGGGAGAGCCTCCCTGTCCTACCTGAAAGTAAGAGAGCAGAGCAGGGGAGAGCCTTTACAGTGGGATCACTGGTTTAGTGTTGGGGCAGGGGCAAGATGGGGAGAAAATTTGTAATTCAAAAATGTAATGAAAATGAATGATGTAAACAAGAAAAGAAATAAAAAATATTAAAAAAAGAAAAATAAATTAAAACAAAGTTTCAATTATTTACACAAGAAAAAAACAAAAACTTATTAGTAAAGTAGTTTGAAAAAAAGGTTAAAGCTGAGTTGTGTATGATGAGGTGATTCTAAAAAAATAAACAAAATTTGGTAGGAGAAGGACTCAGCTTTTCTGCTCGGAAGTCACAAGAATTATACGCAAACACATGTATACATATATATACACGTACACATGCACATATACGTGTATATATTCAAGTATTCATACATAAACTTGCATGTGCTTATATAGTATATATTTTCAAGGCATGTATAATACATATATGCTTGTACCTACTTATACACATGTTTATGTGTGTACATAAAGCGATGAAAATGGGCCAATATAAACAACAAGATATTTTCCTAATCATAATAAACTGAAAACAATTATTGTTATACTTGAACATTTTATTGTATATCTATATTTTATTCTAATTTTTAAAATAATTTGAGCATTCAGTTTATAAATAGTAACATATTGACTTTAGCAGCAAAGTATGGCATTGGATGAAATTTCTCTTCTAATTAAATAGGACCAATAAAATATGTGCAGAAGAGAAACAGCTTTATTACTAAACATCAACCCCCATGTCAGCTTTTAACTAAGTGGAACTATTGTCTAAAGAAAGACAACTAGAGTAATTAAAAAGCCAAGATAAACTAACTTCTCTACAATTTATCATTTTTATTAACCATTACTGTGATTCTCCTAAATATAGAAGCATACATTAATTCAAATCCATCAGGGCATTGCAACCTAAGATTTAGAATCACTAACATAGATTTATTATGTGGTGATATTTTGATTCACATGCAATCCCAGAAAATTTTACTTTAGCAATCTCCAAAATAGAGGAATGTTGTAGTACACAAAAAGATTGAGTCAACTTATAGTAGTAATCCAATTTAATTAAGCACTTTTTGAAAACTTGAAATCAGTCAAAAGATTATAAAATATTTTATATTGATGAATATGCTAAAAATTTCTTCCCAAAGATTTACAACTGAATTAATATGTATATTTCAAATACCAGATATTTCAACTACTTAAAATTAGCTTTCACAGCAAATTCAATTTAAACAATTATGGAACAGTATCCTCTCTACCCCAAGATTCCAAAAGTATTATTCTTTAATTCTTTGAAGAGATTTTTAAAATCTTAAAATTCTAGGGTAAAAAAGAGGGAAAATATGTATGATTATTTTATTTTCTATTTTAAAAATAGCAAGGTGTACATAATAGATTTGTAATTCCACATGCAATAATCTTTTTTTAATTACGGTATAGAAATGCTTGTTTTATCGTATAACTTAAAAAAAATTTAAAATCTTAATGCCTGTGAGACAAATTTTGATTGAATTATGGGAGCTGACATAAAGAAGTAGACCTCAGTTTCATTACAAGTAGGTCAGACCTTAACTAATAATATGAGGATATTCCTTGCATGTGTTTTCTCTTTTTTTTTCTGTGAAACAGAAAACAAAAAGCAAGGGGATAATGTGTATGAATTGACATTGGAGAACAAATAAATTAATAACACTTATCATTTAGAGATCTTGCATCTATCTACCTAAAGCCAAGGAAATATTTTTTTAAGTGAAACAATCTATTATGCCAATGAAAATGGTTTACTCAGTCAAAGAATTTCTTTATAAACTGCATGTTTCTCTCTGTATACTTAAGGGTTCCTAATCTGTTATCTATGAAGTTTTTAGGAAAAAAGAATATTTCCATTACTGCATTTCAACTTATAGAGTTTTATTGTGCTCCTAGTAATTTAAAACATTATTCTGAAAGGGTACCCATAAGTTTTAATTATAATGTCAAACAGATTTAATACATATACACACACGCTCGAGTGTATTTATGTGTCCTATAGGATGTCTTTAATGGCCACATGTATATTGCTTCTTATTTTGTATATTAGGCACAGAGTTCAAGATAAACAACTGTTTCTTGTGGCTTTGAGAGGAAATGAGTCAAGTTTCTAAGGGTTTATGAAGTGCAACTACAAATAGCATACAGAAGACTAATCTTTGGAATACCTGAAAATACTGGATTTGAAGTCAGAAGATTTGCCACATTACTTAGGACACTTTGTGCAATCCCCTTAAGTTTCCTGAACCTTAGTTTCTTCATATATAAAATAAAATTGTTCAGTCAGATGATTTCTAGAGACCCTGCAAATTCTGCATATGGTCATTTTACAACTGAGCTAATTTTTTTTATTTTAATTTTTAAAAATATTCTTCAATCTTTAGCAGAAAAATGCAGATGTTCCTGAAATTGTTGCCAAGGATTTTCAACTCTTCTGGCAACCAGTTATGAGATAGACAGAAAGTATATCAACCAGCACCTAGTACAGAGTTTTTGATCCAGTGATGATAAAAGACATAATATGATCCCCAGATAGCTCTGGCAGTCGTTGAATCAGAGCAGCTTCCTGATCTGGTATATATTCATGCTTGGGTTCACATAGGCTCTTCCACTTAGGACCTATGGAACTTCTGGCAATTCATTCTTCATCTGTCACAGGAAAGGGTTTAAATACATTACTTTCCTATCTTAAAAACTCCTCTGATGATCCCTGTGTAAGAATATCTCTCTACAATCAAATCTTTGCCCTGAAGTTAAAGAAACCCCTGTGAATCTAGATTCCACATATTATTTTACCCTCTGTTTACAAGTAGGTGTTATTTTTATTCTTTTGCAACCAGTTAGGGAGAGAGCAAAACTCTTTTTGCTTAATTTCTTGAGAAAATAATTTTATAAATTCTACATATGTTACATACCCTCAGAGCAACTTTAATGAGGAAATGCTTGTGTTTCTGTTTATCATGAGATTTAATAGAACTGTGGTAGCCTTTAATTAATTGTTTAACCCAAAGGAAAGCTTGCAAAGCAGCTGAGAACACTTGTAAGCTAATGTGCAGTGCATGTAATAAATTCTTATATAAATATTCTTCCAGTTGATTAATATTTGAAACTTCTCCCTGGACTACCAAATAGATTTTCATTAAATTATTCTACTGCATTGAAAATAAATCACATAAAATTATTACCCCATATAGTGTTAAAGGAGGATATCTAAATGGCCCAGGGGATAGATTGTTAGGCCTACAGTCAAGAAAAATGAGTTCAAATCCAGCATCACAATTACTGATCCTGGGAAACTCACATAACCTATGTGACCCAGTTTCCTCATCTGTAAAATGTTTTAGAGAAGGAAATGACAAACTACTTCAGTATCTTTGCCAAGAAAATTCCAAATAAGACCACAAAGATTTGCGTGTGATTGAACAACAACCACAAAACAAAGTTTTAAAGGGCCATAAGAACATACATATTTTAGGGCAATTATTTATAAGAATATATGAGATGTACATGAGAAGTGATGTAAAAAAAAATCATGATACAAATATGTGACAGAAATGGGAGGTCAGTCAATCATACAATATGAATGAGAATAGAAAGACCTTACATGACATTGATACCTCATTTTTTGTGTTTGTTTTTTGTTGTTGTTTTATTTTTAATATCAAGGTCTTTGGTGATACTGCATTGTGCAATGGAAATAGCAGCGAACCTAGAATCAGGAAGACCTGAGTTGAAATCCTTCCTCTGACACTCACTAGCTATGTGGCCCAGGGGAAGTTATTTAAATTTATCTACTTTAGTTTCTTCAACTGGAAAATGCGGATAATAATAGTACCTACCTCACAGGGTTGTTGTGAGGATCAATGAGATAATATTTTTAAATAACTTAGCACAATACCTGGAATGTAGTAGGCACTTAATGAATGCTTATTCTTTCAATTCATTCTCCCCCTCCATTGCCATAGTGCATTCATTTAAAAAAAATATATAAGCAGATTATACAGGATAAAATGACATGGAGAAATCAGAGTTTGAATTACTAGAAAGGGTAACCGAAGCATGGACCATAAAATATTTCAAAAATAAAATATTTCTAGACTTGTTTTTAGAGAAATAGAGGGGAAAATATTAGAACATCTTAGGGAATATACAGTATATTCTTTCCAGGCAAGCATAAATCTTCTCATGTGTCTCTTTGAAATGCTGGAAAAATGGGTTGGGGGGGCAGTCAAGAAAGACCCAGTGCACACCTTTTGAGTGGAAAATCAATGAAGAGAGAATGGTGCTGTTTGTGGGCACTTACAGGAAACTCCAGGCTAGAGGGAAGAACTAAAGGAGGACATGAGGCCAGAGGCACCATCCCACATACACAACGATTGGAGATGATTTTAAAAACTTAACTACTATAAGCTTAAAAAATGTACAGACTAAGGAGAAAGAAACCATCAATAGAAGTTGTTATATGAATAGAGAAGACTAGGCTCCATCTTCATAGGAGAATACCAAAATAAAGAAACCCTTTTCTACCCCAAAGTGTAACATCAAATGCACAAAAATAATTCATAGAAAAAACTTTTAAAAAACCATGTATCCAAGAAAAATACGATTATGAAAAGAAAGTTAACCAATTAATAAAAGGAGATCCAGAACCTTAAGGAAGAAAAAAAACTACTTGAAATTTAGAACTGGGAAAGAGGAAGTAAGTTATAAGTCATAAGAGACCAATAAATCATAAAACAAAATAAAAAGAATGAAAGTAATACAACAGAATGTAAAATATTTCATAAGGAAAATAACTGACCTAGAGAACAAATCCAGAAGAGAAAATATAAGACTACCAGAAAGTTATCATCAAAAAAAGAATCTTGATAAAATAATAAAGGATATAACTGAAAGAAGTTGTCCTGAAGCATTAGAATAGGAAGGAAAAGTAAAAATAATTTTAAAAATCTACAAATCACAAAATGGGAGAGATCCTATGAGGAAAATTCATAGGAATATAATGGTCAATTTCCAAAGACCCTGGCTCAAGGTAAACATATTATGAATCACAAGAAATAAAAATAAAAATCACTTTAAGTATGGCAATGCCACAATTAGAATCACATAAAACCTAGCAGCAATGACGATAAAAGACTTCAGCTCTTGGGACACTATTTATCAAAGAACAAAAGAACCAGAGTGCTGGTTGAAAATATCATATCCAGCTTCTTCTGTTCATGACCACTAAGGACAAGGAGCCTTACCTCACACAATATCTTGAATAATGAGGCTTTTTTTTCATATCTCAGTCTTTCAATTGCCATCTTCCCTTGTATTGATGTAAACAGTTTCCCCTTATTAATAGCATGTTGTTGCTGTTGTTGTTTTCTATCCTATTTACCTTTTTATGCCTCTCTTCAGTCTTGTATTTGAAGATCACATTTTCTATTTAGCTATGGCCTTTTCATCAGGAAAGTTTGGAAGTCCCTTATTTCCTTTAATGACCATTTCCTCCCAGGAATTATTATGCTCAGTTTTTCTGGGTAGTTGATCTTTGATTGTAACCAAAGCTCCTTTTCTTTACAGAATATTGTATCCCTGACCTTCTGGCATTTTAATGTAGAAACTGTAAGATCCTGCATAATCCTGACTGTGGTCTTATGTTATTTAAATTGCTTCTTTCTGGCTGTTTGCAGTATTTTCTCTTTCATTATTTCATCATTCATATATTTCATTATTAGTCATGATCTGAAAGGAAACATAGATGAAAAACCCCTCAATAAAAATAAAGGAAGCAAAACTCTAACCTTCAATCTGTATTCAGATACCATCATTTCATTTTTGGGGAAGGATAGCATGTTTCACCATAAGTCATTCAGAGTTGTCTTGGATCATTATATTGCTGAGAATAGCTAAATCACTCATAGCTGATCAGCTTATGACATTGCTGTTACATGAAATAAAAACAGTACATTTCAGTTTGCATCAATTCATGTAAGTCTTTCCAGGTTTTTCTGAGACTATCATTCTCATCCTTTCTTATACTGTAGTTGTATTCCATTCTCATCACACAGCAAAAATTATTCAGCAATTCCCTCATTGATGCATTTCTTCTTAATTTCCAAATCCCTATCACTAGAAAATAGTTGCCTTAAATATTTTCATTCATATAGGTCCTTTTGCTTTTTGTCTTTTTTATCTCTTTTTCAATACAGTTCTAGAAGTAGAACTTCCAGGTCAGCTCATGCACAACTTTAGAGCCCTTTGGGCACAGTTCTAAGTTGTGCTAAAGAATAGTTGAATCAGTTCACAACTCCATCAACAGTACATTATTGTTCCCACATCCCATCCAATATTTGTTGTTTTCCTTTTCTGTCCTATTATTCAATCTAACATATATGAGGTAGTACCCCAGAACTCTTTCCATTTGCATTCCTCCTCTGAATGGAGATTTAGAGCACCTTCTCATATCAGTATAGATAGCTTTGATTACTTCATCTGAAATCTGTTTATATCTTATGATCATATATGATTTGAGGAATAGTTTCTTTTTTTTGTAAATTTGACACAGTTCTCTACATATTTAAGAAATGAGGCTTTTATCAGAAATGACTTGATTCATTTTTTTCACACTTTTGATTGCCATATGTATTTCTCTCCATCCTATTTACCCCTTTGTTTATTCTATTCTTTTATCTTTCACTCACTACATCCTCAAAATGTTTTGCTACAGGTTACCATCTTCTCCATCTGCTGTCCCTTTTATGACCCCCCTTCTCCTACCTCATTCTTATCCTACTATACTATAAAGTAACATAGATTTCTATATGCGATTGAGTGCATGTGTTATTCTCTCTTTGAGAGACAGTTCTGATGAGAGTAAGGTTTACTCCCTCCTAATATTACCTCCTCCATCTTTCCCTCCATTGTAAAAGCAAGTTTATTTTCTTGCCTCTTTTATGTGGAATAATTTATTCCATTTTACTTCTCCCTTTCCCTTTTAATGCATCACTCTTTCACAACTCTTGATTTTATTTTTAGATATCATCCCTCAATATTCAACTCACACCTGTGCCTTCTTTCTGTCCTAACTGCTCTAATAATGATAAAAGTTTTATGAATTACAAATATCATCTCTGGGTATAAGAATATAAATATTTAACCTTATTAATTTCCTTATGATTTTCATTTCCTGTTTACCTTATTATGCTTCTCATTTAACTTGTAAATAAATAGAATAGAAGAGAGAAACAAAGCTAAAATATTTTTTTCTGTTTGAAAAAATCTAAAAGAGAAAAGAAAGAAACATCTAAGGTATTCAAAATGAGGAAAATAAAATTATGAAACAACCCAAGGTAAATTCACAACACATAATGTGAAATAAATAATAATACTACCCCTATACCCAGTCACACATTAGAAAAATTAGAAGTTTGTCTAAATGAGTAACTCTTAAAATTTTAATTTAAACAAAGCAAATAAGTAAACAACTCGAAGCAATCTCAGGAAAAAGGGAAATAAATAGAAAATTAACTCCCCAGTGGGGAAGGGGGAAGGGGACCACAAACTCAGATCAATTGTATTTACAAGTTAATTCTCTTTAAAAAAAAGTTAAAGAACAATAAATAAAAATTCAACTAAAATGTTCTCTAAAATAAGACTTTTTTTTCTAGGTTACCTGTGGATGAGATCTACCGAGAAAGAAGTTCTCAACTTTTTTAATCACCTGATTACACTCTATTTTCTTGTTATATATGTATCCATATACAATGTGTGGATACTACCTCCCATGGAGTTTTATTATTGTCACTAGCGAAGACATTATATAAATGCATGAATTATGATATACATTTCATGCTGATTATTTTATCATAAGCAATGCTTTTAACAATAATATAATTTCATCCTCTCTCATTTCATAACCTTTATTGTTGTCATAACTAAAAATAAATCAAGACTGCTTTTGAAGTTATCTGAAATGTAACGGGTTTTTATCTATCCTATTTTCATTCTGTATGGGTCTATATATCTTAAATGTAGCAAATCATCCTGTTTTGTTTTCTTATTTATTCCTCTAGTCTCTTTATGTTTTATGGGAATTTAATATGTTCACTTCAAAGAAACTTTTTGGACCATTAAATTGTAGAACAAGAGATAGTAGGGATTTCAGAAGTTATCTAGCACTACCCCTAATTTTACATTTGAGGAGTTTGAGACTCTGTGAAATATGGTAGGCAGCTAGTCTATGCTTAAATTTTACTAATTCTTAAATAATTTTAATTTTTATTCTTATGTCTTTAATTTTCTGTATTTCATCCCTCAAGTGTAGAATTAGAACAATTTCTTTATAATTTCAGGATACTTTAATTTTTTCTTGTGATATCTTCACTTTTCTCAGTGAATTTAGATTCAATCCCTTTCTTTCCATTCCCCACTTTCTCTTCTCTTTTTATCTTTGAAGTACTAGTTCATTGAAATGGTTCTTTTCTTTTTAATTTATGTTCATTTCTCTTAAAATTTATTCTGTTTTATATGGAAATTATTGCTGATTTTTCAAAATTATGTTGTCTTTGCAAAATCAGTATTATTCTTCCTGCCTATCCTTTTTCTTCAGTAGATTCATATATTTTGTGTCCCTACTCTATGTCTCACATTCCGTATTCTATTTCCTGAAGTGCCTTGGATTTGAAAAGGTCTTTTTTTTTCTCAGAGAAGAAATAACCACTTAGGCCACCACTTCATTAACCCTGATTGACCAATGTAATGGGAATAATTTTCCATTATTAACAACTAACTTTTTAAAGTTTTACTAAACTGTCTGGAACCATCTTCTTTTAGTTTTTAATCTCATCCCCTTAGACCTGGTTTTGTAGGATTCATTTAATGTTCTCCAAATACAATTTTTTTTTGCTTTTTGGGGGGCAGTTGGGGTTAAGTGACTTGCCCAAGGTCACATAGCTAATTTTTGTGTTAAGTGTCTGAGGCCGGATTTGAACTCAGGTACTCCTGACTCCAGGGCCAGTGCTCTATTCACTGCATCACCCAGCCACCCCACCAAATACAATTTTAAGAAGAGGTTTTGAAACTCTTTTGACTCTCTTCTTTACCTTTCCTTTCCACCTACTAGTTGTTTCTGTCCTCCTGTGATATATTAAATAAAAGTAATCACTGGTACATTTCTCATCTCTAACTTTACCTTTCTCATCTTCTAGATACTACATTCTTCCAATGTTGCCCTCTGCTCCTTACATTGAGGACTAGGATTTTTTCTGAATCATTGGTAGTGGAAATTCTCAGTGATATTGTCACAATGTTAACAATCAACGGGTTATCCATAGTGTGGGTGGATAGACCAGGTACAAAATCTTTGTGATTATTCCATCATGGAACAATTCAAAAAACATATCCCTTGTGTCCCTCCTTATTTTGTCTTCATGAAAATATGCCTATGTTGAAAATCAAGGACCTTTGAGTAAAAAGTTCAGAGCCTCTTACATTATGATGTTGTTATAAGAAGAACTATTTAGATTTTGCAGAGCCATTAGGAGTCCTTCAGTTCAACTCCACTGTTTTATAAGTGAAGAAGCTGAAACCTTGAAAGATTAAGAGACTTATCCAATGTCATACAGGCAGCAAGTAGCAAAGACAGATTTCTTAGTTTTTCTGACATGAAATCTTGCACTTTTTTCCAATCCACTGTGATCTCATTTAAATAATTCCATTTCTTTAAAACATATTCTGTATTTTATGCATAGTTCATTTATTCCCCTAACAAAAGTCTTTTAGAGAGACGGCTTTCTTCCAACAAACAAGAGATCTACAATCGTGGAATCAAAGATTTTTAGAGGCAGAGTCAAGATGCCAGAGTAAAAGCAGGGATTCTCCTAAGTTTTCCCCCAAATCTCTCCAAATACCTTTAAACAATAACTCTAAAACAAATTCTCCCATGGTAAACACCACAGGAAATGCATTTTTCAGCAAAAGGCAACTTAAAAAGTCATCAGGAAAGGTCTGGGGCAGCATGGTCAGAAAGGAGCCCAGCTCAGTGTTGGTTGTGCCACTATAGACTGGTCCTCAGCAAACCAATAGTAGGCTTTGGGAGCCACTAAATCAGCAGCATCAGTGACTGAATCTGGAGCTGTCAGCACACATACAATAAAGGAGTCAAAAAACTGGTTGTAAGGGTATTATAGAGGTTTCTTTGCTAGCAGTGAGTTTGGTTTCTGAAAGAAGCATGAAAATTCAAAGAAGAAAAAAAAATTCCTTAAAAAGTAGAAATGGCCAAATGGAAAATAAATCCATAAACTGACTGAAGAAAATGACTCCTTAAAACTTAGAATGGAGAAAGTGGAAGCTAACGACTTAATGAGAAAACAAAAAAGAAACAAACAAACAAAAAACATCAGAAGGATAAAAATTAGAAGACAACATGTAATAAACTGTTGGGAAAAACAACAAGTACAACAGCAATGAAACAATTGGCTTAGAAAATATATCCAAGAGAGAGAAATTTTAAATTCCTGGACTAGCTAAATGCTGTGATTTTAAAAAGAGATAGACACTAGACATCATATTTCAAGAAATTATCAAGATGGTCACCCATTCTCTTGCAAAAGAAGGTTAAATAAAAGTATTTTCCTGAAATCACTAATGTCCATGTCAAGTTATTGGTAAGGCAATTGTTTCTTACAAACGGGGACTTGTCTGGGATTCAGAAATCCTGAGGTAGAAGCAGCCACTTTCAAATGACAGGGAGAAGTGCGCTGTATACTTTAACCTCTCCTATGCATTGCCAAAGGGCATTCCCACTCATGGACTGTTTGGGATTCAAGGACTGCATTAACAAAAGAGGTCACTGTGAATATAGGAACAAAGGGGAGGAGGAGAAAAAAGAGAGTAACCACCACAGTAACCAGGCAACTCTGTTCACAAACCAAGAAGAAAATCAGATCTATTGGCTTAGACCTGGGTGGTATAGAGCAGATGGTGGACACCAGGTGGCATGGCAGCAAGTTGATCCACCAATCACAAGGGCCACTCCCAGGCCGATCAGCACAGGGCTGAGAGCAGTCAGAGCTGAGTAAGAGATAAATGCAGAGCCTGCAGCAGTGGCAGCATCTACTCCTGGGGCTAACTACTAACATCCTGGACAATTAAAAACCACCTATCAGAACTTTTGGGGTCCAGAATGGGCTGGTCCTGTGAACCCCTGACTGCTACAACATCCCCCTCTACCCTGAAAACCCATAAACCATTGGCCCAGAGAAAACTTTTAAAATAGTGAAGACATGGCAGTCCTTAAAAAAAGGGTGTGGCTAAGGCCCTGCATCAAAATGGGGGAAAACACATTGCAAAGACAAAGACCCTAGAATACTATTATTGTGACCTAGAGGAATCAAATTCAAAAAGAGGCAACATTGATTCCACACCCACAGCTGAGGTCTCAATGGGGAATATGAACTGGTTTCAAGCACAGGAATCATTCCTAGATTAGCACAAAAAGAAATTTGAAAACAAAATTAGAGGAGATGACAATATGAATAATTATTTTAAAATCAAAATTGCAAAATTAGAGAAAACATTACAATGAATAAAACAGTTCCTTAAAAAGAAAAAAATGTGGGAAATAAAAAAAAAACATGTGGAATAGGAACTTCAAAAATTAGCTGAGGGAAATCATTTGCTAAAAATTAGAATATCCCAAATTGAAGCTAATGACTCTATGAGGCACCAAATATCAGTCTAAAAAAATCTAAAATGAAAAATTAGAAAAAGAGGTAAACTATCTCAATGGAAAAATAACTGATCCTGAAAACAGATCCAGGAGAGATAATCTAAGAATTACTGGTCTACTAGAAAATCATGATAAGAAAAGAGCCTGGAGACCATCTTCCAATAGATCATCAAGGAAACCTGCCCTGAGATCTTAGAATAAGAGGGCAAAATAGAAATTGAGAGAATCCACTGGACACATCCTGAAAGAGCTGACAAACTGAAAACTCCGTGAAATATTGTAGCCAAATTCCAGAACTGTCAGATAAAGGAGACAATACCACAAGTAGTCAAAAAGAAACAAATCAAATATTGTGGAGCTACAGTAAGGAATGCACAGCATTTGGCAGCTTCTATATTGAAAGATTTTTGGTGTCTCATAGACCATTAGCAAATTTTTGAAGCAGAAAGGGGTAAATTATGCCACACAAAGAGGGGTAAAACATTTTACAGTAGAGGGGAAGAAGAGAGAGAGATGAACATTATAGGAACTACACACTCATTGGTCCTGGTGTAAGGAGGGGAAAATATAACCAGTTAAATATCAGACTCTATTGAGAAGAGATTTGAAAAATATCATAACAGAGGAAAAGAGGAAAAGAGTGGGAGAGGAGCATTGCATGAGATCTATTCTCATCAGTCTTGGTTCAAGGAAGAAATACCATACTATATTAAGCATAAAAATTTAAAGGCCCCTACAGGCAGTAGGACTGGGAAGGGCTAAGAAAAAAAGGGGTTGAATAGAAGGGAGGGAAGAAGTAGTAAGAGGGGAGGACAATAAGGAGCAAATACTGAGGGAGGCAGTAGTCAAAAGGAAAAATCTTAAGGAAGGGAAAGGAAAAGGGAAAAAATAAAAACATAAACAGGGGAAGGAATAGCATGGACACAGAAAGTAATCATAACTGTGAATGTGAATGGGATGAACTATCCCATAAAATGGAGGCAGATAGAAGAAAGGATTACAGACCATAATCATATGATATGCTTTTTACAAGTAACACATATGAAACCGCATACAAACAGGCTGGCATAAGATATATTATGCTTCAGCCAAAGTAAATAAAAAAAATAGGGAAAGCAATCCTTACCTAAGATAAAGCAAATGCAAAAATTCATCTAATTAAAAGAGATAAGGAATGAAACTATATCCTCCTAAAAGGCACTATCAAGAATGAATCAACATCATTACTAAAGATTTAAGCTTCAAGAAGTACAGCATCCAAATCCCTAGAGGAGAAGTTAAGGGAGTTAGAGGAAGAAATAGGTAGCAAAACTATGCTAGTGGGGGAACTCAATCACCCCCTCTTTTAATCTGATAAATTTAATCTAAAAAAAAACAAGAAAAAATTAAGTAAGTAGAATATTAGGAAAGATAGGTATGGTAGATTTATGGAGAAAACTGAGCAGGGATAAAAAGGAATAAACCTTCTCAGTGGTACATGTCTCATGAACAAAAACTGACCGTGTACTATGGCATAAAAACAACACAATTCAATGTAGAAAGGCAGAAATATTAAGTGCATCCTTCTCAGATTATGAGGTAATAAAAATTATAGGTAATCAAGAGCCATAGAAGTATAGAATAAAAACTAATTGGAAATGAAATAACTTAATTCTAAAAAATGAATGTGTTAAAAAAGAAATTATAGAAACAATTAGTAACTTCATTCAAGACAATGACAACAATGAGACATCATAACAAAACTTATGGGATGCAAAAAAAGTAGTTTTATATCCCTGAATGCATACACAAATGAAATGGAGAAAATGGAGATCAATAAATTGGTCATTCAACTGAAAAAGCTAGAAAAAGAACAAATTGAAAATCCCTAATTAAATACTAAATTAGAAAGAGTGAAAACAACAGAAGAGATTAATAAAACTGAATATAAGAAACTATTGAACTAATAAATAAAACTAACAGTTGGTTTTATAAAAAAACACATTAAGATTAATAAACCTTTAGCCAATATGATAAAAAAGTAAGGAGAAAACTAAATTATGAGTATCAAAAATGAAAAGGGGAATCTACCTCCAAAGAAGAGGAAATTAAAACAATAATTAGGAATTATTTTGCCCAAGTGTATGCAGATAATTTTGACCATCTTAGTGAAATAGGTGAATATTTACAAAAATACAAATTGCCTAGATAACATGAAGAGAATGTAAATTATTTAAATTACCCCATCTCAGAAAAAGAAATTGAACAAGCCATCAATGAACTCACTAAGAAAAAAATCTCCAGTGCCAGATGGATTTACTAGCAACTTCTATCAATCATTTAAAGAACAACTGATTCCAATACGTTTCAAACTAATTGGGAAAATTGGTGAAGAACTACTACTACCAAATACTTTTTATGATGCAAATATCATACTGATACCTAAATTAGGAAGAGACAAAACTGAAAAAGAAAAGTATAGACCAATTTCCCTCATGAATATACATGCAAACATTTTAAATAAAATATTAGCAAAAAGATTACCACAACTGATCACAAAAATAATACACTTTGATCAGGTAGGATTAATTCCAGGATGCTTAAATATTAGGAAAACCATCAGTATAATTTATTATATTGACAAGAAAACTAGCAGAAACCATATAATTATCTCAATAGATATAGAAAAAGCTTTTGCTAAAATACAATATTCATTCTTATTAAAAAACTAGAAAGTATAGGAATTAAAGGCATCTTCCTTAAATTATAGGAAGAATCTATGTAAAGCCATCCAAAAGTCTTATACATAATGGAGATAAGCAAGAAGCATTACCAATAAGATCAGGGGTGAAACAAGGATGTGCACTGTCACCCTTCTCATTCAAGATGGTACTAGAAATATTAGTAGTAGCAATTAAAAAAGAAAAATAAATTGAAGGAATCAAATTAAGGAAAGAAAAGACTAAGCTATCAGTCTTTGTAGATGATTGGATGATTGTTATGGGAATCTGAAGATCTTCTCTGCCCCTAAGCCCTTTGATAGGTTTAAGTGGCTCTCAGGACCTTCCCTAATTTGAAAGGACACTCTGCCCCCTAATAGGCTGAATGTGGTCACATGGAGCCTGTGGCAGGAGGCTTGTTCTTCAGGAATGCCCACACCTTATTTCTTTGTGATTGGACAGGGGGTCAAGAGGGCTGTGACAGTCTCAGATCAATGAGGTTATATATACATACATACTGCTGATGTGAGGCTTTGTTTTGGGGGTCACTTTGAGAAGAGTTGTATGATTTTTGCCAGACAAGAATCTGAGAAACCATTCAGCATCCCGGCTTTGAAAAACTCAGATGTTGTTGCTTCCCTCTCTGGTAACTGAACAGGTATGAATGTAATGGTCAGATAGCTGGAAGTCCATCTGCTGATCTGTTTCTTTGTCTGCTTGTGACTTCTGCTTATAACTTGTTTTTGTATTATGTTTGAATTCTCTGAAGTTCAGGATGCTAACTTTCCCTCTGAACTAGGTAAATGATATGTGTTTGATTGATTAAAGTGAGGCTGTTAACTCGTTTTGAGTTGCTTTCCTTTAGAAAAGCAGATCTAAGAACCTGTGCTAGCAGCCAGTCTAGGTATGCTAGGGTGCTTGCTGATGCAATGCTACATCTAGAGAATTCTCTAGAATCAAGCAAGAAATTACTTGAGACAATAAATAAATTTGGAAAAGTTGGCATTTCTATATATTTCTAATGAAATCCAGCAGCAAGAATGAGAAAGAGAAGTCCCATTCAAAGTTACTATAGACATTATAAAATATTTGGGAATCTATCTGCCAAAACAAACCCCAGATCTGTTTGAACACAATTGCAAAATAATTCTCACACAAAGTCAGATCCAACTAATTGGAAGAACAACAACAACAACAACAACAACAACAACAACAACAACAACATCAATTGCTCATGGCTGTGTTCAGCTAGTATAATAAAAATGACAATTTTAACTCAATTAAATTACATATTTAATTCCTTACCAGTCAATCTAGAATTTAGAAAAACAAAAGGTCCAGTATATTAAGAAAATTAATGCAAACAAAATGGTAGGGAAGCTGTCCTAACCATATGTAATGGTAATTAAATTATGAATTTGAAGAGTCATTTTTGTGTTGGCAAGTAAGCAGGTACTTAGCACTTTGTTTCAAGTAAAGCAAAGGTAGGGAGTACTTGACAATTAGTAACTGGTCAAGCCACTGTGAAAGACACAGAAAATATGAATCTCAGTCTCTGATATAACAAGAAGGTGTTGGCTTAAACAGGAAGTAGCTAAAACTGTGTATAATAAGAAAAGCCCTAGAGAGGCACAGTTAGAATTTCCTGAGAATCTGTGGTGGCAGAGCTCCTTCTGAATTGGAGCCTAGGAGGCCAGGAGGCTAAAAGCCCAGGAGCCTAGGAAACCATATGACAGAGGAGCCCAGGAGCCCAGGAACATAGGTGACAGAGGAGCCCAGGGACTCAAGAGTCCATGAACCAAGGCAACAGAGGAGCCCAACAGCCCAGGAGAAGACTGAGGAACCATGACCAGGATGCTAATCCTTTTTTGTGACTTTGTTGAGCCTTGGATTCTCAGGAACAGAAATTGTAAAGGATTTGAGATGGACTGGACCCTGTTAAGTTCATTGTGGAGCAGAACCTACCTGCATAGTTGGACAAGAAACTGGGAGCTGTTTGCCACTGAACCCAGGTAAATCCAGTTTGGTGAATCCAAGTACAATCTGGGACCATGGAAGGGGATCCAGGGAATCTGAGAACTGGCCCCATGTCAAGATGAAGAGAAGACCTCTCCTTGGGTATTGAATGCTGTGATAATAACTTTGTTTGCTAGTGCCCTAGGGGTGAGGGGTTTGTTTATTTTCTAATGATTGTACTTAGTGATTAACTATACTTAGTAACTGATTACTAAATAACTGACTGAGTTAACCTAGTTGTCCCATGAGTGGAACAAAGACTATTGTATTCTGATATGACTGAATGACTGAGTAAGGAGACAAACCTGCTTGGGGATACCAGATG
Organism: Pseudocheirus occidentalis; assembly: GCA_028646575.1. Taxonomy (NCBI): domain Eukaryota; kingdom Metazoa; phylum Chordata; class Mammalia; order Diprotodontia; family Pseudocheiridae; genus Pseudocheirus; species Pseudocheirus occidentalis. The sequence continues at coordinate 197,703,764 of CM053594.1, forward strand.
ATTGTTCTTTGTTCAAAGCTATTGTGATCTCTTTGGTGAAATCTATGTGGCCACTTTAAGTTAAGTTGTTGTGAACACTATATTGTGATTTTCTGTGGTAAGTTGTAATATTGTGAATATTGTTCCTTGATTTCCTAAGAATATTTTTCTTTGATTTGTTATGGAATAAATAGTGTTCACTATACTGTGTAATCACTATACAAAATTTTAATCTGTACTACAAAGCATCAGTCATCAAAACTTCTTGACACTGTCTGAAGAATAGAGTAGTGGATCAATGGATTAGACTGAGCATGCAAGAATCAGCAGTCAATGATTATAGTAACCTTCTGTTTGATAAACCCAAAGACATCAGTTTTGGGGATAAGAACTCACTATCTGACACAAACTCCTGGGAGAAATGGAATACTGTTTGGCAGAAATTGAGCACAGACCATTATCTAACACCATATACCAAAATCCAATCTAAATGGGTGTACTATCTATGTAGAAAGGCTGATACTGTAAGCAACATAGGAAAACAAGGAGTAGTGTACCAGTCAGGCTTATGGAGAAGGGAGGTCTTTATGAGCAAACAAGAGTTAGAGAGCAGTATAAAATGAAAAATGGACAATTTTGATTACATTAAATTGAAAAATTTCTGTACAAAGTCAATGTAACCAAGATTAAGAGGGATGTTGGAAACTGAGAAAGAATTTTTACAATCAGTGTCTCTGACATAGGCCTCATATCTAAAATATACAGAAAATTGAGTCAAATCTATAAGAATACCTGTCATTGCCAAGATGGTGGAATAGAAACAGGACTTCCATGAGGCTCTGGCTCCCATCACCTCCAACACATGTAAAAATGACTCTAAATATACTTTAGAGCTACAGAAACCACAAAGTGACAGAGAGAAACAAATTTCCCAATGAAGGAAGCCTTGCAGGCTGTACAGGAAGGGCCTATCACAGTGGCTGGGAGCCAAGCACAGTGCCTTCTGAGCCACAGTTTTAGTCCCAGGGAGACTCCAAAAAGCTGTGGCTAGAGTTGACTTCAGGATAGTAAATCACCAGCAGCTGTGGCAGTTTCCAGACTTCTTGATCCATAAATGTCAAAGACAAAGTAAAAGGTCAGTGTGTAACATTGTTCAAACCTGGGGAGTACAGTCCAGCTGGCTATCCTCAGAGTGGGAAGCAGAGGAGACATATTGGCTGCAGCAACTGCAATGTGGCTCCTTCCAGAGCTCCTAGCCTGCAGATTGTAGGGACCCCAAGGAGCCTTTCAGAAGATGATCACACTTGCTTTTACCAGCTTGGATCCAGATCACTAACTTGAGGTGTGTGACCAGTGAGTCAGAGCAGGTGGGGGCTGCAGATAGGGTTCCCATCTAACAGCTCTGGCAGCTGCAAAACCCCCAGCAATTTGGGGCATAGCTTTTTCCATTTTGGAAGCAGACTTCAATTGTGATAAAGAGCTCAAAAGTCAAGTGATCGGATGCCAATATGAGCAAGCCACAGAAGCACAAACAGATAATAGAATCATTTTGGGGGGACAGAAAGGCTCAAGGCATGGAGAGGGAGGAAGATGCCACAGTCAGAAAACTCCTGTATCAAAAGCATCCAAGAAAAATATGAACTGGATACAAGCTGTGGAAGAGCTCAAGAAGGATTTTTTAAATCAAGTAAGAGAAGTGGAGGAAAAATTGGGAAGAGAATTGAGAATGATGCAAGGCACTCATCAAAAGTGAGTCAACAGCCTGCTAAATGAGATACAAAAAATACTGAAGAAAATGATACCTGAAAAAATAGACTAATTCAAATGGCAAAAGAGGCCCAAAAAGCTAATGAGGAGGAGAGTGCTTTAAACACTCAAATTTACTAGATGGAAAAGGAATTTCAGAACTCACTGAAGAGAATACCTACTTCAAAATTATATTGGAGCAATTAGAAGCTAATGACTTTATGAGAAATCAATATATTATAAAACATATCCAAACAAATGAAAAAAAGAAGGCAATATGAAATATCTCATTAGCAAAACCACTGACCTGGAAAACAGATCCAGGAGAGATAATTTAAAATTTTTCAGTCTACCTGAAAGCCATGAACAAAAAAAAGTTTAGACGCCATCTTTCAAGAAATTATCAAGCAAAATTGTCCTGATATTATAGAACCAGAGGACAAAATGGAAATAGAAATAATTCATCAATCACCTCTGGAAAACAATCCCAAAAAAGAAAAACTCCTAGAAATTTTATAGCCAAATTCTAGAATTCTCAGGTCAAGGATAAAACACTAGAAGCCATCTTACATTAAGGGAACAGAGGCCCTGATCTCTCTCTCCCTCTCTCTCTCTCTCTCCCTCTCTCTCTCTCTCTCTCTGTCTCTCTCTCTCTCTCTCTCCACACACATATATGTATATGTATATATATGTGTGTATATATGTATATATGTATGTGTATATATGCATGTATATACACATATACACATACACACAAACAAAACAGGAAAATGACCAATGCTGGAGAAGATGTGGGGAAATAGGAACACTAATTCGTTGTTGGTGGAGTAGTGAACTGATTCAAAGATTCTGGAGAGCAATCTGGAAATAGGCCCAACAGGCTATAAACAAGTGCATACACTTTGACCTAGAAATACCATTTCTAGGGTTGTATCCCAAAGATATCATTGAAATGGGAGCAAGAACTGCATGTACAAAAATAATTTAGCAGCTCTTTTTGCAGTGGCAAAGAACTGGAAATCAAGGGGCTCCCTATCAATTGGACAATGGCTAAACAATTTATGGTATATGAATGTAATAGGATAGTATTGTGCTATAAGAAATGAGGAGAAGGGAGTCAAGATGGTGGTGTAGAAGCAGCAAGGCCCCGCAGCTCTCACACCACCACCCTAAACACCCATAAAATATGATCCCAGACAAAGTCTAGGAAAGTCTAGGACTCTCAGACTCACAAAAATATAGAAAACACATCTCTTGCTGAAGGCAGCTTGGCAGCAGGGACTAATCACGGTGGGGACTGGAGGCCAGCCCAGCCTGAAGCTGAGACCGCTGCTAGGCCCAGGGCACAGGGAAGGAGCTGAGCTGAGCTGAGCCGAGCTGAGCCCCGCCACTGCCACACTGCAGAGGAAAGGAGCTACAGCCTCCAGAACCTCCATCTCTGCCAGGGTGTGAGGAACGGGGACGGGAAAGGGACAGCTCGCACCAGAAGAGAGACTGGCCCAGCCCAAAACTGCAGCTGGGGCCAGAAGGAGTGAGCTTCCCAAGCTGCAGCTTGTGTCTATTTCAGAGATCTATTGTACCTGAGGGAATCTTCACATATACAAACCAGGATTAGAAGGTCAGTGAAAGTGAAAGTGAAACTTTGAAAATTAAATTGGGGGAGAAAAGGAGTTTGTCCAATCTACCCCGGGGGCAAGGAAGCAGTGGGGGAGGGGAACTACTGGAACCAGCAGCAGCGGCCCCCAACAGGCTGCTTCAGAGCCCCTGGCCTGCAGGAATCTGCAGGGGGGCTGAATCGGTTGATCAGGGCCAAGTGCTCTTGCGTTGAGCAGCCTGGATCTGGATTGTGGCCTTGGGTGGTGGTCCTGGGGTGCACTTTCAGTAAGCCAAAGCTGGGGGAAATTGCAACACACCCCTAATATTTCCGGCAGCTGGGAAAATCTGAGCAATTTGGAACAGAGATTTACCCCCTGGAAGCAGAGTTTCACAGAGCTAAAAAATAGAACAAAACCAGCCAATTAACTGACTGGCCAACATGAGGAAAAGGAAGCAAAATAAGAACTGCAATAAAACTCTAGAATTCTTTTTGGTGGATCAAAGTATGGAACAGGAGGAAGGCAACGCAGTCCCAAGTCCCACACCAAATATTTCCAAGACACTTGAAGAATGCCTAGAAGCTATATATCAACTGAAAAAGGACTTTGAAAACCAAATAAGAGAAGTGGAGGAAAAATTGGGAAGAGAAATGAGAATGATGCGAGAAAACCATGAAAAGAGAATCAACAACCTGACTGAAGAAAACAACAGTTTAAAGAATAGATTAACTCAAATGGAAAAAGAGGCCCAGAAAACCAATGAGGAGACGTATGCTTTAAAAAGTGAAATTTCCCAGATGGAAAAAGAATCTCAATAACTCCTTCAGGATTATAGTGGAGCAAGTAGAAGCTAATGACTTTATGAGAAACCAAGATGCTATTAAACAGTTACAAAGAAATTAAAAAATAGAAAGCAGTGTGAAATATCTCCTTGAAAAAACCACTGACTTAGAAAATAGATCCAGGAGACACAATGTGAAAATTATTGGTCTACCTGAAACCCATGACCAGAAAAAGAACTTGGAAAGCATCCTTCAAGAAATCCTCAAAGAAAATTATGCAGATATTTTAGAATCAGAGAATTCAAAGATCACCTCTTCAAAAAGATCCCCAAAAGAAAACTCCTAGAGGGGGGGTAGAGCCAAGATGGCAGCGTAGAAGCAGCAAAGGACCACAGCTCCTACACAAACACACAAAAAAACTCATAAAATGGGACGCTAAACAGATTTTCAAGCTCCAAAACTCTCCACAAGACAGAAAGCACATCTGTTGCTACAGGCAGCACAGCAGGCAGGGCTCTTCACAGCAGGCTGGGAACCGGGGAAGAGACACCAGCCTGCTCAGGCCCTGGGGCATCGGGGGGGGGGCGGGT
>CM053594.1:197708955-197759882 GCA_028646575.1 Pseudocheirus occidentalis
ATATATATATATATATATATATATATATAACTAATATAATATATAACATATATAACTAACATATTATATAATTATATAACATAAAATATATAACTAATAAATGCTAATATACAGAAGTAAAAAACAATATGCATTTACTAAGCACCTACAATATGTGAGAAACTGTGGTAGGCTCTAGGAAAACAGAGATAAAACTCAAGTCATTCAAGCCTTTTAAAATGGCATTCTTTCAGGGTGGATGAAATGTTGGGTGACACAACGGAGAGAGTACAGGATCATAAGTCAAAAGAACATCAGTGTTCAAATCCAGGTTCAGTTCCTTATAAGTTCTTTGACTCTGGGCAAATCATCTAATCTCTTGTCTGTAAAATGAACCTACCCCTGAGGGTTGCTTTGAGGATCTAATGAGATAACTATTCTAAAGGGTTTGACATAGTTTCTGACACATAGCAAGTGCTGTACAGATCTTAGCCATGAGTTTATTTGTCATCATTATTAATGTACATACATGATGACATATGCCTAAATGCACATACATTAACACCAAATAAACACAGTCTATGTGTTATTTTCTCATATCTGAAAATATCTAGCTTCCTCCAAAGCTCAGGTGCCAAATCTCTTATATGAGACCTCCTGGTTACTCCTATCCAGTGTTATCTGACCTTGAGAAATTCCCTTGTGTTAACTTTATATACTTAGCATCACAGTTCTAGAAGTGGAAGGTATCACAGAGGCCATGTAGTCTAACTCACATATTGAAGGCACACAGATATTAAGGAGGAAGGCACTTAAGTGACTTACTCAAGGCCAAATTTTAAGCATCAATGGTAGGATTTCACACACATCCTTTGCCTTTAAAACCAATGGATTTTCTCTGATGCTCTGCTATGCCTTTGTCTGATAAAATTAAGGTCCTTGTGGGCAGAGACTGTTTCATTTATGTCTATTTATCTCTAGGGCTGAATGCTGTGCATACTAATTGAAAAGAATTAGTCTGTGACTGGAATAAAAATTCATGGATTTCTATACTTTCTTGACCAAATCACATTGCTGGTTGAAAAGCATTTTTCCATTAGAACACTACAACATCCAAGTGTATCCACCAATTTCTAGTTCAATATAATAATGTCTTTATGAAATATTGAATCTACTTAATGTGAAAATACCAATTAATAGAAGAAGAAGATGGTGAATGGAATTACTGATGATATACCTTAATGACCATATTGTAATACTTTGACAGATTGCTTTGTTAAACTAGGTTATAAAAACTGCTGTGTTCTGTCATATTGCTACTAATAAAAAGTATTTGTATAGAGTTTTAAGGTTTACAAAGTACTTCACAATCATTTTCCAATTTTACCCTCACAATAACCCTGTAAGTTAGCCACTACTATTATCTGCCTTGTGGAGATGAGGAAACTGAGACAACAGATAGATTGAATGATATGCTCAGTGTTTCACAGCCAGTAATGTCTGATACTAAATTTGAATTCAGGTCTTCTTGACTCTAAGACCAGTGTTTTATCCACTCTACTACTTAGAAACTAAATTATTAAAGACTATTTTTAGATATAGTACTAATAAACATGATTGAAATAACAGAAACATCAATGTTAATGAGTCTGTGTGCCTTATAACAGGGAAAAGACATAATTTGGTATGACAGACTAATTGTTTGGAGATAGCTATGGTTTTTATATGTAACAAACAATTCAAAAGCATTCAAAATAAAGAAGAAAATTTCTTCAAATTTTTCTTCCAAAAACTTTACAAATCTGTACTTATGGCAACAAGTAGTAACTGTTATGTGAGGAATATCTTCCAAATATATTGCCTTTCCACTTAACCTTTCCCCAATAAAGAAAAGATGACCCCAGTACACTTGGGCACACATGAACTTTGTCAGAGGAACTCTCAGAAATCTATTTGTTAAAAGACAAGTGTTATCTTGTCTCAAAGTCTCTGAGTTTCCTGACTTTTTTGAGTCCCTTAACTTCTTCCTCTTATGTAATTTGATAGTCCTCAGCCTCCTTGATGCAGCTTCCAGGCTTGGGGGCATAAAAAGTCCCAGCAGTGTAAATCTGATAATTCTCAGACTTGATGTTTTCTCAAACTATGGGATTCTCTGTGCCCTGATACTTAGTGACAAGAAACATTTCCAGTTGGAGACAAGACAAACAAACAAACCCAACAAACCACCTTTGTTCCATGATTATTGAGTATTTCATTTCCACCCACCCACCAAAAATACAATTAATGACCAGAAGCTGGAGAATAAATTGTAAAAGGAGCCAAGAAATTTTAAATATGGACATACTCTAAAAAGATGTTATAGCCATGCAGGTTTCAGGAATTCAAGATTATCTAGAGTACATACAAAGAAAATAAGTATGCTTATACAAATGTGATATATGAGATATTTTTTAAGGATATATACATGATATTTGTTTCTTTTCACAGAGATCCACAATATATTTGGCCAATTCTACTTGTTTTTTCCCACCAAAAGCCATAGAATATTTTGGCCTTGAAAATACAGTATTTTTAAGAATGTAGAAATATGGGGAAGGGGAGAAAAGATGATGGAGTAAAAGTAGGGACTCAACCAAAGTTGCCAAAACATTCCTTCAGCTACCTCTAAAAATTGAATTTGAAGAAATTTTACAGTGGCAGAATCCATGAAGAGAGAGTGTGTAGCAGATTTCCAGCCCAGGAAATCACAGAAAATTGACAGGTCGAATTTGTTGCACTGGTTTGGGGAAACATAGAGCACAGTGTTTGGATGCAGGCTACATCAGCACAGATCCAACCATAGTTAAGCCAGAATGAGCCTGAGCTAACTAATTCACCCAACACAAGGGCAATTACTAAACCTCTCACTACAGTAAAGGGATCTGGCAGAGCTGGAGAAGAGACATATGCAGGGCATACAACAACAGGAGGTACTATCACTGGGGTTATCAGTTTAGTCTAGATGTTTAAAAGCCACCTACCTGACTTCCTGGAGCCAAGATGGTAGAGTAAATCTTAAATGCTCTGCCCCCTGTAGAACGTGAAAAACCCAGAGATTATTGCCCCAGGATAAAATTCTGAAATAGTGGAACCAGCAGGAGGCTTGGGAGATCTGCAGGAAGGCTGTATCTGTTGCTGTATAGGAACAGTGTAGAATGAGAGGTGGTCAAAAGGGAGGTACTGAACCAGATGGGGGTGGAGCCAGCAAGCACCAACAAGAGAACCCAGGTGTGCTTTCACACAACCAAGGGAATCTAAAGACACCAGCATGGAGCCTGTCAGCCAGACCTGAGTCTGCCTGAGCTCTAGTCCAGGGGCAGGGAGGTGGAAACTTGAAGTGGCTAGATCACCCTTCCCCCACAAGTCACAATGTGAACTTCAAAGTAAACAAAGAAAGTCAGGGTCTTGGCTTCAGTTTTGCTACTCACCAGTCAGCTCCAGCTCAGCACCAGGTGAGCTGCAGCATTATATAGCTTCTAAATGACAGAACCAGAGGCTACAGAACACAAACCCAGTAACCAGGCCCCTAAGTCCCACCACAAAATGCATGGATCGGAGCCCACTGTGCACCAGAAGCATAGATCCACTTTAAAATCCAGGAAATCGGCAATCACAATAGGAAGAAAACACATTGAAAAAACAAAGACTTTAGAATCCTACTGTGATGAGTGGGAAGAACCAAATTCAGAAGAGGGCAGCATTGACACTGTGCTGATCTGAAATATCAAAATGGAATACAAACTGTTCTCAAGCCCAAGAAGCATTCATGGAAGAGCTCAGGAAGAATTTTAAATGACAAATGTAAGAGGTAGAATATAAATTGACTGATTATTTTAAAAAATATAATTGAAAAATGGGGAAAAAACACAGAACAAAATAAGTCCTTAAAAAGTAAACTTGGCCAAATGGAAAAAGTAGTACAAAATCTAAATGTAGGAAAAAAATATCTTTAAAGTAAACATTGACCAAATGGAAAAAAGAGTTACAAAAACTGAGGAAGAAAATTAATTAAAAATTATCATTAGAGAAGTTGAAGCTAAAGATTCTATGAGGCATCAAGTATCAGTAAAACAAAATCTAAAGAATGAAAAATAGAAGAAAATATAAAATATCTCATTGGAAAAAACAACTTACCTGGAAAACAGATAAAGGAGAGATAATCTAAGAGTTATTGGTCTCCTGGAAAGCCATGATGGAAAAAAAAATGACTAGAAAGCTTCTTACAAGAAATCAATAAGGAAAACTGCCCTGAAGTCCTAGAACGAAATGGTAAAATAGAAATTAAAAGAATACACCTTTCACCTCCTGAAAGATATTTGTAATTTAAAATGTCAAAGAATATTGTAGCCAAATTCAAGTGTTTGTCAAGGAGGAAATAGTACAAGCAACCAGAAAGAAATAATCCAAATATCATGGAAGTACAGTCAGGATCACACAGGACCTTACAGATTATATATCAAAAGATGAACGGTATTGGAATAAGATATATTGAAAGGCAAAGGAGCTTGGACTACAGCATAGGATCAGCTATCCAGCAAAATTCAACATAATCATTCAGGCAAGGAGATGGTCATTCAAAGAAAGGAGGGATTTCCTTACATTCAAGTTGAAAAGGACAGAGCTCAAAAAGAAAATTTGATCTTCAAATAAAAGATCCAAGAGATACATAAAATGGTATAAAGGGAAATCATAAACACACACACACACACACACACACACACACACACACAGAAAAATTTGTCATTTGTTAAAGAAAACTATTTACATGCCTATATGGGAAGACAATACCTGTTAATCTTGAAAACTGTATAATCGTCAAGACATTTAAAATGGATATACAAGGATATAGGGTATGGGTATAAATTGATGTGAAGATAAGAAAAAACAAATTAAGGGGTGCAAAGGGATTATAAAGGGGAAAACAGAAAGGAAGAGGCATAAAAGGCTAAATTACTTCACATGAAGAGGGACAAAAACATATTATAGAAGAGGGAAATAAGGGAAGGAGATGAGCCTTGTATGTGCTTTACTCTCACTGGTTTTGGTTCAAGGAAAGAATAACATACTGTGGTAAGTATAATATTCTAATGTGCTTTATAAACAGTAGGAGGGCAAAGGGGAAAGAAAAAAGGGGGAGGTGTTAGAGGGGAGGGAAGAAGGAGTAAGGAAAGGGAATAGGAATGGGGAGGCATATTTATAGGGAGGGAATATTGAGGGATGAGGTGGTCAAAAGCAAAATTCTTTTGAGGACAGGAAGGGAAAAGGGAGAAATAAAAACATAAATAGGGGAAGGAAGATGATGGACAGAAAGACACAAATAGTAATTATAACTGTGAATGTGAATGAGATGAATTCTGTCATTAAGTGGAGGCAGATAGCAGAATGAATAGTAAACCATAATCCTACAAAATGTAGTTTACAAGAAACACTTTTGAAAGAAGGGGTACACATACGGTAAAGGTAAAAGGCTGGAATATAATAGAATATGCTTCAGGTAAAGTAAAAAAAAATGCAGGGGTAACGATCTTAATCTCAGACAAAACAAAAGCAAAAAAGATGTAATTAAAAAAGACTAAGAAGGAAACTATATCTATCTTTCTGAAAAGCACCATTGAAAATGAAGTAGTATGACAAAATATATATGCACCAAATTGCATAGCATCGAAATTCTCAGAGAAGATAATAAAAAAACTATGCTAGTAGGTGGCCTTCACCTCCACCTCTCTGAATTTGATAAATATAACCTCAAAATAAGCAAGAAAGAAGTTAAGCGAGTGCATTGAATTTTAGAGTAAGTAGATCTTAAAGACCTATAGAGAAATCTGAATGGGGATGAAAAGAAATATACACTCATCTCAGTTGTACATGGCAAAATACAGAAAGACTGACCAAATACTAGGACAGAAAAACCTCACAATCCAGTGCCAAAAGGCAGAAAGAGTAAATGAATCTTTTTCCTTATGAGGAAATAAAAAAAGAATATACATAATAAAGGATCTTGGAAAGATAGATTAAAAATTATTGGAAACCTAATAATCTAATCCTAACAAATGACTGGGTCAAACAAGTAATCATAGAAACAATAAGTAACTTCATTAAAGAGAAAGGCAATGATGACACAATATGACAAAACTTATGAGGTGCAGAGAAAGATCTTAGGGGAATTTTTACATGTCTGAATTTGTACATGAATAAAATAGCATAAAAATAAAAAGATTAATAAATTGGGCATGCAACTGAAAAAAAACTAGAAAAAGAAACATTTGAAAAACCCTAATTAAATACCAAAATAAAAACACTGAAAACCAAAGGAGATTTTAATAAAATTGAAATTGAGAAAACTATTGAACTAACAAATAAAACTAAGAGCTGGTTTTACAAAAAAAAATAAACTTTAGTCAGTTTGATTTTTGAAAACTGAAAGAGGAAAACCAAATCACCAGCATTAGAAATAAAAAGGTGAATTCACATCCAGTGAAGAGGAAATTTAAAAAATAATTAGGAATTATTTTACCCAATTGTATGCCCATAAATTTGACAATTTTAATGTAATGGAAGAATATTTACAAAATTATAAATTGCCCAGATTAACAGAAGAGGAAATCAAAAACTTAAATAATCTCATCACAGAAAAAGAAACTGAACAAGTCATCCTTTAATTCCTTAGGAAAAAATTCTCCAGGGCCAGATTATTTACAAGTAATTTCTATAAAAGATTAAAAAAAATAATTCCAATAAATTATTTAGGAAAATTTGTGAAGAAGAAATCCTACTAAATCATTTTTTATGATACAAATATGGTACTGATACCTGAACCAGGAAGAAGAAAAACAGAGAAATAAAAGTACAGACCAATTTCCCTAACGAATATAGATACAACATTTTTTCAATGATATATTAGCACAAAGATTAGAGGAACTTATGAGTAGAATAATTCTCTTTTATTAGGTAGGATTTATTCCAGGAATGCAATGTTGGTTTAATATTAGGAAAATTATCAGTATAATGGACCATATCAACAACAAACCTAGTATAAATCATACAATTATAGTAATAGATGCAGTAAAAGCTTTTGAAAAAATATGTCACCTATTCCTATTTTAAAAAAACACACGAGAAAACAGGAATAAATGGAGTCTTTCTTAAAATGATAAGTAACATCTACCTAAAACCATCAGTGTAACAGGGATAAGCTAGAAGCTTTCCAATAAGATTGGGAGTAAAACAAGTACATTCATTATCACCCCACTTATTAAATTGGTATTAGAAATTCTTATTGTAGCAATAAGAGAAGAAAAAAGAAACTTAAGGAATTATAATAAGCAAAGAAGAGATTAAGCTGTGACTCTGCATATGATGATATAGTTAGAGAATCCTAGAGAATTGAGTAAAAAAAACTACTTCAAATAATGAACTTTAGCAAAGTTGAAGGATATAAAACAAATCCAAATAAATCCTTGTAATTCCAATATATTTCTAATGAAACCCAACAGCAAGAGAGAAAGAGAAATTCCCTTTAAAGTTCCCATTGATATTATAAAATATTTGGGTGTCTATCTGCAAAAAACAAACAGGAACTATATGAATACAATTATGAAACACTCCTTACACAAATAACTTCAGATCTAAATAACTGGGAAAAAGAGCAGTTGCTCATGATTAGGCTAAGCTGATATAATAAAAATGAAAAGTTTACCAAAATTAATTTACCTATTTAGAGCCACACCAATCTAACTACTATAAATTATTTTATCAGGCTAGGAAGAAATAATAACAAAATTAATCCGGAAGAACAAAAGTTCCAAAATATCGAGGGAATTAATTAAAAGAAATGCTAGGGAAGGTGGCCTAGCCATACCAGATTTTGAACTGTAGTATTAAGCACCAGACATCAAACTTTCTTGGTACTGGCTGAATCAGTGGAATAGATTAAGTACACGAGACACAGTAGTCAATGACTATTGTAATCTACTGATTGATAAACACAAAGAATCCAGCCTCTAGGATGAGAACTCTCAATATGGTAAAAACTGTAGGACAACTGGAAAACAATATGGGAGAAACTGAATATACACCAATATCTTAAACCGTATACCAAAATTAAGTGAAAATGTACTCACAATTTAGTGATAAAGGTTGATACTGTAAGCAATTTTGGAAAACAAGGAACAATTTGGCTGTCACATTTATGAAGGGAAGAATTTGTGACTAAACAAGAGCTAGAGAGCATTCCAAAATGCAAAATGGATCATTTTAATTACATTTAAATTGAAAAGTTTTGTACAAATAAAATCAATGCAAGCAAGATCAGGAAGGAATAAGATAATTGGGAAAGGATTTTTACAACCAGTGTATCTGATAAAGGCCTCATTTCTAAAATATTCAGAGAATGGAGTCAAATCTATAAGAAAATAAATCATTCCCCAACTGATAAATGGTCAAAAGAAACAAAGAGGCAGTTTTTAGAGGATGAACATAAAGACATCTATAATTATATGAAAATTGCTCTAAATCCCTCTTGATTAGAGAATTGCAAATCAAAACAACTCTGAGGTACCACATCTCAATTGTCAGATTGGCTAACATGACAAAACAGAAAAATGATCAATGCTGGAGAAGATGTGGGAAGTTTTGTGAGGTGATACAACCATTCTGGAGAGAAATCTGGAACTATGCCCAAAGGGCTACAAAAATGTGCAAACCCTTTGACTCAACAATACCACTTCTAAGGATGCATCACAGAGATCATATAAGTGGGAAGAGGATGCATATGTACAAAAAATATTTTCAGCAGCCCTTTATGGGGTGTTAAAGAATTGCAAATCATAGGGATGTCCTTCCTTTGGGGAATACCTAAAGAATTTGTGGTTTATGGATTTAATATAATACTATTATGCTATAAGAAATGGGGAGCAAACAGATTTCATAATAACCTGGAGAGACATAAATCGATGTTGAGTGAGAGGAGCAGAATCAGGGGGATATTGTACACAGTTACAGACTCATCATATCTGTGATGACTAACTTTGATAGAGTGGAATTTTTTTTCGGTAATGCAAGGGCATAAGTCAACTCCAAAAGACACATGATGGAAAAGATTATCCACATCCAGAGAAAGAATTACAGAATCTGAATGCAGATTGAACAAAACCATTTGATGTCTCTCTTTTCTTGTTTTTTTTTCTTCTTTTTCATTGTTCATTGGTTATAATTCTTCTTTACAACCTGACTAATGTTTAATCTGAATGTGTATGTAGAACCTATATCAGATTGTATGCCACCATGGGGGAAGGAGAGTATGCAGGAGAGGGAAGGGGACAAAATTTGGAACTCAATACTTTCTGGAACTGATTGTTGTAAACTAAAAGTAAATAAATGTAAAAGAAAAAAAGGATGTAGAAATCATTTTTACAGCAACTATGAAAGATTTCTATTTTACCAAGATAAAATAAGTTATATGTAAAGGCGATCTATGAATGTAAGCCACAAGAATGAATTATAATTGAAATGATTCCAGTATCATCAGTTTATATTTCATCTGCAAGGAAATTGTGCTGTCACTGTTCTTATATGCACAGGAGACTATCATGGTATATTAGTGGATATCATGGAAATTCAATGAATGACAGTCACATGGGAGTAGAGATACCACAACATTCTTAATTGGTTCATTTTGGAGAACTAATTCTCATGACTAAAATGGAATAAGGACAGAGCAGTATACAACTCATTGTTCCTTTGATTGTAGGAGTGGCTCTAATTGAAGATGGAAAAATTCTGTCACAAATTGGCTTGAATAGAGTATTGCAAGATGAATGCAAATCAAAAAGAAGAAGTCATGTTATTTTGAAGTCCCTGGAACTTCATTTTCCTAGGTTCTATTGAATGGAAGTGGGGAAAGGCAAAAGAGAGTAGTTTCTGCTTGAAGTCAATAAATTTTAAATATAAACTCGCTGACTCCAAAAGCATCAAAGACAAGTGTGACTCAACTACCTTTTCCTGTAATCTTATGAATATAAGAAAATAAAAGTTTGACAATAATTCTGTTCTTTTTCAATCTTTTTTCAGTGAACAGAAGGAAGAAAAAGCATGGCTCCTTTAAAAATTTATTGTATCACAAGTAATACAGGAAGTTAAAAGTCACATAAAATTCAGCAGTATGCAAAAGTTAAGCATTGTCAAGGGTTTTAGAAGGGATAATGAATGAAGTACAAAGTGCCATAGGTAGTCTCTATCACCCAGGGATGAAAACATCGTGCAACTTGAATGTACGGGCAAGGCAAGTATATTCTGTTTTTTAAAAAAATCTAATAAAAGCTGTGCAACTAGTTTCTATGTATGCAGTTTTCCCCAGTTTCAACATTTACTTGGTTGCCAAAATGATCTTCCTTCCTCAAAAGGCTGCAATAAGCCTTCCCCAGCTAAGAAAACTTTTCCTGGGCTCTTAATTGTATAGAACTGAAAATACATAATCTTTACCTTGAGATTTAAGGACCTCTATAATATGGCTTCACATTAATGCTATAGCTTTATGTCACTCTCTTCCCTTTGGGGCAGTCTATGTTCAAGCAAGCCTAAACTATTATTTTTTTATTTGATTATAGAACTTTTAATTCTAGATTCTTTGGGTTTCTCCCTCATCACCCACCCCCACTGGAAGGACAAGCAATTCAATATAGGCTGTACATGTGTAATTACACTGAACATCTCTGCAGTGGACATATTGTGAGAGACTGATTCTATGTCACTCCTTCCTATACCACTGCCCCCCCCCTTGTTCTATTCTCAAAACTGTCCCTGACCCTTTATAGAATTGTGTGCTTCCAGCAGCCCTTCCTCCCATCCTCCCCTCCCCTCCATCATCCCATCTTTCATCCCTATCCCCCCTACTCTCCCGTGTCACAAGACACCCAGTTTAGAGTTTATGTCATTCCTTCCCTAAGCCAAATTCAATGAGAGTTAAGTTGACTTTTTCCCTTTTGCCTTCCTGTTCTTCCCCTCCATTATAACAGTTATCTCTTGCCTCTTATATATGGGATGATTAACCCCATTATGCATCTCCCTGTCTTCTCTCATTCTAATCCTCTCCCATCTCAGAATTTCACCTTTTAAAGTATCGTCCCTTCCTATTCAATTGATCCTATATATATGAGATACATTTATATATTATAACATATATAATATATAATATATATAATGATATGATATATATAATACAATTGTATTTCCTTCACCTATCCTCATACTGAGAAAAGCTTCATAAGTTATTATAATTATTTTTCCATATTGGCATATAAATAGTTCAGCTTTCATAAGTTCCTTATGATTTCTTTTCCACGTTTACCTTCTCATGCTTCTTGAGTTTGAATGTCAAATTTTCTCTTCAGTTCTAGTTTTTTCAGCAAGAATACTTGAAAGTCTTCCACCTCACTGAATGACCATATTTTCCCCTGGAAGATTATACTCAATTTTGCTGGGTAGTGTAATGCCATGCAAAGGCAACTTCCAAGGTTCAGATTACAAACATAGCAAATCCCACTTATTCAATAAACATTCAAAGAACAGAGAAAGTCCAAATAGAGTATAACTCATTCATTTAGCAAGTAAGTTCTCAATTCAATCCAGGTATTACTCTACCCCTAGAGAGTACATTCAGTCAGTCAAAGTCTCTTTCAAATGGAGATAGTTCTCAATTCATAAACAAAGTACTTTCATTTGCTCAATCACTGATCACAAAAAGGCCAAAGGTTTCCCACCCCTGGACACAAAGTAATTATAATACAATCCATTAACACTAAGCACTTTCTCAAAAGGGAGCAGGAGAGCACAAAAGTCAAGATAACATCTCAGCATTGAAAGGCCAAGGAAAGGCCCTTCTCTCATCTTCACTGGAGGCAAGTCCTCAGCATTCTCAGTTCCTGGGGAACTGAATTCCTCCCAGCCTGCTGCCATGAGCCCCACCTGCCAAACTGCCTTCAGTGAGATGATTTTTTTCTGTATTTTTGTGAGTTTTGGAGCCCTAAAATTTGTTTAGAGTCATATTTTATGGGTAGTTGAAGTGGCTATGTGGGAGCTGCAAAACCTTGCTGCGTCTAAACTGGTGGCTCCTGCAAGCCTAAACTATTAACATTTCCCATGTTTAGGTCTGTATTTAAGAAAAGATAAGGCTGTAAAGTCTTTTTTTTCATCTTAGATGACAGTGATATTTCTCTTTTCCAATTTCTTCTAACACTTTTTTTTTGTAATTTACTTTATCTCTGCCTTTCTTTTCCTCTAATAATTATTTCTAGTGTCATTTATGTGGATGTACATTTCCCCCCAAAACCATGGAGTTGGTAAACAACTTGATGGCCTGTATATTGCTCAATTTGTACCTCTATAATAATTTCTTCTACAACACTCATAATTAAATAGTATTGTATTGTCCCCAAACTAACATTACTAATTAGCAAAATATCAATTCTTGAGGACAGGGATTAATTTATTTTAAGACTTTTACCTCTATCACCTAACACAATGATTTGCATAAGAAAGTCACTGAGGGACAGCTAGGTGGTAAAGTAAATAGAGCACAGGCCCTGGAGTCAGGAGGACCTGAGTTCAAGTTTGGCCTCAGACACTTAACACAAAAAACTAGCCATGTGACCTTGGGCAAGCCACTTAACCCCAACTGTCCTACCTTCCCCCCTCGAAAAGGCAAAAATTAAAACTAAAAAATAAAAATAAAGTAGCTGAATAATTCTTTTTTACTTGATTTTTTTTTTTACTTCTTGACTAGGTGATAAATCAATATTATCATTAGATCTTATATTTAAAACTAGAATGGACCTCACAAATCATTATGAGCCCATTACCCTTATTTTCCAGATGAGGAAATCAAAGGCCAAAGAAATTCAGTTACCTAACATCATCTAAGTAGTAAATGTCATTGCTAAAATTTGAGCCTAGGTGTTCTGACCCCAAATCATGGCCCTTTTACACCGAGATACAATGCAGATACTAAATGAAAACTAACATTCTGATCCAAATCTTTCTCTGAAATAGGAATAGGGAACAGACCTTTGATTTTGAGCTCCAAATTTTCTCCCTATCTCCCCAAACCTCCTACTCCAAAATGTAGTACATTCTTATTACCCTTACCCCAGTATGCCTTCCCTTCCATCATCTTCCTTGTTATACCTTTCCTCCTACTTTCTTGTAGGGCAAAATAGATGTCTATACCCTATTGCCTATATATCTTATTTTCCAGGTACATGTGAAAAACATTTTTAACATTTGTTTTTAAAACTTTAAGTTCCAAATTCTCTCCCCTCTTCCCTCTCCACCCATCCTCATTGAGAAGACAAGCAATTCAATATAGACTAATTGTATTTCCCTTTATCATATGCCATCCAACAACACGTATCTATTTTTTTCCCTGTTCCTTTTCTAAAGTTTTTCCTTCTCATTATTCCCTTCTCAAATTTGCCATTCTTTCTACCATTTCCAGTCCCTCTCCTTACCCTAGTTTATCCCTTTGTCCCTTAGGTTTCTGTAGGGTAAAATACCCATTTAACTGTGTACTTTATTCCCTCCTTAATCCAAATTCGATAAGAGTTAGGTTCAATCATTCCCTCTCATCTCACTCCTCTTCCCCTCCATTGTGAAAACATTTTCTTGTCTTTTTCTATGAGATAAATTATCTCATTCTATCTCATTTTTTCTCCATCTTCCAATATATTCATCTCTCATCTCTTAATTTTATTTTTAGATATTATCCACTCATATTCAACTCACCCTGTGGCAATGCACCTCCTATCTTTCTACCCATTTCCTCCAAATACCTTAATACTGAGATCTCATGCATTCCATGCAAAAATGTAAACAGCTCAACTTTAATAAATTCCTCATGATTTATCTTTCCTGTTTACCTTCCTGTGCTTCCCTTGAGTTTTTTTTAAAAGTCACATTTTCTATTCATCTCTGACTCTTCATGAAGAATGATAGTGAAAGTCCTCAATTTCATTGAATGTTCATTTTTCCCCTGAAGTATTATACTCAGTTTTGCTGGGTAGGTAATTCTTGGTTTTAATCTGAGCTCCTCTGCCTTGAGAATATCATATTCCAAGCCCTTTGATTCCTTAATGTAAAAGATGATAGATCTTGTGTTATCCTGTTTATGTTTCTGTAGTACTCAAATTGTTTCTCTCTGGCTGCTTGCAGTATTTCCTCTTTGTCTAGGGAACTCTGGTATTTGGTTATGATATTTCTAGGAATTTCCATTTGGGATCTTTTTAAAGAGGTGATCAGTGAATTCTTTTAATTTCTATTTTACCCTCTGGTTTTAGAATGTCAGGGAAATTTTCCTTGATAATTTCTTGAATGATGATTTCTAGGCTTTTTTTTTAATCTTAGCTTTCAAGTAGTCAAATAATTTTAAAATTGTCTCTCCTGGATCTGTTTTCGAGGTCAGTGGTTTCTCCAATGAGATATTTCACATTGCCTTCTATTTCTTTTCTTTTGATTTTGTTTTATAATATCTTGATTTCTCATAAAGTCATTAGCTTCTATTTGCTCCATTCTACTTTTGAAGGAATTATTTTCTTTAGTGAGCTTTTTTGGACTTCCCTTTCCATTTGGCCAATTCAGCTTTTTAAGGCATTCTTTTTCTCATTTTTTTGGACCTGTTTTGCCATTTGGGTCAGTTTATTTTTAAGATGCTATTTTCTTCAGTATTTGGGGGGGGGTCTCTTTTGGCAAACCGTTGATTCATTTTTCATTATTTTCTTGCATCACTCTCATTTCTCTTACCAATTATTTATTAACCTCTCTTACTTGATTTTCAAAATCCTTTCTCAGCTCCTCCATGGCCTGCAACACATTCACATTTTTCTTGGAGGCTATAGATATACTAGCTTTGACTTTGTTGTCTTCTTCTGGTTGAATGTTTTGATCTTCTTTGTTACCAAAATAAGATTCTATAATCTGAGTTTGTTTTTTATTCATTTTTTAATGCTGTCTGCTCATCTTCCCAATCAAATATTTGACTTTCTAACTCTTTGTCAAGGTATGACTGTGCTTCTATCGGAGGGGGGGAAAGGGGGGTGAGGGTGGCTATACTCTCAGATGATTCAGGGGTTGTATATCAGCTGCTTGATCCCCCACAGTCTGTGTACCCAGAGTTCCAGAAGCAGCCACTTCTGCTGCTGCTTCTGTTGCTGGCACTGCCATTACCCCAGGGCAGGGGCTGAATCATGCTTCTCTTTCACCCAGGTCCAAAAGAGTTTTCCCACTGACCTTCTATGCTGTCTTTGGTGTTTCTGGTTTTAAAAGTCTAGAAACCACTACAGATGACAGAAATTCAATCTTATGTGTCCTGCTCTGGTGCTTTCTGTGCTGACATGGTCCACACTGAATTGTGTTCCCTTTCTAGCCTGGTGTGATAGACTCTTCCTGTTTGCCTTCCAGGCTATCCTGGTGTGAAGATATGTTTCCCTCTTTCATTTTGTAGCTTCTGTAGTTATAGAATTTGTTTAGTCATTTTTGTAGGTATTTTAGGGGTTTGGGGGAGATCTTAAGCCAGTCCTTGCTTTTACTCTACCATCTTTGCTCTGCCCCCAAGCATCTTTTGAACTTTTAAAAGTAATTTTTGTTATCTTGTTTTTGTTGTAGTTCTTAATCCCTTGCTGTCATTTTCTAGTTCCCACCCCTCTTTTATTCTTAGGGAAGTTTTAGTTGTGCCTACCTCAGTTGCTATAGTTGTTTACCTTTCTTTAATTTCTTTATGTGAGAATATTTGCAAAGAAAACAGTCTGCTTATACCTTGTTTTCTTAATTAAGAATATTTTACATTCAAAAAGGGAAAAAATACCTATACGTACAAAAATTTTTGTAGTAGCTATATTTAACATGGCAAAATTTAAAAAAAGGAAATTAAGGGGATGCTCATTAGTTGTAGTTGTGCACATATATATATTGAACAGGTTGTGTTATATGATTATAATGAAATAATATTGTGCAATAAGGAATGATAAGCAAGCAGATTAAAGAATAACCCGAAAAGACTTGTATGAACTGATGCAAAGTGAAAAATAGTAGAACCAGGAAAACACTGTATTCAGTAACAGCAATAATGTTGGATGATCAGCTATGAATGACTTATCTCTTCTCAGCAATGCAATGAACCAAGACAAATCCATGGATTTATGATGGAAAAATCTGTCTATATCCAAATAAAGAATTGATAGACTCTATATTCAGTTCAAAGGGAAATATTTTCATATCATTTTTGTGCTTTATTTCTTTTGGATCATTCCCTCTTTCATAGCTGTGACTAATATGAAAATCTGTTTTACAAGATTACATATATGTGATATATCAAATTATTTACAGTTTTAGGAAGAAGGGAGGAAGGGAGGGAGGAAGAAAATGTGGAATTCAAAATTTTCTAAAAAAAAGGTGCAAAAATTGTCTTTACATATATTGGGAAAAAAGAAAACACTATTAACATATTTGAAATGATTTTCTTTCATTGAACATCTATCTTTTGCCAATCAGGTTTGCAGAAAATATAATGCTAGTGTTAAATCTTGAGTTCCTTTGTTCCCTATGGCATTTTAATCTGTTACCTTCTGTGGTGTCCTCTGGGTGAGAAAACAAAAGTGTTTTGTAATTCAAATTTTCTTTCTTTTATATTTGATGGCATTTCTCTTGGTTGCTTGAAGAATTTGCTTGATCAACAGTTTAATTTAAACACAATATGCCTTAAGATTTGAAATATAGGGTATACTCCAGCACCATCCCACTATCATCACACACACACACACACACACACACACACACACACACACGAGGTTATCTTTGCCGTTTTGTTTTGTATGTCAAGAAACACTCAATTTTCTGGTATGGTACTTGCCTTATGCTGTTCAGTTTTATTATTTTTTTTTATCATGGGACCTATAATCATAAAGTTGTCTCTATGAAAACTAGCTTTGAGATCAATATGTATTGTTTCTATACAGATAAAGTTTTCTTAAATGTTAATTTAATTTTTATTTTTCCAGATTATCTTTTATTACACATATTTGCATTCGTGATCAAATGTTTAGTGTTGTTGTTTTCTTTTTTTCCCTTTTGGTCCAATAGAGAGATTTATCAACATGGATTCAATTTTTTCCATTATTTTTTTAAACTTCTGTAGAGGTTTAAAAAAATCTGCTCTTGGGGCTCCTAGGTGATGTAGTGAGTAGAGCACTGGCCCTGCAGTCAGGAGGTTCTGACTTCAAATCCAGCCTCAGACATTTAACACTTAACTTCCCATGTGACCTTGGGCAATTGCTCTTCCTTTCCCCCTCCAAAAAGCAAAACAAGAATTCTTTGTCATATAGGTGTAATAGTAATTGCTATATCAGATACGTAGCACTTAGTAACTTAGGGCTATGTATGGAAGGTGTGAACCCTGTCCATTGTTGAGAACGCATGAACTCCCTTGTTGACTGGAAGAAAGCTATTAGCTCAGACAAGAGGCCAGCACTATATATAAAGAAGAATTCTAGAGACACAGAGAGAGAGAATTGGAATTTGCTCCTCCTGAAGGAAGATTCATGGAGATTGAAATCAGCTGAAAGAGAGGGAGAGAGAGAGAGAAAGACAGAGAGACAGAGACAGAGAGAAAGAGAGAGACAGAGAGAGAGAGAGACAGAGAGACAGAGACAGAGAGACCGAGAGAGAGACAGAGACAGAGAGAGACAGAGAGACAGAGAGAGATAGAGAGACAGAGACAGAGACAGAGAGAGACAGGGACAGACAGACAGACAGACAGTTTCTCTTCCAATATCAGGAAGCTGACTGAGAACATAATTGGAATTTTCCTGAGACCAGGATCTGTTGAAGGCCAATATTCCTTCTATGTTCAAGAGCTAGCTAAACTGCCAGAAGACTGAAGAAACATGAACAGGATAAGACTTTGTTTATTCATGGCCTGGCTGATCCTTGAGTTCCAGGCAAGAGAAGTGGTGAAGGGTTTGAGATGTCCTGAACCCTGTGAACTTCAGTGTGTGCTGGGGATTACCCTGAGGACTGCACAAGAACCTGAGAGCTGTCTACCTCTGCAAACTGGACAAGAACCTGGCAGCTGTCTGTTTCTGAATCCAGGTGATTGTTTGACAGATTCAAGAGGGATATGGGACCACGCAAAGGGATCCAGGGAATCATAGAGACCACCCAGAGTCAAGATGAAGAAAAAGCCTCCCCTTGGATGAGACAGGTTTCCTGGAAACCAAGGGGTAGAAAGTTTGTGTGGTTTTCTAAGGACTGTATTAATGACTAATGATATTTAGTAATTGGGAATCTAGCTTAGTGACTGACTGCTAGATGAGTGACTGATTAAGTTAATGGTTGCCCCATGAGTGGAAGATTGATATATTGTGAATTGACTGATTGAATCTTTAAGTGAGAAGAATTTCCCCCTTAGGTAAGTCAGGTGATTCTTCTTTTGCTCCTTGTTCTAAATATTGTGGCCACTGTAGTGAAAACTGTGTGGCCATTCGAATGTTAAGCTATTATGAATACTATATTGTGACTTTCAGTGATAAGATGTAATATTGAGAATATTATATTGTGAATATTGGACTGAACCTTTATCTGTAATGGAATAAACAGAGTGTTCACTATTACTATATAACCTGAATCTTAAAAGCTATTCACAGTAGCAATCTTTTGGGAACCTGCTGATGCTTGGCTTTACAATAGGACAATTTTTTGTTAGGGGGAAAAGGAGGAATACTGGGAGAGCTTTAATTAAAGTAAAGGTAAAATATATCAATAACATATATATTTTTAAAACCTCCTCTTGAGACTTTTATTTCTCTCTTCAACCATTAAGGATTATACTACTGTGGTTCCATGCCCTTTTTTGAATTTATGGTGGCATATGCCTCATCGGTTCTTGATTCATTTTCTTTTTCTTCTAGTATTTTGAAATGTTTGGATTCCTTTAGAGGACCTGAGGACCCATCTTTCCTCCTATTCAAGGTTTTTCTCTTGCAGCCAATTGTTTTATCTTTCCTAAGATGTTTGATTATTTAAACCTTTTTCCATCAGTTATACTAACTTTTTAACTGTCTCCTTTCATAGTGGTTTCCTTAAGAGTTGGATCTCAAAGTTATCTGAGTCTCCCCCCAAACTGGGGAATTCAATCTGCAGTTCCTACACCAAGTGACTTCTGGTAGAGGTTCGGTGTGTTGGTATAAAAACTGGTCATATTTGAAAGCTTGTCCCATTTCTTTCATTCTTCATAAGGCCTCAGACCCTCAAATTCTGCTCTAGTTCCCTCTTTTCTTAGTTCTCTGATCTGTCTCTGATATTTGACAGGGAAGATTCATCTTTCTAACCAGAGAATGCTTCTCCTTTCCTGTACCTGTGAGAGGGAGAGGTAGTTAAGTTTGGCTGCTTATTGCTACAGAATGGTTGAGTGAGAACAGGGCTTATATGGAGTATAGTTGGTATAGACTGAAGTCTCACTAAAGAAATCCAGAGTGTGGATCCAAGAGCATAAACCTCTAAGATTGGTAAGGGAGAGGGCAATAAGTGAAGGTATTAGGGCTTAGATATTGTCCTTCTTCATGGCCATTTGATCACTTAATTTAGGGCAAAAGAGAAAAGTTGGGAATACATACCAATACAAGTCAAAACACAATATTGATGAAAAGTAAAGAAAATATCAACCTGATCTTCATAATGTTGAATTTGAATTTATCCAATAAATAAATAACAGATAAGGAAAGAAAGCAAAACTCAACAATTTGTTACTTGTTAAAGAAAGCTAAACCTTACATTTTGCTTACAATAAACAGACCTGAAAAACAAAGTTATACCAAAAAAAAAATCAGAAGCCAGAAAAAAAACACTTTGAATTGAAAAAGAAAAATTGAAATCTGTCTAATTGCCAAAGCCAAAAAATATTGGCAAAATAATGATAAAGAAGAAAGAACAGAACTACATTATTTTGAAAGTAGCCACATTCTAGGATGGCTAGGTAGCACTGGAAATAGAGCACAAGCCCTGGTGTCAGGAGGACCTGAGTTCAAATCTGGCCTCAGGCACTTAACACTAGCTGTATGACCTTGGGCAAGTCAATTAACTCCAACTGCCCTGCCTTCCCCCCTGCATAAAGAAAAAAAGGAACCATATTCAACACACCATTATCATTATCAAATCTCCATGCTCAAAATATCTTTGCACAACTACTTGAATGGTGGGAGAGAAGAGGACTAGCTATTGATTATTGTATTGGAGAGATGAGATCATAAAGCCAAGCACAAGCAACTTTCCAGAGGACTGACTGCTTCTGTGAACAGCTTCAAAGTTCCGATTACACAGTATAGTGAACTCACTATTTATTCTCTAATAAATTAATGCAAAACATTGACAGAAACCAAAGTACAGCATTCACAATGTTATGAAAAAACAATTTGTCACTAAAGTAGCCACACTGTTTACACTAAAGTGGTCACATTGTTTTGAACAAAAGATATCATTCAGTAAGTCCTTAACTCAATCATCCTTAAGAGGTACAAGGTACAGAGTAGAGAGTTCTCCCACCCCTAGGCCACAGTAAGTCATGATCTTCTCTATTACCATTAAGTACTAAAGGAGAGGTCTTTTCACCTGAATTTGGGCTAGCTCCTCGATTCCATGGTTCCTCTTCCATGGGTCCAGTTCCCTGAATCTACCCAACTGTCACCAGAATTCAGAGGTAAGCAGCTCTTAAGTATCTCTTCCAGCTCCTCATCCAGTTCCTTGTCCAGTTCTCATCCCATATTGAAACTCATGGTGTCCAGTCCCCCTCAAGTCCTCCACAGGTTCTGTTTCTGGGAAGACACAACATTCATCATCAATTCACTATCTCCCTGTGAAATCAATACAGACCCACCAACAAAGACTTAGAACTAAACACAAATTGTGAATACAGTCCCAAGACCTCCAAATCCCTTCTCCAGGACTTCTGTAAACACATAACAAGAAAAATCCTCTTTCAGGGCTTCCAGTAAGTTCCTAGAGCTTCTAGTGCAAAGTATTACAAATACAAGTCTACACATATAGAAGAAACAGAGTGCTGTGACCACAAAGTTCCCCTTCTCAATTATGCCACCACAAGAGCTCTCTTCTCAGTTCTGCTTTTCCCCAGCTTGGGCTTCTCCTTATATAAGGAAAATATAGATAGATAGATAGATTAGATAGATGGATGGATAGATAGATAGATAGATAGATAGATAGATAGATAGATAGATAGATAGAGATAGACAGACAGATAGATAGATAGATAGATAAATAGATAGATAGTGATAGAGATAGATAGATAGATAGATAGATAGATAGATAGATAGATAGATAGATAGAAATAGACAGACAGATAGATAGATATCTTGTCAAAGTTTGGCAATTCAAAGTACAGACTTGTCAAAATTTGACAGTTCAAAGTATTTCCTTTCATGCTATGTAACTGAACAAAAACCATTGTGGTGCACTTCAATATAGTTCCATTTTGTTAAACCTGTTGGTATAAGTTTCTAAAAATAATTCTTCAGAGCATCCCCAAATTTATCTAATACAGTCCATTACGTAACATTTGCTTTCAAATTCAGGTCTCAGCAGTATAGTGAACACTGTTTGTTCCATTACAAATCAAAGCAAACATTCAAAACACTTCACAATACAATAATCAATAGCTAGTCATTCAATCAAATCACTATACAAAAATCAATCTTCCACTCATGGGGCAATTATAGATCAACTTAAACAGTCACTTATCTACCAATCAGTCACTAAATACAATCATTAGAAAATTATGCAAACCTCCAGCCCTTGATATCTAGTAAACTTCAATCTCATCACGCATCCAAGGGGAGGCCTTTTCTTTATCTTGACTCAGGGTGGTCTCTCAGATTTTCTGGATCCCCTTCCATGGTCCCAGCTCCTACCTGAATGCACCAGTCACCGGGATTCAGGGGCAGACAGCACCCAGGTTCTCATCCAATCCTCCAGGTAGTTTCTGGTACACACTTGAAGTTCACAGGGTCCAGCACAATTCAAAACCTTCACCACTTCTGTTGCCAAGAACTCAAGGATCAACCAAGCCACGAACAAACAAAGTCTCATCCTGGTCATGCTTCTTCAGTCTTCCAGCAGTTCAGCTGTTTCTTGGACCCAGAAGATATCTTGGCCTTCCAGGCAGAACTTCACCAAATTCCACTCTCATAGAAAACTCCAACTCAGTTCTCAGTCCAGTAGCCCAGGTCCCAGATGCTGGGAAAATTCTGCTCCCACCACCAGGAGGAAAATTCCCAATTCTGATTGTCTGTCCTCTGGAGCTCTTCTTAAATACACACACTGGCCTCCTATCTCAGCCAAAACCTCCTGCCACTCAGCAACAGGAGACAGAGTTCACACCCTCTGTAACTAATCCTGCTAAATTAATTAGTGTTACAGTGACTAATGTGAAAATAATTTTAATATGAATGTATAAGTGGAGTCAGTATCAGATTCTATGTCATCTTGGGGAGGGGAGAGTAAAGAAAAGTGGAGAACATAAAAAAATCAAAATCTTATGGAAATGAATGTTGAAAACTAAAAGTAAATATATATGTACATATATATTTATTAAATATATATAAAGATATATGTATGCATATATAAATATACACAAACATATGTATATGTGTGTATATGTCTGGATATATGTATGTGTATATATGTGTGTATGTATGTATGCATGAGTTTATGTATGCATGTATGTATTGTATTGTATTAATGAAATAAAAAAGAAAGGTCTATGTTTCCACAACTTTCAGCACTTGTTGGATGTCTATAAATTGATATTCCCACTGTTCATTAATGTAATCTTGTCCCAATCTAAAGTCTTTATCCTCTGCCAAATAGAACCATCCTTCTGTAAGTAATCCACGTTAAAGTCTCATTTTAACTCTTTTTTTCCCTGTTGGCTTATACAATCACTTATTTCTGTTATTTTGACCTATTTTTAATTCAAATTTCAATTCACCAAATATGTATGCCCTTCCGTACAAAATACTATAGTTAAAGGATAAAAACTAATGCCATCATTACCATAAGAAACTTGCATTAAGAAGCATATTTCATGTACAAATATAAATTTTATCATCTCAGATAGATTGTGATGAAATTAAAGGAGAATTAAGTGTCCCATGGAACTTAATAATTGGAAACAAATTGCCTCATGGCAATGAGGATGGTCAATATAGAGATGACAGCTTGCCAAAGCTATGGAAAAAAATAGATTTCAATACATGGAGATGAGGAAGGAATGTATTACTTCATAGGAGACAGTACATATGAATTCACAATTGTGGAGGAAGTAGGAATTAAATCTAGGAGCAGATAATTTCAAGATGGTTTGTAACATAGAGTATATAAAGTGGATGTATCTTTTCCTAACTCTTCTTAATTCAGGGGCCTTCACGCCAAAATAATTTCTAATTTATCTTCAATATAATTTGTTTGTACATAATTCTTTGCTCCCATTAGATTGTTAGCTCCTCAAGTGTGCAGACTGACTTCCATCTTCCTTTGTATCCTTCACATTTACAAGAGTAGGTTCTTAATAAATCTTTATGGATTTATTGATGACTAATATGATTAGTGAGTATAAAGCTAGTCATGAGTAGCTGTCCTGAGGACTATTGCTGTGAATAATTTTAAGATTCTGATCACATAGTATAATGAATTCTCTATTTATTCAGCAATAAAGTAAAGCAAAACATTCACAATATACGATAATTCATTACTAAGATGGCCACATAGTGTTAAACAAAACACATCATTGAATAAATCACAAATTCATCAATCAGTATAGAGTGCCCAAGTGAAGTCTCCTTTCATCCTTAAGAAGAGTCTTGGGGCGGCTAGGTGGCGCAGTGAATAGAGCACCGGCCCTGGAGTCAGGAGTACCTGAGTTCAAATCCAGCCTCAAACACTTAACACATACACCCAAAAACCTAGCCATGTGACCTTGGGCAAGTCACTTAATCCCAACTGCCCTCCCTCCAAAAAAAATGCAAAAAAAAGATTTCAAAAAAAAAAGAGTCTGGCTTCCAATCATCCTTAAGCCAATCATCCTTAAGGAGTAATGCTCCTTAATCAATCATCCTTAATGAGTATTGGAAAGTACAAAGGCCATCCACCCCTAGGTCATAAGCACCTTATTATCTCATCGGTCAGCACTGAGTACTCAAGTAAAGGTCCTTTCTTCTTAAGTAGAGGCTGATTTCCAAACTCTATGACTCCTCTTCTAAGCTGCCAGTGCTTGCCTGGATTCACCAGACTATTACCTGGACTCACAGGAAGGCAGCTCTCCACTCCTGTTTCACACCTCAGTTTATAGGGACAGCTCTTTTTTTTTTATTAACTTGTTTGTTCACTTTTAGGTTACAAGATTCTGTTCCATAGTCACTTCAGTTATAGATTTTTCTCCCCTTCCTCCCCATCCCCCACCGGATCCCCCCATGGTGGCATACAATCATGTATGGGATCTGCAAACTCCTTCACATTGTACAATCATCTGATTGTATAGGTGTTATAGCCAATGGAGTGAACAATGAGAAAAGAGAAACAAAAGCCAAACATTGAAAAAATGATAGCATGTATTGCTTCAGTCTCCGTTTAAACTCTGATCTTTATAGGGACAGCTCTTTGAAGTATCTGTTTCTCAGGAAACAAAACTTAACAGAGCCACAATAGTATTTATACAAATTGCTGACTCTGTCCTCTCAATTCACTTTCTATCTCAGAAATCAACACAAATCAACAGAGTGCTTCTGTCTGTCCAAGTAACACAATTAACAGACAGACAAAGTAACACCAAGAGAGAACAACAGACATAGTGCTGACATCACAAACATCCTTTCTCTCAGTTCTGCTTAGTCCCAGCTCATGCTTGAGCTTTTATATGCTCTGCTCATTCCTGTTCTGCTATTTTGGTAAATTCCTCCTGCTGTGGGATCCAGGTGATGACTTTATGCCTATTAAAGACAGGGAAAGTTTGCAAACTCCCTTAGGCCTCTTAAGGGCAGCATAATGTGTACTGTCTCCAGCAATGACTTGATATAATCACAGGCAGACCACAAAGGTACATCAGTAACTAAAACAACTTAAGTACTACTTTGCCTGCTATTACAGGAACTGAAATAGAGAGCGAAGTACCACTTTGTTTGCCATTGCTGAGATGCAGGTTGCAATCAGATTATGAAGTACTTTAAATGCTTAAGTAGGTAAATTACTACTTAATGTTCAAGCCATAGGAAACTGCTGAAGACTTTTAAGACAAAAGACAAGAGCAGATAATACCTGTTTTTTAAAAAGGTATGTTCAAAAGTCTTTGTGAAAAATAAATTGGACAGGAAAAAAGAACTATTGTTTAAGTCTGCTTATCTATTGTTCCCCTTCATGCACTTTATTGTCCAGAAAAATCTTTCTTTCTTTCCATTCTCACATGCTATATTGTATATCCCATTTCCACATCTTTGCTCTGCTTATCTCTCCATTTCTGGAAGGCATTTTCTCCC
This sequence comes from Pseudocheirus occidentalis, assembly GCA_028646575.1. NCBI lineage: Eukaryota > Metazoa > Chordata > Mammalia > Diprotodontia > Pseudocheiridae > Pseudocheirus > Pseudocheirus occidentalis. The sequence continues at coordinate 197,734,551 of CM053594.1, forward strand.
CACCTTTGCTTTTCAGAATCCATGGCTGTTTGAAATATTCAGGTTTAGAAGCATCTTCTGCAGAAAAATTTTTCCTGGTCTCCCAAAATTACTAATGCCTTCCCGTTTAAGGGTGCATTTCATCTACTCTCTCTTCTTTATACCTATGTATATATGTGTCTCTCCCAGTAATGTGTAGGTTATTTGAGGGACTGCTTTTGATTTTTTCTTTGTTTTTATACCCCCAGAACTTAATGAGCACAAAGTCAGTGTTTAATAAATCTTTATTGATGAATAAAACTCCTATCAATAGTTTATCAAATAAGCAATAGTGGTTTGAAGTAAAGGGGTAGCTTTATTAATGTATAAAGTTCAAAACATTTTGCAGAATTTTTTGAATTTAATAAATTTTATTTGTTTTCTTGTTTACATCATTTATTTTCATGAGATTTTTGAATTACACATTTTCTCCCAGTCTTTCCCATACCCCAACCCCAAAACAGTGATCCTACTGTAGAGCCCCTCCCCTGGTCTGCTCTCTAACTTTCTGGTAGGGCAGGGAGGGTCTCCCTATCCCAGCCCCTGTATATCTTGATTCCTAGTTGCAGGTATTGCAGATCTTTAAGTTCTAGATTCTTTTGCTTCCTCCCTCATCACCCATCCCTGCTGGAAGACAACCAATTCAATACAGGCTGAGTAGGTGTGATTATACAGGACATCTTCGTAGTGGACATGTTGTGACAGTGATCATATGTCCCTCCTTCCTATCCATCCCACCCTTGTTCTGTTATCCACACTGTCCCTGTCCATTTATTGAAATGTGAGCATCCAGCATCCCTCATCCAGACCCTGCCCTCCCCTCTGTCATCCCCCCTCTCATCCCCACACCCCCTACTCTCTTGTGTGGCATGATGGCCATTTTAGAGTTTATGCCAATTCTTCCCTAAGCCAGATTCGATGAGAGTAAATGAAAGTAAAGTTGTAACAGTTATCCCTTGCCTCTTCCACAGTGGATGATTAGCCCCATTTTTTCTCTCCCTGTCTCCTCTCATTCTAGTCCTCTCACACCTCAGAATTTGCCTTTTAAAGTATCATCCCTTCGTATTCCATTTGTATATTCATATATAGAGGTCCTATGCCCTCTATAAACCCATATATACACATGCTCAGATATGTATTCATATTCATATATAGCCTCCTATTTAGACATATGTGTGAATATACATATATATACATATATATACATTTGTATTCCCTTCACCTATCCGTGTACTAAGAAAAGTTTCATACGTTAATATTATCGTATTTCCATATTAGCATGTATATAATTCAAATTTGATAAGTTTCTTGTGACTTCTTTCCCATGTTTACTGTCTCATGCTTCTTGTGTTTGATTGTCAAATTTTCTGTTCAGTTCTGTTTTTTCAGCAAGAATGCGTGAAAGTCCTCCACCTCATTGAATAACCAACCATATTTTCCCCTGGAATAATATGCTCAATTATGCTGGGTAATTGATTCTTGGTTTTAATCCCAGCTCCCTTAATCTTCGAAATATCATATTCCAGGCCCTTTTATCCCTCAGTGTAAAAGCTGCTAGATCTTGGGTTATCCTGATAGTGCTTCCACAGTATTCAAATGGTTTTCTCTTGGAAGCCTGTAATATTTTCTCCTTTAGCTGGGTATTCTGGAACCTGGCAATAATGTTTCTAGAAGTTTTCTTTTGGGGATCTTTTTGAAGAGGTGATCAGTGAATTCTTTCAAGTTCTATTTTGCCCTCTGACTCTAAACATCAGGGCAATTTTCTTTGAGGATTTCTTGAAGGATGCTTTCCAAGCATAAAGTAACTATAAATATGCTGATATGGTTATTAAACACAAAATATAACAGGCTCTCTGTATGTGAAATATATCTAGAACATTTATTCATATGCTAAAAAATAAAACTGAATCCCCAAACCAGAAAGTCAAAGCCATCACAGTAGTTATGAAGTTGGCCCATATAGTTAATGTAGTAAACTCCCACATTCTCAAGCCTTCAAAACAGGACAGGCTACTTCAGGCAAAGATCCCCCTCTCCTTACTCAAGGCAACTGCTCAGCATCCACACAGCTTGCTACCAGCAGCTCTGCCCCCAACCCCTGCAGTTCCCATCCCTGGAAGTCCTCAGCAGGAGTCTTTATCAGAAATTCTGGCTGGCTCAAAAAAAGGAGTTTGAGCAACAGCCACAGCCTCTGCTGCTCCTTCCATTTCCAGTCACTGCACTGACTCTAGCTCTGGTTTCCTCTTGCCCCGCTTCTTCCTGTTTCATCAGCAAGTTCAAGGGGCATGGCGGATCTTCAAATCCCATAACTGTTACAAACAAATGGTATGAAAAAATGCATTTACTTAAAATATAATATGCAGCATGATAGGCAACCTATAAAAAGAGAGTTTCCATATGTGTGTCTCAAAAGATTACCCTAGTAGAACAAAATGCTAGGTTCAAAACAGAGTAGCAGATGGCACAGCTTTGGATTTGGGAAATGACTCTGCCCTTCACATATATTGAGCTCAAATTGCTCTTCTTCACTAAAACTTCATCTTTTGTTTTTAAGTAGTATTTTATTTTCCCCTATTACATGTCAGGACAACTTTAGCATTCATTTTTTAAAAAATTAGAGTTCCAAATATTTCTCCCTCTCCTTTTCCTTCTTCCAAGATGGAAGGTGATAATGATATAGGTTATGCATGTGCAATTATGTAAAATATATTTCCATATTAGTCACCACTATGAAAGAAGAAACAGCTTAAATAAAAAAAAACACAAAAAGAATGAAGTGGGAAAAGTACTACAATCTGCACTTGAAGTCCATCAGTTCTTTATCTGTACGTGGATACCATTTTTCTTCATGAATCCTTTTGCTTCTCTTGGATCATTGTGCTGCTGTAGAGAGGTGAGTCAATGTTGCTGGTATTGTGTATTAAATTTGCTCAGTTCTGCTCATTTCACTTTTCATAAGTTCATATATTTATTTTACTTTTTTTCCCCTGAAATTTCTTTTCATCATTTTTTTATCTCATAATAGTGTTTTACTCCATCGTATATCACAACTCATTTCATTATTCCCTAATCAATAAGTATCCCCTCAGCTTCCAATATTTTGTCACCATGAAAAGGGCTGTTATAAATGTATTTGCACATAAAGATCCTTTCCCCTTTTGGTGATGTCTTTGGGATACAGACAGTAGTGTTAGTTCTGGATCAAAGAGTATGCAAAGTTTGTTGCCCTTATTGCTCTCTAGAATCATTGGTTCAGTTCTCAACTCCATTAACAGTGATTGTATTAGTGTTCCAGTTTTCCCACATCCTCACCAACATTTATCATTTTCTTTTTTTTCATATTAGTCAATCTAATAGGTATTAGGTGGTATTTTAGAGTTGTTTTAATTTGCATTTCTCTAATCAAAATTGATTTAGAGCACTTCTTCATATACCAATAGAAAGCTTTGCTTTCTTAATTTGAAAATTCCCAGTTTATGACATTTGACTATCAATTGGTGATTGATTTCTATTTCTTATAAATTTGACTCAGTTCTTGGTAAATTTGAGAAATGAAGTCTTTATCAGAGATATTTTGCTATAAAGGCTGTTTCCCAGCTTTCTTCTTTTATTCTAATCCTGATTGTATTGGTTTTATGCAAAAGTTTTTTTTAATATAATCAAAATTATCTATTTTGCATTTCAAAATATTTTCTCTTTTTTGATCACACACTCCTTCCTTCCCCCAAAGTCTTACAGTAGACTATTCCTTGCTCTTCTAATTTGTCTATGGTGTCATCATTTATGTCTAAACCATATGCCCATTTTGACCTTATCTTGAAATACAGCATGAGATATTAGGCTATACCTAGATTTACACTGTTGCCTTCCAGTTTGAGGTTAATATGGTCATTGACTACAATATCTTCTATACCCAATACACTCCACTGATCCACCACACCACTTCCTAGGCAGCACCAGATAGCTTTGGTGACTACTGTTTCAAAATATAGTTTGAGATCTGGAATTGCTAGGCTACCTTCCTTTTCATTTCTTCCCATTGATTCCCTTGATATTTTTGCCCCTTTCTTTCTCCAGGTGAATCGTTTTTTTGACCTTTTCTAGCTGTATCAAATAATTTTTTTGTAGTTTGATTTTTATGGCACTGAATAAGCAACCCAGTTTAGGCAGAATTTTTATTTATATTATATTAGTTTGGCCCACCCATGAGGAATCAATATTTTTCCAATTATTTAGATCTGACTTCATTTGCATGAAAATTGCCTTTGAACTGTGTTCATACGGATTCATATGTTCACATGGAAAAATCATATGGATTTTTTTTTCTTGGCTGGCAGACTCCCAAATATGTGATAATGTCTACACTTATTTTGAATAGATTTTCTCTTTTTATGTCTTGCTACTGGACTTATTTGGTCATATAAATGCATGCTAATGATTTAGGTAGGCTTATTTTCTTTCCTACAACTTTGTGATAGCTGTTAATTGTTTAAAGTAGATTTTTCCTTTCTAAGGTAGATTCTCTAGGATTCTCTAAGAACACCATTATATCATCTATGAAGAACGATAGTTTTGTTTCCTCATTGCCTATTCAAATTTTTTCAATTTCTTTTGTTGTTGTTGTTGTTCTCTTATTGCTAAAGCTAACATTTCTATTACAACAATGAATAATAATGGTGATAAAGGGCCTCCTTGCTTCACTCTTGTTCTTATTGGGAAAGCTTCTTTTAGCTTACGCACATTATAAACAGTGCTTGCAGATGGTTTTAGATAGATGCTATTTATTTTTTTCTTTGCTCTGCAGTGTTTTAAAATAGGAAGGGGTATTATATTTTGTCAAAAACTTTTTCAGCATTGAGATACTCATATGATTTCAGTTTTGTTATTAATATGGTGAATTATGTTGATTGGCTTGTTAATATTGAACCAACCCTCTATTCCTGGTATAAATCTGATCTGATCATTGTGCATAATTCTTGCAATATATTGCTATGCAAGCACCTTGTTATTATTTTCTTCAAAATTTTTGCATCGCTATTCTTTGGTAAATTGGTCTGTAATTTTCTTTCTCTGTTTTATCTGTTCCTTATTTATGTATCAGTACCACATTTATGTTATTAAACAGGTTTAGTAGAAATTCTTCTTGGCCAATTTTTACAAATAGATAATCAAACATTGGAATTAATTGTTTAGTGAATGTTTCATGGAATTTGCTTTTGGACCCATTTGGCCCTGGGGATTTTTTTTTCTGTCTTAGGCAATTCAATAATGGCTTGTTCAATTTCATTTTCGAAGACTGGTTATTTAGGTATTTTATTTTTTGTTCATTTGGGTAATTTATATTCTCTTAATTATTTGTAAATTTAGCTTAGATTTTCAGATGTATTATCATGTGAATGGGGAAATATTTCTTAATGATTGCTTTAATTTTGTTTTCATCAGTGGTGATTTCACACTTTTCATTTTTGATATTGGATATTTTGATTTCTTCTTTCTTTTTTTAAATCAAATTAACCAGTGATATCTATCATATTGGTTATTTCAGAAAACCAGGTGCTATATTTATTTCTTAGCTTAATAGTTTTTCTTTTCTTTTGATCTTTTTAACCTCACCTTTGGTTTTCACAATTTTCATTTTTGTTCTCAATTGGGGATTTTTAATTTGTTATTTTTTGAATTTTTTTAGTTTCATGCCCAATTCATTGACATGTTCTTTTACTTTTTTATTGATGTAAGAGTTGAGAGAAATAAAAATCCGCCTAAGTACTACTTTGTCTGCATCTGATAATTTTTCAGGTGTTGTTTCATTGCTGTCATTTTTTTAATGAAATTATTAATTGTTTCTGAGTTGTCACTTGACCCACTCAGTCTTTAGGATTAGATTATTTTGTTTCAAAAATTTCTAATCTATCTTTTCACTTCCCTTTCTTAAATGTAATTTGATTGCATGATGATTGGAAAAGAAATATTTACAGTTCTACTACATTTTTACATTTGATTTTGAGGTTTGTAATCTCTTAATAAACAGTCAGTTTGTGTGTAAGTGCAATGTGCTGCTAAAAAAGGTACGTTTTTAAGCAAGATGTAGTTTCCTTCTTTATCTATTTTAAGTATTATGTTTTTCTTTTACTTAATCTGAAATCAGGATTGCAACCCCTGCTTTTTTTTTTTACCTCAGCTAAAGCAGAGCAGATTCTACTCCAGCACCTTACCTTTACTTTGTAGGTGTCCCTATGATTCAAGTATTGTTTTTCAAATAATATATTATAGGATGCTAGTTTCTGATCTCTGGAATCCATCCTCTTCTGTCTAATGTGAGAGTAAATTCCATTCCCATTCACAGTTATGATTACTAATTTAATAATTACTGTGTCCCTCTATCAAATTTTCTTACTGTTTGTCCTTTCTATCCTTTTTCCCTTTACCTCATCACCAATGTTTTGTTTCTGTCTACCACCTCATACAATCTGTACTCTCTCCTTTCATTCTCTGCTCACTTTTTACTTAATCTCTCCCTCCCCCATGTCCCTATCAGGTAAAAAGAGATTTCTATACTCAACTAATCATGTATACTTCTTTGAGTCAATAATGATGAGAGTAAGGTTCAAACTATGTCCATTGCCCACCATCCAATCTTCACTTTCACTGTAATGGGTCATTCGCACCTTTCCATGTGAAACATTTTATCCCATTGTGCCTGTTCTTTCCTTCTGCACCCATTGGATTATGTTTTATCATCTTTTAATTATTTTATTTCACCTCAAATTCACCTTATATCCACACTTTATATGTGTATTCATTCCAGCTATACTCTTATTGGTCCAATCTCTCTTCCTTCTCCTTTTCCTCCTCCTCCTGTTGCTTCACCTCTTCATCCTCCTTCTCTTCTTCCTCACCATCCTCACCATCATCTTCCTCCTCTTCCTCCTGATGCTGCTCCTTCTCCCCATGTTCCCTTGGAGAAGACCATCCTGGTGCCTTTTTTGTGAAGCAGTGCCTAAGGATTACCCCTCTCCCCCCAACTCACCATCACCAATCAAAAAGCTAAGGAAGGAGTCAAGACTGAAAACAAGGACTGCATTAATTTGAAGATGGCAGGCAAGATGATGCAGTGGTACAATTTGAGATTAAGAGCCAGATACCACTTAGTAAACTAACAAAAGCCTACTATGAACAACAGGGTTTGTCGATGAGGCTGATGAAATTCTGATTTAATGGACAACCAATCAATGAAACAGACACAAATGCACAGTTGGAAAAAGAGGGTGAAGAAACAATTGATCTATTCCAGCAGCAGACAGAGGAGCTTACTAAAAAGAGAATCTACAACTATACTCCATAACTGTGCTTCCAAAGAAATCAATATATCCCAAATTAGAAAACCAAGATAGTTCATCCACATCCTGAATACTGCAGGATAGTTTTTTTTTGCTTACTTTATTCCCTTCTCCCTTTCCTTTACTGTACATAAAGTAACTGGTGTATGTGCACAGGCATAATGTGTATTTTTTTAACTAAATGGCCAATGGTACACTTTGATCAATATCAAATGGAGATGGGGAGAGGAAAAAAACAAACAGGTAAAGTAGAAATATCCCTTTTCTCCATTAGTGGCAAACTCATTTGAAGTGGCTAGAAACTAGTTAAGTAGAAACTTTATGGACTTAAGAATGAAGTGGCAAGGAACTAGTTAAGTGAAAAACTTAATGGACTTAAGATAGGAGTCAAGAAACTGGCCTAGAGTAATTTGTCTATTCCCCATTTGTTTTACTTCTTAGCCATCATGCCCTATGCCCCTCTCTGCTTACCCTACAACCCCCTACCTACAGATGTTATCACAATCTCCCCCCTTGCCTATTCTTCATTCTTCTTCATGCTTGGTTATCATGCCCTGTAATCACAACTCCCCTTGCCTCAGCAACTTACTTGCACCTCCAAACAATGAAACTATATTGTATAAAATATTCTGTATTCCTGAGCTATTTGCTGATTCCTTCATATTGGCAGAGAAGGACAGCCACCAGCTGGCTAATTAAAACTCATTAACACTTTTCATTCAGACTCTGTGGTCACTTTGTTAAGACTTGACATTTCAATTAAATTTTTATCTTTGCATTCCAGTAAGTTATTTTTCTCTCATTGTTTAACAACAACAACAACAACAACCACAAAAGAATCCTTGCATACCTTGTCCAGTTGGATAATTTCAATGTTATTCTTTTATCATTGTAAAACCAAGGATGATTTTACAACTTTTTCATATGTAGTTTTACATGTAGAGCAATTTATGTCTCTCAGTATGGATAAATTACTATTAAAAATTGATCTTAGATAGTTTTCTCTTCAAGTCAAATATCTTGTTTAAATGAACTTCTTGTTTAAAATATAAAAAAAAGAATTACAATGATCATCTTCCCATTTATGAATGCAAATAATTTAGCTCCCTTGAATCCTTTATGTTTCCTTTTCCCTTTTTACTTTTTTTTTGCTTCTCTTGGGTCTTAATATCAGAGACCATTTTTTTGCTTAATTCTATTAAATTAAAATTTTATTAATTTTAATTCTTCTCATTATGAACACTTGGAATCATTCTATTTCATCAAATAACTATTTTCACCTTCATGTATCATGCTTAATTTTGACAGGCAATTCTTGATTGTAGTCCTAGACCCTTTGCCTTCCCAAATGTGTTCCATTGTCTTTAATACTTTAATGCTGCAGCAGCCAAGTCCTGTGTAATTCTGATAATGACTCTCCAATACTTGAATTATTTCTTTCCGGCTGCTAACAGCATTTTTTATTTGACCAAATAGATCTGAATTTTGGCTATCATTTTCCTTCTTATTTTAATTTTGGGATCTCTTTCTGATGTGATCGGTGGATTCTTTCAATGTGTATATTGCCCTTGGGCTCCAGAGCATCAGGAGAGTTTTCTTTGATAATTTCTTCAAAGATTCTGTCCAGATCCTCCTTTTGATTATGGCTGTCAGGTAGTACAATGATTCTGACATTGTCTCTTCTCGATCTATTTTCCAGGTTAGTTGTTTTTCCTATGAGATATTTTATATTTTATTGTATTTTTTCATTATTTTGAATTTTTTAAAATTAATTCTTCATGTCTCATAGAGGCATTAACTTCAACCTGTCCAATTCTAACTTTTAAGGATGTTTTCCTCAATCGCCTCTAATACTTTCTTTTCTATTTGGTCAATTGTACTTTTTAAGTAGTTGTTTTCTTTGCCAAGCTTTTGAGTCTTTTTTTAAATATATATTTTATTTTTTTAGTTTTTTTTTATTTTCTTGTGTACATCATTTCTTTCCATGAAATTTTGAGTTACAAATTTTCTCCCCATCCTTCCCCCACCCACAACCCCAAAACAGCTATCCACTGTAAAGCCCCTCCCCCAATCTGCTCTCTTCTATGCCCTCTTCCACCACCACTCCAACTTTCCTGTAGGGCAGGGAGGGTATCCCTTCTCCAGTCCCTACACACCTTAATTCCCAGCTGCATGTAGTTAGGATGTTTAGGTGTTTTAACATTTTTATCCTCCTTTCATTTTGTGTCTTAATCTTCCCTGTCACCATAATAATGTGTGGGACAAAGATGACCCTTACCCACATAGAATAAGCAGAGATAGCTCCAAGTAGAGACAGGAAGGAATTATTTAATTATTTCTTCTTGTAAGAAGGGCAGTCTTGCTACTAGAGGCAGTCTAGTAGCTTGGTTGTATAAGCTAAAGACCATCCTTTCCCCCATCCCTTGTTCTGTCTAGCTCCTGTTAATCAAAAGTGACGTGCACATTCTTATCTGCAAGAATTTGCTGGCATCGCAGGTAAAATGTCAATAATGTCAAAAAGCAGAAGGTACAAGTCTGGATAATACAGAAACAGACAAAGTATGACATCAATATCACAACAGATACATATCATCTATATTAATAAAGTCAAAATATATATATGACAGCAGCTGGAAGATATCTACTTTGTCAATGCAAATATTCCCATTTTACCAATATCTCATGAATAATGGGAATGTTGGGGATTTGGGGTCATGGTGACCCTCCTTCTTGCAACAGGAAGGCAGAAAATATCATATGAATTGTGGAGATTTTGGAATATGATGACCACTCTGTACAGCAATCTTTCCAAATTGGTACAGATCAAGGGGAAACTAAGCCTGTAGCCAAGTTTTAGAAACATGTACTTTCCCTTCGTACATATTAGCTAAGCTCAGCAAAACGTTCGATTTCATGACCAGGGAAGTAGGGCAAAGGGCCATAGGCTGCTAGATCTTTAGAATCCTACTAAAATGCTGTTCAAATTTCTAAGATTTTACCTGAGAAGTTTTCACCTGCCCACACAATAAGTTTCCATGGTCAGATTATTTTGTTGTTGTTGTTGTTGCTTTTGTTAATCTTTTTATTCATTCTTTTAAAACTGAACCTGCTCCCAAAGTGGAACAGGCAATGCCACAGTCTTCTTGTACCAGGGATTTCCCTGTGGGCCATGGGTGACCCTTGTGTCTGGTGCTCTGCTGAGGGGGTGGAGTAAGATGTTGCTGGAATTGCTGAAGGGCATAGGGGTCTGGCAGCTTACCTTGTGTTGTGCTAGGATCATACTTCTGGTGTCTTGCCTGCACTGAATCCAGGGGTGAATTTCCACTTTTTCTGTGTGCTACACTGAAGCACAGGGTGGTCTGGCTGCTGGAGGTTCTCTGTGGGTCCAGGGCTTAGTGGAAAGACCTAGTGCTTCTTAGAACTGGCATTGTCCATTCACTTGTCTATGCTGATACATATGGGGGCCCTGGTGTCAGCATTTGCCTTCTCAGCCACACTGGGACTCAGGTTCCCCTTCTGGTTTGCCAAGGTGGGGCTTTCTACTGGCTTACTGGAATGATTCCTGTCCTGTCCTGTGCTTCCATTTTAACAAAGTGAGACATACTTTTCTTGCTGATCTTCCAGGTTTCTTTGGCTCAAAGATTGCTTCACCCCATCATATGCTGACTCTGCTGTCCAGGATTTGTTTGGGGTAACTATTTTATGGTTGCTTAGAGGTGAACATGGGGCAAGTACAGCAATTTGTTGATTATTCTACCTCTTGGCTCCTGGAAGAGATAATCAGGTTGATTTTTGTGGCAATATTATTCAGATGGTGTTTTATTGTCCAGTCATTCACTCATGCCCAACTCTCCATGACTCCATTGACTATAGCAGACCAGACTTTTCTATCCTTTACTATCTACTGAAATCTGTTCAAGCTCTTGTTCGTTGTTTCCATGACACTTTCTATCTAACTCAACCTTTGTTGTCCCTTTCTCCTACTGCCTTCAGTTTTTCCCAACATTAGTGTTTTCAATGAGTCCTATCTTCTCATTATGTAGCCAAAGTATTTCAGCTTCAGTTTCAGTATTTGACCTTACATTATAGATTCTGAATTAATTTATTTCAGTATTGGTATATCTAAAACTAAAAAACATGAAATATTATAGTCTGATGAATGCAAAATACAAATTTAGTGGTCCTCATAGGTTGTTGCATGCTATAGGTGTTGACTTGCATTTAAGGACATCAAAGTTAAATGACACTCAAAAATTTATTCAATCCAATGTACACCTAATCAGTAATAACTTCTTCAACATCCAAAACTGTGATTGAAGATTACTACTAGTGGAAATGTAATTATCTTTTGAGGCTTCTCATGCCTCTTTCACATGACTCTAATTCTAAGGAAATGCCTGTTTATAGCAATCCAAAATCTGATCATATAATTCTATTATTGTTTTTTTCTGTCCTAGGAGGACATGTGCAATGGTAAAGAGGAACTGGGGCAACTGTAGATAATAATTATATTATTATTATATACACATGTATCAAATGTAGAGACCAACAGGTTCATTGCTAATTCTAAAATATTGAAAGAAAGAGAAAGAAACGTGAAATTAGAATATTTCTATTGACATAATGTACAGAAAAATATCTATAAATTTTTACAGGATGAAAAATGAGGAATTATTGAACTCTAAATAAGTGGAGGGAATATCCATAGTTATGAAATCATGAAATAAAAATTACTGAAATATCAGGAATTCACCCACTAGGGTTTGAGTACCTTTAAGGAAAGAATATTTACTGATTTTTGTATCCCCCAAACGATCATAACCTTCATTTATAAAAGGCACTTAGTATCTGTCAGTTTAATTCATCTTCATATGTGACATGTTTGCCAGTTAAATATACCTACCTTTTTATTTGCTAAGATGTGAATTTGAGTCTCTGTACACAGTACATGCCAAAGTGGTTTACACCTTTTGGATGAGCATTGGATTCAGCTGATTGAATGAATGAATCAATTAAAATATTTTAAAATATAAACCATATTATTATAATTACAAATTTTACTGACATAAAATATGTACGATATTACATGCTGTAATTTATAAAAGACACATCATAACCAAAGGAACATAGCAAAATGTGGATATTAAAGAATTTGCCTGTTTAATAAATATTGAGTTTTCTTTAGTGACATCAGTAAAAAACAGTTCTAAATTTTATTAAATCATTTCTATTTTGGAATAATTGAAAATAGAATTTTATTTCCAAGCAGGTATTTTGAGACTGCTTTTGTGAATAATAAGGGATAAAGCAATAGCACTAATTGTACCTTAATCTCAGAATTATTGCATTCATATTTGTATTTTATTTATTCTCCTTTGATTTCATTATAATCTGCCTGCAGTTGTTTTAATTCTATTTGTATGTGATATATTAATTTTATAATTGTACAAGAAATTATTTAGGGCAATATTTCTGCTGCTGTGAGAAGAGCATTACACATTATATTGCCCTATTAAAATGTGTTATGATATTTCATGTTATATTTAAGTATGTCTTTTTTCAGTTTGTTTGCTTGTATTTTACAAAATTCAGTTCCAAAATCCCTTGAGTTTCAAATTTTCTCCTCCTCCCTCTCCTCTCCCCTTTCCTCCATGGAAGCATGCAATCAAATATAAGTTCTACAAATGCCTTCACATTAAACATTAGTCAAATCGTAAAGAAGTTGTAAGGAAGGGTTATTTAAGTATATCTTAAACAAGTAAAGGCAGAGAAAGTGGATTATGTCCCTCACTTCAAGTCAGGAAGACTCTCGTACCTGAGCTAAAATCTAGCCTCAGAAACTTATTAGGTATGTGACAATTGGCAAGTCACTTATCATTATTTACCCTCTTTCCTCATCTGTAAAATGAGCTTAAGCAGGGAATATTAAATCACTTCAGTATCTTTGACAAAATAAATTAAAATAAAAAAATAAAATAAAATGTGGTTACATAGATTCAGACACAAATGAAAAACAAATGAAACAATATGAACCAGAAACTATGCTAAGTTCTTTTAAAAAATTAATTAATTTTGATCAAAATAAGTTAACAAAAGATGTTAACATAAATTAAAAAGCTGATAAATTGTACACAAGAAAATTTGAATTGATAGTTATCAAGGTTGAGTGGAAGAATAATCAATATAGGGCTAAAAGATCCAATTTTTTAAATTCTGAAATACAATTTTTCATCATCACTGTCATCATAACTGATATACACACAGACACACAAACCACTCTAATTGACACATACATCATACTATAAAATTTTCAAGTACTTTATATATATATATGATATATATCATATATGTCACTGAATCTTCATAAAAACAGTACAGATGTTATTATGCCTTCTTTAAATAAAATTATTTTAATAAAAACTAAGTTTCAGTGCAGTTTTCCATGGTCACAAAAAAATGATATTGCAGGAAAGATTCAAACCTTGGTTTCTCCTGTTTCCAAAACCATTGCTCTTTTCACTATGTTAATGTTTTACTTGTTTTTAAAAATGATTGTATGATTTTAGTCAAGTCATTTCCCTCTCTTCACTTCTCACTTCATCTGTGAAATGAGATTCTTTATTTAAGTGGTATACCATGCCTTTGTAATTTTTAAGATTACACATTCTCAGAAATGGTTAATATGTAGCTTTATTTCGCATCATTATTATTTTGTTATAAAAGAAGGCTTCTATCTGGGAATTAGTTGATAGTGATTATCAGGATAAAATAACTATATAAAAATGATCAATAATATGGAAGACAATTAAAAAACAGTTCACAAAAAGAACATAAACAAAACTTTTTATTACTTTGTCAAATTTAACATGCAAATAAACAGAAATTACTGAGTCAAAATGCTCCTATAAAATATATCTTTAAATTTATACTTTTATTGGAATGTGTTGATCGATAGTTTTTATTTTAATTGTAAAAGGGATTTTAAAATGAATTTTATGGGTCTAAGTAGGAGCTTCAACATTGAAATATACGTATTTTATATGTGAAATCTTAGTAAGTACAAATGAAAGATAAACTTTGTATCCAGATGACATCATCAAAATATTTTATCACTTATGGATTTGTTTTGAAAAAAAAGTTATATCTTCTACAGATTATTCATTGGGATATTAGAAATAAGCCTGGTAAGTTCACTCTTCTAATATTATAAATTACTTTTATATCTGATCATTAATTAATAAAAATTTTATATTTTATATACATACATATGTGTATGTATGTATATAAAAGGAAAAAAGGTGTGAGGCCCCGGGAGCCACCCTTATGCTTTCCCTACTAAATTGGAGGGTATTTATCCCACTAGATCTTAGTTAACAGCTAAGCACCTACACAATTGGTTTCAATTTATTGGTAAAAATCCTCCTACAGAGTCAAATAACTCGACAGTCATGGTAACTTCTACGTCTTCTGCCACAACAAATCACATAACCTCAGCCAACAGAGCAAATAATAACATATTTAAAGCTACTGAATTACCAACTCAACTCTCAGGATACTCTTCCGTGGCCATGGCAGCAGTATAACCAAAAACAACTAACATACCACCAAGATAAATTAAAAACACAATTAAACCCAAAAAGTATCTTCAAGACTCACTACAATTGCACAGCCCAAACCTCCACTCACAACCAGACTTAATCCACCATAAACAGGTGAAGGTTTAGAAGCAAAAGCCACAAATCCAAAAATTAATAAATATACACATATACATATGCACACACACACATATATATATACATACACATATACACACATATATATACATACATACATACATACCTTTAAAATGAATTAAAGATTATTGTATTTGTGGAACACCTGCTTCTCAATAACTACTAACGAAAAAATATATACAGATACATACCATGTATGAGTTGGGAATTTAGGGGAAATTAAAAAATAGCCCAACAGTCACCCAAACACTGGGTCATGCCAGCCCAAATGACTGTTATAGGGTAGCTGTCTTCATTTTCCCCAAGACATAGATGGACCCAGAAGCATTTGATTAAGGATATATTCCACAGGTGGGTGCATTCCTAGAAACAACTGAAAATGTTAAGACCATAATAGCTAGAATTATCTCAAACATCACTAAAGTGTTGTTGATAATTTGGGTCATTTTTACCAGTAGCTACAGTGTCCAATGTACAGAGATCATGCCTTTTATTCTCAAAAGGTATCTGGAGTCTCTAATCTAAAACCAATAAAATGGTAACCAACTTTCTAAGGGAATCAAGGACTACAACAGAAAAAAAAGAAATACAGACACACAATAAGGGTTTTATAAGTTTAAAAAAGTGTTTCTATGCTCTGATTTCAAGGCCTGAAAAGAGGCCCCATCTAAAAATCTGGATCCTAAAAGCTCATTGATGCCTTAAATAATATTAATAGAGACTATCAATTCTCATTATGAAATTTAAAATGAGGCTCAAATTAAATATCCTCTCTGACTATTCATGGCCTTCTTCAGTGTAAGTGTCCAGTATCACACAGATAGTGAGTGTCTGAGATTGAATCTGAACTCAGGTCTTCCTGGTTCTATGTAATGGTAATGGAATATGGAGATGCCCCAGGATTGGCATGGTTTTAGGGCAGAGCGTTAAAACCCAGGACTTGTGATTCCCACTTCTGGGATGGACTTGTTGATTGTGAAGAGAGAGGGCTGAACTGGGAGGAGCTGTGAATTGGGAGAGAGGCACAAGATGAGAGATGTCCAGAAGGACTTTTGGAGGAGCAGTATCCAGTATTGTGGAGACCGAGTTGCTGAGAGAAAGACTTCTGAGGGTCTTTGACTGAGAGAAAGACTTCTGAGGGCCTTTGAAGCTGCCAAGGACTTTTGAGAACTGCCACTAGGAGCTGCTGAGAACTGAGGAGGCATGGCTGTGATGCTGGTATTTTGTTTGTCTATTTTGACATTGTTTTGCCAGATTCACTGGCTGGTAAAAGTCAGTGCTGCTGTTGTAGAGGTCCTGGAACCTGGCTGTTGATTCAGAAGCCCTAAAGGAGGATTTTCTTGTGGTATGTTTACAGAAATCCTAGAAGAGCACCTTGCTGATGTTTTCAGGGGTTCTGGGACTGTTATACAGATAAAGAGTGACTTGATGAGGACACTGGCTATGGTTTTTGTCTCCCCAGGGACTGAGATTGCTGAGGGCTTGCCTCAGTTCAAGATGAAAAAAGGACCTTTCCTTGGGTTTTCAAAGCTGTGATGATATCATAATCTTGTTATAGCTTAAGGGTGGATGGCCTTTTATGCTCTCCTGCTCTCTTTTGAGAAAGTGCTTGGTGCTAATGGATGGCATTATAATTCAGTAGTGTCCAGGGGTGGGAAACCTTTGGCCATTTTAGTGCTCTGTGATCCACTTTGTACTTTGTTTATCATTAGATACTATTCTACATTTGAGAAGAGACTAAATGAATGTACTGTCCAGGAGTGGGCTACTTTGGCTACTGATCCAGGGGTGGGGTACTTGGACCTTGGTACTTTGCAATTAAATTGAGAACTTACTTGCTTAATGAATGAGTTGCACTGCATTTTGACTTTCTCTGTTCTGTAAATGTTTGGGATTCGCTATGCTGGTAATCCAAACCTTGGAAGTTGCCTTTGCTTGGCATTACATTAAACTTAGAAGTTGCATTTGCTTGACTTTACACTCTAGGCCTAGAATTTCATCTATTGAGCCATGTAGCTACCTCACATTGAGGAGTAATACTTTAAGTTATATTTGTATAAGGCTTAAATGACATATTAGCACTTTAAGATCAAATTGGTAGAGGATAAAGGAGAGAGCATGGAAATATAACATCTTTTAATTCTTTCTCTGTGTCTCTCTATTTCTTTCTGTCTCTATCTGTTGATCTCTGTCTGTCTCTGAGTCTCTGTTTCTGTCTCCATGTCTCTGTCTCTGTGTGTCTGTCTCTTTCGGTCCGTCTGTCTGTCTCTGTCTGTCTGTCTCTGTCTCTGTCTCTCTTTCTCTTTCTCTGTCTCTGTCTCTGAATCTGTCTCTGTCTCTGTCTCTCTGTCTGTCTCTCTGTCTCTCTCTGTCTCTCTCTGTCTCTGTCTCTCTGTCTGTCTGTCTCTGTCTCTGTCTCTCTGTTTCTCTGTCTCTGTCTGTCTCTGTCTCTGTCTCTGTCTCTCTCTCTCTCTCTCTCTCTCTCTCTCTCTCTCTCTCTCTCTCTCTCTCTCTCTCTCTTTGTCTATCTGTCTCTCTCTCTCTCCCCTGTGATTCATTAAGGTAAATTGAATTCCAAGTGTAGAAATTCCCTTCACCTATATAGACTGACAACTGCACATTGGAATTCTAAAGACTAGCTCACTAAAAGGGCTAGTGACTTCTTAATTAGACATATATTTTATGCCATAAACAAGGCTCCAATTTAAATAATTTTTGTCAGCAAGTCCACCTCTCTACTACTTTGCCAAGAGTATTGACACTACCTTGGGATACAATTAATTTGTTCTAAGTGTCTCAAACTCTTCAATGACAACTAGGTGGTCTCTTTGTCCCTACTTAATTGGATGTCAATTTGTAAGTAGTCCTTTTGTTTTGTTTTGTCTTTCTTTCTAATGCAAGGATCATTCTCCTTGATAGAGGATAGAGAAGTTGCACTGTACATCAGTGATATCAAACTTAACTAGAAATGGCATCCACTAATCATACAAAAGGTTCCCTGTGGGCTATATTTTGTCTTAGAAAGTCATCTCTTATCTACATTCTAATATAGTTTACTTATTTTCTCAAATATTTCCCAAGTTTATTTTAATCTGGTTCTGGTAGCAATAAGAAACATTGCAGGCAGTAACATGGCCAATGTGTAATGTGCTTGATATCTCTGCTGCACATTATTCTCATACCATCTAATAAATATTCCTGTTTTTCTTCATTTATCCTTCTCTTCTACCCATTGCAGATTTGAAAAAAAAAACTAGCATTGCCACCTCTAGGATAATGAGACATTTTGTCTTCATGAGTATGAAATATTAAGATGATAAACTCAGTTTTATGGAAATTAAATCTGAGGTGGACAACTAACTGGAAACGGATTATTAAAAATGCTTCAAGGTAAGATCTGGAAAGGACAAATAAACAATTTGATTTTTATTTTTGTTTTGTTTTTAATTGGAAGTTAACCAGGAGTAATTCTGAAGTAACTAGGTGAAACGTCTTTGACAAAATAAAAAGCTTACTCTTAGCTAGTGACTTTCATTTATGAGCTGTGTAAGACAATTTCCTGTGCCATTTAGACTGGAAATATGGCATTCTTTATCTACATCATCCAAATTGCATTCCTTTCAGCTTTAAGGTCTATGAGTTTAAGTATATGTAGGTTTGGGGTGGCTAGGTTGCACAGTGAACAGAGCACTGGCCCTAGACTCAGGAATTCAAATCCAACCTAAGATGCTTAACACTAGCCATGTGACCTTGGGCAAGTCACTTAACACCAATTGCCCTGCCTTCCTCTTTCCAAAAAGCAAAAATATAGGTTCATAGGTTGCCAAATGGCCTAAATAGTATTTATTTCATATAGTCCTTGTCCTTTGAATCTTCTTTCTCTTGCTGTGACTTTCTTATGACAATATCTACTTTTTTTTTTTCTTGCTTGCAAATGTTTTTATTTCAACGTAATTTGAGGATGGTAGATTTTAGATCTTATTGAAGGCAGCAACATCCATGGATTGCACATAGTCTTCAAAGGCAGTTATCCCTTCCTCTAGCATATCTGTACCACCTTTATCATCTTCAACCACACACTGTATCTGAAGCTTCTTAATACCATATCCCACTGGAACTAGTTTAGAAGATCCCCAGACCAAGCCATCTGCCTGAATGCTTCTGACACATTCCTCCAATTTTGCCATATCTGTCTCATCATCCCAAGGTTTTACATCCAGTAAGATGGAAGACTTGGCAACAATCGCAGGTTTTTTTGATTTCTTTGATTCATACTGAACAAGGCGTTCTTCTCTTAGCTTCTTTGCTTCTTCACTTTCCTCCTCCTCTTCAGACCCAAAGAGATCAATGTCATCATCATCTTTGCTATCTGTAGCCCCACTTCCAGTGGCATCTTCCACATCAGCAGGCCCATATTTGGCCAAAGCTTTCTTTATTCCTGGCAAGCTGGCCTTCTGCTTCTCGTAGGACTTAATGTGGTTATACCAGCGGAGGGCATGGTACAGGTCGGCGGGTGGGGGGCCCGAGACGGCTTCAAATACTGCCATGTCAGCCTGGGACGGCACAAACCCCTCGATGTAGCTCTTGTCTGCCAGGAAGTCGTTGAGGTGCTGCAGACCCGCGGGTGTCTTGAGATCTCCGAAGCCCATAGTGGTGGTGGGAGGGACTGGGGAGGGGAGAAAGCAGCGGCGGCAGAGATGGAGGAACGAAGCTCTCGGGTAGGAAACAGCGCAGCGTGTAACCACACTAGCGCCGGCCGCCTACTGAAAAAAGGCGACTTCTTATAGACACTTTGCAGCTGTAGAGAATTCCAGCAAATCACCAAGAGACTTGTAAAGAGAAATGCTAAGAGGTTTTTGAGCTATTTGTAAATATCATGGTCAAAAGAAAATACAAATATACATACCCTCAATATTTTCTAGTTGTTTAACTTTAGTCAGGCATACTAACCAAACAACACCACTTACTGGAGAGCAGAGAATGTCAATCCACTTATGTTTAGGTATCTGACATGTTAAATCTGTCACACAACTCATAATTCCAGGGAGGCTTAGTCAACATCAGATTGCCTCTGTTCTGTAAATAGTTTTAATATTAAAGAAAAAAACCACTTCAATACATAGAACAAGTTTTGTCATAACTATCCATACAGGTTAAATCACATTTTTTTAAAAATCTATATGCAATCTGGAGCACACACTAGATGAAATATTGGATAAACAAAATAAATCAAAGAGAGATACAGAAAGAGGCAGGAAATCATGAATGATTTTGTCACTATTATTGTAGTTTATGTGTGTGATTATTCTTCCTAATGATGTTATGCATGTTTGTGAGAGAGTGTGGTCAAAGTTTATGAGGGGAATGATTTACTACTATTTTCATAATATTACATGCAAAGATCTGGCTTCAGTACCCACAGAGTACCTTGAACTTTTAGTAATTAATCCATGGGGATACAAACTTATTATATTAAGTGATTAATTGGTGGGTTATGGCAGAGAGGGTATTCTCTATACTATTTGTTGAATATTTACTACTTTGGGAATCCATGTCAATATAGAAGTGATCTATATTCAGGTTACATATGAATCTTGGTCAAATTTGATGAAAAAAGAACAGAAGTAGAGAATTTAGGAGGTGTTTGAAAACTCATCAGCTATCAGTCTAAACTAAACAATCAAACAAAAAGGAATTTCACTATTACTTGTCTAACAAGTGGTTATCCAGTCTTTACTTGAAGAGTCACAAGCAGCAGGTAACCAGCACCTCTCAAGATTTCCCATTCCACTTTTGGATAATTCTTATTTTTATGATTTTTTTTGTCCTGGCAACCGAGGATTGCATTACAAACTATACACTGGAGGTAATTGTCACTAACTTCCCCAACAAGCATTCTGTTACTGGAGTTATCAAGCAAAGAATGGATAATCAGTAACCAAGTGTGTTGTAGAAGAAATTCTTCTTTGGCTACAAATTGGTCGCTGAGGTTACTCCGGTTCTGAAATATAGTGATTTGTTTTGGGAAATAGGTTTTGAGAAAAAGAAAGACATTATTTAAGTCTAGTCACACACACACTGTCCTTTCTCTTAGATTGGGCAGGTATTGATATTTATAACTATCAATAGGGCTTTAAGAAGATATTACACTATTCATGAAATCATACACCTAGAAACTGAAAGGTTGTTTACGGTGTAGTCTAATGTCCTCATTTTACATATGATGGAACTGAGGGTCCGAAAACATGTTGCTTAATCAAAGTAAAATTATTATTATTATTATTATTATTATTATGAGAGAGAGAGAGGATTTAGTACACATATTTTTGCTCAAGAGTCAGAACTCTTTCTATTATAGCATGCTGCCTTTTAGTGGGCCTATTAAAATGCATAATCAACTTTACAATGTGGTCAAGATTATAATGTCTGTAGTGGAAATGAAAGGGAAGTGGGATATTTAAGAGATAAATCAAAGATATGTCAAAACTGGTTGTAAAATGAAAGAGAAAATGAAAATTCTTTTATATAACTAAGAGACAAAGAATTGTGTTAACAGTAACTTAAATAAGGAAGTAGGTATTCAATTTTAAAATGGCATTCTGTTTGAGTCATATTGATAATAAATTGACAATGACAATCTAAGTGAAAATATTCTGTAGATAGTTGGAATTGAGAATAGGGTATACACTGTAATCAATAAATCAATAAACATTGGTTAAGTACCTATTTTATGTCAGATACTATGCTAACTAATGGAATTTTTTTAAAAAGACAAAAGAGTGCCTACATCTAGGGAACTTACACTCTAACAGTAGAGATAACACACAAAGGAATATATACAAAATAAGCTATACGCATGACACATATGAAGCAAGTAACAATAAAATGTCACTAGAATTAATAATGATTGAAGAAGGGGTCCAGTAAAAAAAGAAATTTTTGTTGTGATTTAAATAGGAAGTTAGGGAAGTCAAGAAGTCAAATGGAAGAGGGAGAGCATTCTAGGCATTGGGAGAAAGTCAGAGAAACTGCTCAAAGCTGAGAGATGAAGTATCTTGTCTATAAAGTGATGAAGAGGCCAGTGTAACTAGATTGGCAAGTATATAAAATTTAACAAAACTGGAAAGGATGGAGCCACAATGGTTGAGTAAAAGAAGGGACTCCTTTGAGATCTCCCCCAAACCCTTTTAAATGCCTGTAAAAATCACTCTGAACAAATTCTAGAGCAGGAGAACACACAAAATGACAAGGTGAAACAAATTTATAGCCCAAGAAAACTTGAAAGTTCAAAAGGAAAGTTTGTTGTACCAAGCTGAGAGAAGAGTACAGTCCAGTATGGGTCTCAAAGCACAGACCAGCCCTAGAAAACTTGGAGCAGGCCTCAGGGAACTGAATCATTGGCATTGTGGTGAATACCAGAATTCTCAAAGCACAAACACCAAAGACAACTTAGAAGGTCAGTAGGAAAAGTCTGATAGGCCTGGGTAAGAGAGGAGTACAGTTAATCCCCAGCCCCAGGGCAATGGCAGTGGCAGTAACTGTTTCCAGAGCTTTTGGCCCCCAGATGGTGGGAGAATGGAGTGAGTAATCAGAGAGGGAATGCATGGATCTCTTTTTTGCCACTGAAACAGGATTTTCTGGCTTTGTCTCTGCTTGGATTTTGATCTCTGTCTTGGATGGCAGTACTGTGGCAAGGAGCGCTGGTGTGGTAGAACATGTGGTTGGAGTCAAGAAAGAATCATCCTCACAGTTCCAAGGCAGAAAAGAGTGCTTGTGGTAGCTCACATACCAGAGCACAGACCAAGAGAGGAGTAAACACCTCTCCTTTGATCATGCCACCTTGGAAGAACTAAAAATTTAAAGGTGCCTAGAAATAGCTCTGAAAGGAGCTGTATAAACTTAGGACTGTACACCCTCTACACTGGAAGCAGAGTTCTACCTTAACAAAGAGCTAAAAAGTCAAGTAATTCACTGGGAAAATGAACAAACAGAAAAAAATACTATATAATCTTACTTTGTTGATGAAGGAGATCAAAGACAAGCAGAAGAAGACATCAAAGACAAGTTCCTACATCCGAAACCTACAAGAAAAAATATGAATTATTCACAGATCATGGAAGAATTCAAAAAGGATTTTGAAAGAAACCAAATAGGAAAAGTAGAGGTAGAAATTGGAAGAGAAATGAGAGTGATACAAGAAAATCATGAAAAACAAGTGAACAACTTGCCAAAAGAGATCCAAAAAATGCTGAAGAACATAACATCTTAAAAAATAGAGCAACCAACAAGGTAAAAGGTATACAAAAAGCAAATCATGAGATGGATGCCTTAAAAAAACCAAATTTGCTAAATGGAAAAGGAAGTCCAAAGCTACATTGAAGAAAATAATTCCTTAAATTCTGGAATGGAACAAATGGAAGCTAATGACATTATGAGAAATCAAGAAATGATAAAACACAGCCAAAAGAATGAAAAAAAGAGAGAAAACTGTTAAATATGCCATGGGGGGTGAGGGGAGAGGTGGACCTGGAAAATAAATGCAGGAGAGACAAGTCTAAAATTATTGGACTACCTGAATGCCAGGATTCAAAAAAAAGTTTCTAGACATCATCTTTTGAGAAATTATCAAGAAAAAATGCTCTGATATTCTAGAACCAGAGGGAAAAATAGAAATTGGAAGTATCCACAGATGACCCACTGAAAGCAATCCCAAAAGGAAAACTCCTAGGTATATTGTAGCCAACTCTCATAGTTTTCAGATGAAGGAGGAAATAATGCAAGCAGCCAGAAAGAAAAATTCAATTAGTGTGGAAAAAGAATTAGGATAATACAGGATTTAGCAACATCTACATTAAGTTATTGGAGAATTTGGAATATGATATTACAGAAGTCAAAGGAGCTACGATTAAAACCAAAAATCACCTACCTAGCAAAACTGAGTATAATCCATTGGGGGAAAAATAGATATTCAATGAAGTACAGGACTTTCAAGAATTCATTTTTTAAATTTTTTAAAAGAAAGTTATTTATTTAATTTTAGTTTTCAACATTCATTTTCACAAGATTTTGAGTTACACATTTTCACACCATCTTTCCTCCACTCCCAACAAAAGATATTAAGCCTACTGAACACCCATTTTCCTAATCTTTTCTCTCCTATATAGTCCCCCTTACCACCCCAACTTTCTTTTTCTTTTTAATTGCTTTTTAAAATCAATTAATTAATTTTATTGTTTATGTCATTCATTTCCATGAGATTTTGAGTTACAAATTTTCTACCCATCTTTCCCCACCTACCACCCTCAAACTGCTCTATCCTACTGGATAACCCCTCCCCCAATCTGCTCTCTCCTATGTCCTCAGCTATCACCCCTCTAACTTTCTGGGAGGGCAAGATAGATCTCCCTATCCCAATGCCTGCATATCTTAATCCCCAGTTGCATATAGATAATCATAATCATAATTATTATTATTATGATTATTATTTATATATATACATATTTTTAACATTTCATTATAGATCTTTAAATTCTAGATTCTTTCCATTCCTCCCTCATCACCTACCCCAATGGAAAGACAATCAATTCAATATAGACTGTACATGTGTAGTTACACAGAACATCTCCACAATGCACATATTGTGAGAGACTGATTATATGTCCATCTGTCCTATCCTGCCCCACCTTGTTCCATTCTCTACCCTGTCCCTGTCCCTTTAGAGAAAAGTGTGCTTCCAGCAACCCTCACCCTGCCCTTCCCTCCATCATCCCACCTCTCATCCCCTTCCCCCTACTCTCCTGAGTGATAAGATAGCCATTTTAGAGTTTGTGTCATTCCTTCCCTAAGCCCAATTTAATGAGAGTAGGTTGACCCTTTCCCTTTTGCCCTCCTGTTCTTCCCCTCCATTGTAACACTTATCCCTTGCCTCTTCTATATGAGATGATTAACCCCATTCTGTCTCTCCCTGTGTCCTCTCATCCTATTCCTTTCCCACCTCAGAATTTCACCTTTTAAAGTATAGTTCCTTCCTATTCAATTGACTCTGTGCCCTCTATGTACACATATTCAGATATGTATTCATATAAATATATATATATATACCCTCCCATGTAGATATATGTATATATATATGTGTGTATATGTGTGCATATGTATATATGTGTGTATGTGTGTATATATATATACACACACACACATATAATTTACATATCATATATATTTGTATTCTCTTCATCTATCCTCAT
>CM053594.1:197767583-197796281 GCA_028646575.1 Pseudocheirus occidentalis
GTATAGCTTCTAGGTATTCTTCAATTGTCTTGGAAGCATTTTGTGTGGGAGTTCTGGTTTCTGGGCTCTCTTCCTCCCCTTCCATGCTTTGACCCTTTTTATCCATA
Organism: Pseudocheirus occidentalis; assembly: GCA_028646575.1. Lineage (NCBI taxonomy): Eukaryota > Metazoa > Chordata > Mammalia > Diprotodontia > Pseudocheiridae > Pseudocheirus > Pseudocheirus occidentalis. The sequence goes on from CM053594.1 coordinate 197,767,691, forward strand.
AAAAAGGATTCTAGAGTTTTATTGGTGTTTTTATTTTGCTTCCTCTTTCTCATGTTGGCCAGTCAATTAATTGGTTGGTTTTTTTAGGTCTGTGAAACTCTGCGTCCAAGGGGGGAAGCTCTGTTCCAAATCGCTGGGGTTTTCCCAACTGCCGGAGCTATTAGGGGGGTGTTGCAAGTCCCCCCAGCTTTGGCTTGCTGAAAGTGCACCCCAGGACCACCACCCAAGACCACGATCTGGATCCAGGCCACTCAATACAAGAGCACTTAGCCCCAATCAATCAATTCAGCCCCCCTGTGGAGTCCACACGCCAGGGGCTCTGAAGCAGCCTGGTGGGGCCACTGCTGCTGGTTCCAATAGTTCCCCTCCCCCACTGCTTCCTGCTTTACCCACCCAATTAAGTTTCAAAGTTTCAGCTTTCACTAACCGTCTCTGACCAAAGCTCCCCTCAGGCCGGTGCTTTAGATCTTCTGTGAAGTAGACTCAAGATGCGGCTTGGGAGGCTCCGCTGCTCCTCGTGGCCACCCTGGGGCCTTGCCTGGCCACACGGTTCTGGGCTGGCTGTTCTCTGCTCTTCTGTGGTGCGAGCTGCACCTCTCCGTCCTGCTCCTCATGCCTTGGCAGATGTGGGGGTGCTGGAGGCTGTAGAACCGCTGCAGGCTGGCTGCGGGCTCGGCTCAGCTCTTTCCCACCGTCCCAGGCCTGGCCGCGGTCTCTGCTTCCGGCTGTTCCAGCCTCCACTCTGGGGGCCGCGCTGAGCCCCTGCTGCCCAGCTGCCTTCAGCAAGAGATGTGTTCTCTGTATTTTTGTGAGTCTGAGAGTCCTAGACTTTCCTAGACTTTGTCCGGGCTCGTATTTTCTGGGTGTTTAGGGTGGCGATGTGGGAGCTGCGGGACCTTGCTGCTTCTACGCCACCATCTTGGCTCACTCTAGATTCTTTCAATTCCTCCCTTGTCACCCACCCCCACCGGAAGGACAATCAATTCAATACAGGCTGTGAGTGTGTGATTATACGGAACATCTTCATAGTGGGCATATTGTGACAGCCATCATATGTCCCTCCTTCCTATCCCTCCCCACCTTGTTCTATTCTCTACCCTGTCCCTGTCCCTTTCCTGAAGTGTGTGCTTCGAGCATCCCTCTCCCAGACGCTGCCCTCCCCTCCATCATCCCTCCTCTCATCTCCATGCCCCCTACTCACATATGTGGCATGATGCCCAGTTTATCGTTTATGCCATTTCTTCCCTAAGCCAAATTCAATGAGAGTAATTGAAAGTAAGGTCATAACAGTTATCCCTTGCCTCTTCTGTATGGGATAATTAAACCCAATTTCTCTCTCCCTGTCTCCTCTGATTTTAGTCCTCTCACAACTCAGAATTTTGCCTTTTAAAGTACCATCCCTTCATATCAATCGATCCTATACCTTCTATATACACATATAAACTCATGCTCAGATATGTATTCATAAGCATATATAGCCTACTATTTAGACATATGTGTAAGTATACTTATATATACATTTGTATTCCCCTCTGCTATCCTCATACTCAGAACAGTTTCCTAAGTTACTATTATCGTTTTTCCATATTGGCATGTAAATAATTCAAATTTGATAAGTTCCTTATGATTTCTTTCCCATGTTTACCTTCTCATGCTTCTTCTGTTTGATTGTCAAATTTTCTGTTCATCTCTGGTTTTTTTCAGCAAGAGTGCTTGAAAGTCCTGCACCTCATCAAATGGCCATATTTTCCCCTGGAATAATATGTTCAGTTTTGCTGGGTAGTTGATTCTTCATTTTAATCCCAGCTCCCTTGATCTTTGAAATAACATTTTCCAGGCCCTTCAAACCCTCAGTGTAGAAGCTGCCAGATCCTGGGTTATCCTGATAGTGCTTCCGCATTATTCAAATGGTTTTCTCTTGGAAGCCTGCAATATTTTCTCCTTTAACTGGGTATTCTGGAACCTGGCAATAACATTTTTAGGAGTTTTCTTTTGGGGATCTTTTTGAAGAGGTGATTGATGAATTCTTTCAAGTTCTATTTTGCCCTATGATTCTAAAATATTAGGGCAATTTTCTTTGAGGATTTCTTGAAGGATGCTTTCCAAGTTCTTTTTCTGGTAATGGGTTTCAGGTAGACCAATAATTTTCACATTGTGCCTCCTGGATCTATTTTCTAAGTCAGTGGTTTTTTCAAGGAGATATTTCACCCTGCTTTCCATTTTTTAATTTCTTTGTAACTGTTTAATGGTATCTTAGTTTCTCATAAAGTCATTAGCTTCTACTTGCTCCACTCTAATTCTGAAGGAATTATTCTCTTCAGAATGCTTTTGAGATTCTTTTTGCATCTGGGAGATTCAGCTTTTTAAGGCATTCTTCTCCTCATCGGATTTCTGGGCCTCTTTTGCCATTTGGGTTAATCTATTTTTTAAAGTGTTGTTTTCTTCAGTCAGGTTCTTGACTGTTTTCATGGTTTTCTCCCATCATTCTCAATCCTCTTCCCAATTTTTCCTCCACTTCTCTTATTTGTTTTTCAAAGTCTTTTTTCAGCTGATCTATAGCTGCTAGGAATTCTTCAAGTGTCTTGGAAGCATTTGGTGTGGGAGTTCTGACTGTGTTGTCTTCCTCCCATTCCATGTTTAATCCTTTTTGTCCAGAAAAAAAGAATTCTAGAGTTTTATTGCTGTTCTTATTTTTGCTTCCTTTTCCTCATGTTGGCCAGTCAATTAATTTGTTCATTATTTTTAGCTCTGTGAAACTCTGCTTCCAGGGGGTAAAGCTCTGTTCCAAATTGCAGGTGTTTTCCCAGCTGCTGGAGATATTAGGGGGATGTTAAAAGTCCCCCCAGCTTTGGCTTGCTGAAAGTGCTCCCACCACCCAAGACCATAATCCGGATCTAGGTCGCTCAATGCAAGAGCACTTGGCCCAGATCAAGCAATTCAGCCCCTCTGATGAGTCTGCAGGCCAGGGGCTCTGAAGCAGCCCACTGGGGGCCACCAGAGGTTACAGCAGCTCCTGCCCTTCCCCCACTACTTCCTTGCCCTGGGGGCAGATTGGCTGAACTGCTTTTCCTCCCCCAAATTAAATTTCAAAGTTTCACTTTCACTGACTGTCTCTGATCCTGGTTTGCTGGATGTGAAGATTCCCTCAGGTGCAATAGATCTTCTCTGAAGTAGGCTCAAGCTGGGGCTTAGGAGGCTCGGCTCCTCCTGATCACCCTGGGGCCTTGTCTGGCCGTGTTTCTGTTATGGATTGTGCTGGTCTCGGCTCCCAGCCTGCGGGCCTGCTGAATAAGGCTCTCCTGCCAAGCTTCCCCTCTCCAATCCCTGTTTTTCATGCCTTAGGATATGTGAAATTGCTGGAGGCTGTAGATCTTCTCTCCTGTAGACTGGCTGCTGCGCAGCTAGGCTCAGCTCAGCTCAACTCCTTCCAATCGCCCCGGGCCTGGAAGTCTTGGCTTCAGGCTGGGCTGACCTCGGCTCCCGGCCTGCTGCAATGAGCCCCTGCTGCAGAGCTGCCTTCAGCAAGTGATGTGTTTTCTGTATTTTTGTGAGTCTGAGAGTCCTAGACTCTGTATGGGGTCATATTTTATGGGTGTTTAGGGTGGTTGTGTTGGAGCTGCGGGACCTTGCTACTTCTAAGCTCACATCTTGGCCCAGAAATGATTTTTTCCTCCAACTCATTTTTTAAATGAGGAACTGAGGAAAACAAAGTTGTGACCTCCCCCAGATCACACAACTATTAAATGTCTGAGACCAGATGTGAGCTTAAGAAGAGGAGTCTTCCTGACTCCTGGCCCAAAAGTCTGTGTGTTGTGCCACCTAGTTTACCCTGTATTCTTTAATTGATTGTCTAGAGCTCATAGAAGTTACTTATAATAACTACCATGTTAAGCAAATAAAATTTATTTTCATTATCTTTCTCATCCTGTTTCCTCATCTATGAAATGACAGTAAAACATAAATGTTATGTATGACATAGGATTGTTCAGAGGAAAATGTTTGAATAATATAGTATTATTGAAATATGAATTATTGTTATTATTACTGTCATTAATTTTAAGGTATCAGCCTCTAAACATGTCACAAAACAATTTTCTTTGAAACAATATGAAAACCTATTCTCAAGTCATGTGAAATGAACCTTCCATAAGTGAAGTCATATAGCGTGCATGTAGTCCCAATAGCTCTCTGTCTCTGAGGCCCTGATCAGCTCTTCTTTTAGGCTGAAGAAGCCCATTCCAATTTTGGACATTTTTTATTTTAAAGACTATTCTCTCCTTACATTTACATTACCTAAATTAGCCTTTTTGCAACTTTTACTGATTCATGCTAGTAATGTCCTCTGAGTAAAAACAAAACAATGAAAATTCCTTTTTTCCTCTATTACTCCTGAAAATGTGAATGACCACTATTAGATCCCTTTTATATCTTCATAAATTTCTTTGAACCAATACTGACAAAGCCTGATTTCAGATGTTATGCATCCTTCTAACCTTCAATATGTACCTTCCGTATGCCACTGATATATGCATAAGATACTGACACAAACATTTTGTAGAGAATGAAAACTTAGGCACAACAGTCAGTCCTAAGGAATTTTGTTCCATAATGACAATGACCTCTCTTACTCTTTCTCTCTCTCTTCTTCTTCTTGTCATCTTAGCAAATCTGAGAAAAGATGCTATCTGCTACTCACAAATGTTGATGTTTTATTAATTAATCTCTACTTTTTTCTGATTAAGGGCATTACTAACAGGAGGTAGAACCAATATTGTAAAATAGCAAGAAATTCTACTTGCTAAAACTCTATAGCTACTCTCTAAAATGCTTTGGAAACTAGAATAAAGAATATATTCATACATTATCTGACATGCACGCACAGACACAGACACACAGACACACACACAAATCACTGGACAGCCTGAAAGTCATAACCAAAAGTAGACAGCAGCTATCATATTTAAAGAAATATTCCCAGATGTCTTCGAACCATAAGTCAATGTAGAAATAGAAAGGATCTGCTGATTTTCTCTTTTGAATGCAAACTCCTAGAGACATTAAAGCAAAAATCTCAAACTTTTGATAAAAGAAAATAAATTAAAATTTGCTAAAAAAAATCAATTACTAAAGAGTCACAGTCTGTATAATGAATGAAATTAGTCACTGAAACTAAAAAGCATTAGAGAGGTTGAAATATGATGTCCTAGAAGGCAGAGGATCTTTGCTTTCAGCCAAGAATAGCTTATCTAGCAAAACTAAGTATAATCCTGAAGAGTAAAAAAGATCATTAATGAAATAGAGGACTACCAAGCATTCCCTATGGGGGTGGGGGTGGGGGGAATGACAGCTGCTTTGAAGCCTTGGCATTCAAACAGAAGAGTAAAAAGAAGCATAAAAAATGTCAAGACCAAGGAAGAATCATAAGAAATTAAATACAAATTCCTTACATTTAATATGATAACAAAATAGATGTGTCCCCTCCAAAATCTGTATCCAAAATTATAGAGGAATTCTAATCAGACAGAGGCCCTTGAGTGTTTCTGCTTTGTCATAATAATCTTAAAAGATAAATGAAAAGAGCAGGGAATAGAGGCGAGCCACAGCACAGGGAGGATTGGACGTGCACACCATGGCCGGAGCTGGGGTGCCCCAGTGGATGAGCTGGGAGCCCCTGGTGGGAGATGGGGGGCCAGGAGCACAACAAGAGTCACCTGCTGAAGCTTCTGTGGACAGCTGGCCCCAGCAATGGGGTGTGCAGGGCCTGCAGAGAGCCAGATGCTGACTGGGTCTCTTATAAGCTGGGGGTTTTCATCTGCCTGAATTACTCTGGAGTACACCGGAACTTCCCCGAGATCAGTAAAGTGAAATCGGTCTGACTCGACTTCTGAGATGACAGTGTCATAGAGGTAGAAGGGAGAATGGGGTAGAGAATCATAGGCAGAAGAATGTCAGAGGTGACAGGAACTCCCGAACTCTCTCCTTTTACAGTGGAGGAAACTGAGGACAGGAGAGAAGCCATTTGCTCACAGGAGCTTAAATTCTGCTTGAGGAGACAGCAGTCTGGTGATCAAAAACTTGTGCATACCAAATAGCTCCATGTCAGATACCTACACAGAGGGGAGTTGAACTCAGACTTCTAGCTTCCCAAGCCAGTGCTTCTCCCCACAACACCAGGAAAGGGGGATGACCTGGCCAAGAAACGCTGAAGCCAAAGCAGCAGTGTTCAAGGCTGGCCATCATATTACCATCTCTCATATGTAAAAATGATACTAAATTGATTGCCCCCTGCTCAGGCACTGGATTTCACTAGTATAGGGAACTCCTGGAAGAGAAATTCCCTCTACCAAGACAGATCTGAAAAATCCCTTCTCTACCATTTAGTCTTTGAGAGTTGCCTTGGGCATTGAAAGGTTAAGTCCAGTCAACAAACCTTAGTAAATGAGCATTTATTAAGAAAAAAAACCAGAAAAGCAGGAAATAAAGTGAGTAGTTTGGCTAAGGGAAGGGAAAGATAGGTTAGGGGAAATTATTTCACATGTGGCTCTCCAAGTAGATATCCATATAATCAAAGGGGGTAGAGAAGTTGTGCTTGAACCTTACTTTCTGCTGAACTAGACGAAAGAGGGAATACTAACACATCCACAAATCACTCACTCCCCACATGCATGTGGTGGAATAATACATTTCGTTCAATAGAAATAGTAGTGGAAGTAGAGAAGGGAGATAGGGGAATTAGAGAGAAAGTACCTTGCGGCAAAGATTAGTCCTAAGACATCAAACTATGACTAAAGTGGTACAAAAATATTTCCAGTTCTTTTCAATATGGCACAGAATTAGAATCTGAGTGGATGCTTATAAATTGCTTGAAAAATGTTTATTGAATTATTTATCAGAAATGGCAAAACAAGCCATACTATACAAATATGGTAGAAACGTATGTACTAAGATACCTTAAGAAGAGTCTGATTTCAAGAGGAAAAATACTGGGGAAGACTTGCTATGAATTGATGCAGAATGAAGTAAAAAGAAACAGAAAATCAATTTATATGTTGAACAATAAACAAGGTCAAGATGAATAACTTCAAAATATTCTTATCAACATAATGATGAACTATACATTCTGAGGATGAATGATGAAACAGAAACATGACACCACATTCTACTATAGAGATATAGAACTCAGAGGGCAGAATCAGGCCTATTTTGGAGGTTTTGGAAGTGGCCTACATGGATATTTCTTTTAGCTGACTATCCACATAAACCAATACTTTCTTTTTCTTTGAATCCCAATGTGGCAGAGGGGGAATAATGAGAGAGTTGAAAATACATCAATTTGATGATTGATAAAATGCAATTTAATAATATGTCATGCCTATTTGGATACATTGAAACAAGTTTTGTATATATCATAATACATTTCAAAAAACATATGAAATATTTCCCCAAGAGAATGAAAGCTATTTGAGGACATGAAGTATTGCTTAATTTTGGCTTTGTGTACCCTGTTACTAGAGAAGTATCTTGTACATATTACTTACTTAAAAACTGTTTTGGATTAAATTGTTTTGAACACTACACATTAGCTCTTCCCCACATCCCTCTAGGAAAGGAAATGATATTACAATCATTAAAAATAGGAAAGATGCTGATGTAATAGAAGGATTAAACATAATATAGAGAATGTGAAAGGGTATAAAGGAAATAGAAATGTCAAAAAATGAAATAAATATAATTCTTGATTTTCAGTTGCTTTTGTTGTGTATGACTCTTCATGAGCTCATTTGGGTATTTTTGGCAAAGATGTTAGAATGCTTTGCCATTTCCTTCTTCGCATCATTTTATAGATGAGGTAAGTGAGACAAAGAGGGTTAAGTGACTTGCCCAAACTTATAAAGTTAGTAAGTGTTAGGGCCTTGATTTGTTTTCAGTTCCTACTGATTCCGTTGCCCATGGTCTACCTACTGTACTGCCTACCTGCTCCAATATTCTCAGCGATAAGCTCAATGAAAAGTAGTTGCCTACATGTAATGGGCAGTTAGAAAAAAGCCCTCAAAGATCAAGTAATAGTCACAACATAGGACTTGAGAAGTATAATAGTAGCCATGGTCAAATTCCTCTACGCATAACAGTAAGTGGTCAGAGTGTTTCATATGGAGTAAAAAAGATCTGAATTTGAATTCTCACTCATACACTCTCTATGTGATGCTGACCAAGTCATTTAATCTTTCTCAGGAATAGTTTCCTCATACTTAAAATGGGAACCTAACATCACTGATTCCATAGGAATATTGTGAGGATCATATGAGAACATATGAAAATTGCTTTGTAAACCTTAATCTTGATAAAGTGTTATTTTTATCATCATAATCATTATTATAATTTTATCATTTAAATAGAAATACATGAGAGAAATCATGACAAAAGTTGTTTCCTTTTTTTTAATATTACAGTTACAGTAGAATCCAAGTTTAAGTTTACAACATTGATCAAAGGAAAGCTATGGATGTTAAAAATGTGGAAGAGAAATGGTAATATTGAAAAATATTATGTTTGAGAATAGACACAGAGTAGAGGGTCAAAAGTTGACTGGAATTCTTCTCTCAGGAGAAAAGAAGGAGATTTTATTGTAAACATGAGAAGGTCTAAACTCATGTTAAGGTAGCAGAGAAAGCATGTGATTATTGTTGAAATAACCTGACATTTTCAGTTGCCTCATTTGCAAAATGAGGACAATTATAACAATCTAATTCAAAGTGTTATTGTGAGGATAATAAATGCAACAGTAATATGTCCTGCAAAATATAAATCACCATGTAAAGTCAGAAATCAATAAGATAACTTAAGAATTGAAGCTACTATCATTAAGAGAACATTCAAATAATCTTTATTTTTCATTTAAAATAGGTCAGAAAATTATTTACTCATACAAATGCCAATAAAAATATGTCCATGCTTCTTTAAATAATTGCAGAAATGATCCTTAATGTAGAAACTCACACCTCTAATATATGCATGTCCCATCTATCACACATAGTATTAATGAATAACTCAAATCTTAGGCACCATTAGATGACTTGTCTATGGTAATTTGTATGTTAAAAGTGGGATTTGAACTCATGTCTTGTTAACTAGTAGGTGAGCATTTTTTCCACTCTTCAAATAGATAGCCTAAGAAAGTGGAGGTTGATTGGGATTCATGACAAATTCTCAGAAAGGTAAACTGCAAGAACCTCATTTTTATGCTTTTAGAATTTGGTGGATAATATAATTAATCTTTCTGGAAAGATTTTTAATAGCAGTTGATGGCAGACAAATATGAAATACTAAGAGGTGTTTCCTATTGATGCTTGAGCTCATCTATACTTTGGTCAGGTCAGATCTTAAAGCAAGAGAGAATCATAATGCATTCAAGCAAATTAATATAGGCATTTCAAAACTTCAAAAGAATTTTAAAGAAATTTTAAGAAAACTAAGCCAGTTCTGGGTTTGAGAAAATTTTAAGTGTGTATACTTAAAATTGAAATTTACAAATATGGGAAACCATTTTTCTTTTATCTATTTTGGCTTAAGAAATAACTAATTTAGTCAGTAATTACAAATATATCCCTGCTATACTTCTTTCTTCCAACATGTCTATGACTAAAAATTCCTTATTAATTAATTAATAAAGTAGTTGAAAATGTTTAAAGGTGATATCTAAAGGACAATCAGTAGACTTTGAAAATTGCATGAAATTTGAAAGAAAAAATGACTGATTTAAAAATCTATGTCTTATTACTAGAGGGAAATGGAGGATATATTTAAATGAATGCAGCTTGCTTATCTCCTGTAGGTATATAAAATATTACTTTTTACCTAGTAAGTCTTTTAACACTTTTGTCATTTAGTCACAGGAAATGTCAGGAAACTTTGAAATTGGATATACTTATTATATAGTCTCTTAATCAGTGAAGTAAGCTAATCAATTCAGTTTCATATTTTACAAATTTTAGGGAACAATCTGGTTCCTTTCCAAGGAAAATGAAAGAAAAGATTAACAGTCCTCCTTTTGTCTCAATATAAAATTGACTTATTCTTAGTTTTCTAAATTTTAGATGAGAAACTATAGCTTAATAAGGGCTAACTTAAAAAAAGTTAAAAATAATTTTCAAAAAGGAATTCACATTGGAAAATAATAGTACCCTTTCCCCAAACTATATATACAAACATCCATTTCTCTGAAGAATTGAAGCTGCCTCCACATGGCTGCCTCAGAGCTCCTGGCCTGCAGATCATAGGAGGGCCCAGCAACCATTCAGAGGCTAAGAGATCTTGCCTTAACTTGCCTGGATTTAGATCATGTCTTGGGTGATGGTCCTGTACTTTTTGACCAGTGAGCCAAAGCTGGTAAGGGCTCTACAGATGGTGCCTTCCTAATAGCTCCAGTGGCTGTGAAAAACCCATCTATTTGGGAGAAAGATCTCCCCTCTGGAAACAGAGTTTTTCTGTGGCAAAGAGCTCAAAAGTCAAGTAATTGACTGGCAACATGAGCAACACAAGGAAGCAAAGCAAGCACAGCCATCCAACTATAGATTTCTTTTTTGGGGGGACAAAATAAGATCTAAGCAGGGAACAGGAGGAAGGCAGTGAAGTTAGAACACCTGCCCCAAAAGCTTCCAAGAAAAATATGAACTGATTGCAGACCATGGAGCAGTGCAAGGATTTTGAAAATCAAGTAAGAGAAGTGGAGGACAAATTGGGAAGGGAAAGGAGAATGATGCAAGAAAACCATGAAAAGAGTCAACCACCTGACTGAAGAAAACAACACCTTAAAAATAGGCTCACTCAAATGGCAAAAGAGGCCCAAAACCAATGAGGAGAGGAATGCCTCAAAAAGCCAAATTTGCCAGATAGAAAAAAGAATTTCAAAATCTCACTGAAGAGAATAATTCCTTCTAAATTAGATTGGAGCAAATGGAAGCTAATGAATTTATGAGAAATCAAGATACAGATCCAAACAAGTGAAAAAAAGAAGGTAATGTGAAATATCTCATTGGATAAAACCACTGACCTGGAAAATAGATTTAGAAGTGACAATTTAAAAAAAAATATTGGACAACCTGAAAGCCACAAATAAAAAAAGAACCGAAACTTCAAGAAATTCTCAAGGAAAATTGACCCAATATTTTAGAACCAGAGGGCAAAATAGAAATTGAAAGAATTCACCAATCACTTCTTGAAAAAAGATCCCTAAAGGAAAACTCCTAGGAATATTATAGCCAGGTTCTGGAGTTCCCAGGTCAAGGAGAAAATATTACAAGCAGCCAAGAGGAAATAATTTGAATATTCTGGAAACACAATCAGGATAACACAACTTCTACATTAAGAGATCAAAGGTCTTGGAATATGATATTCTGGAGATCAAAGGAGCTAAGATTAAAACCAAGAATCACGTACCCAGCAAAACTGAGTATAATGCTTCAGGACAAAATACGTTTATTCAATGAAATAGAGGACTTTCAAGCATTCTTGATGAAAAGACCAGAACTGAGTAGAAAATTTGACTTTCAAATACAAGAAGCAAGAGAATCATGAGAAGGTAAACATGGGAAGGAAATCATAAGGAACTTATCAAAGTTGAACTATTTACATGCCTACATGGAAAAACAATAATTGTAATTTATGAAACTTTTCACAGTATGAGAGAGGAATTTAATGAGAGGAGATGGGGAGAGAAAGAATGGGGAAAATTATCTCATATAGAAGAGTCAAGGCATAACTGTTAAAACTGTAACAAATGTTACAAGAACAGTAAGGCAAAAGGGTCAACGTTACTCCCATTGAATTTGGCTTTGGGAGGGAAAGACATACACTCTAAAGGGGATATTTTGACCTATAAGAGACTGGGGGGAAGGGGATGAGAAGGAGGATGATGGAGAACAGGACAGGTTGGGAAGGAGGATAGTTAGAAGCACACACTTTTGTAAAAGGACACAGACAAAGTAGAGAATAGACCAAGTGGGGGGACAGGATAGGATGTAGGGAAATATAATCAATCTTTCACAATATATCCATTATGGAAATGTTTCTTCATTATTATTTTTTTTCATGCTTCTGGAAAATAAGATATACAGGCACTGGGAAATGGAAATCCATCTTGCCCTACAAGAAAATCAGAGGGGGTGGGGGGAATATATAGGAGAAAGCAGATAAGAGGAGGGAGTATATAGTGAGATCAGTGTTTTGGGGGTGGTGGGTAGGGGAAGGACAGGGAGAAAATCTGTAACTCAAAATCTTGTGGAAATGAATGATACAAACTAAAAATAAACATAAAACAATTTACAAAAAAATTATAATCGCATAACTGTTCATTGGCTGGATTTCAGACCAAGCATATCATATCATTCTATCAGTCCTCTTTTATAAACGGCTTTATTTTGGAGGGTATTGTTTGTATTTGGCTTCTCTGGATTCATATAATAATGAATTGGATTATAATAAGGTTGTGAAACATATAGAAATGGGACTCAGGTAGCTTTTTTTTCATACGCCTTGACAAAGTAACAGATATAGGGTAAAGGAAAGTATTCAGTATTATAGATTCCATGATTTCTAAGTTATGCCATGATAATTGCAGATTTAGTAAAAAAAAATTTGGTGATTTCATGACTGTTCTCTTGTTTTTGTCTTTGTAACCCATCTACACTACATTTTTGTGGTGTCCTTTTGGGCAATGTTATTTCAATTTTTTTTGAGACTGCAAGCAGACAAATAAATTGCACAAGTTCATCAGCTACTATTTTAAAGAAGAAAATTTGAAATATTATACCCTAAAAGTCAAAAGATATAAGCTTATAATGATGAATATCTTCCTAACAAAACTGAATTAATGCCACAAGGGGGAAAATTCACCTTTAATAAATAACTTCCAAATGTTCCCAAAGTTAAAGAAATAAAGTATATTTGAAATAAAAACTTAAAAGTCAGCAGAAGTATAAAAAGGTTAATATGAGTGAGCACTTATAAATGATTAAATTTCTATTTTTATCAGTAGAAGGAATGATCTAATAGCATAAGATGTATTGCTGTTGTGGTTGTTGTTCAATTTATTCAGTCGTAACTGAATCTAGATGACTTTGAAGTCTTCCTGGCAAATATATTGCAGTGGTTTGCCTTTCCTTCTCCATCTCATTTGACAGATGAGGAAACTGAGGAAAAAAAGGTAAAGTGATTTGCCCAGAGTCACACAACTAGTAAGTGTCTGGCCTGCATTTGAATCCAGATCTTCATGTCTTCAGGCCGTTTTCTCTATACACTGTGATGCCTAACTGCCCTCAGATTTAATAAAAGAAACCAAGGTAAATGGAGAAAGTGAGAGTAGTTATGTTGCATTTTGATTGTCTTAAAAGATTTCAAGGAAGTGAAAGGGCAAAGGAAGGGGAAAAGTGTGGAGAACTATGTCCTAAAATTAGGATATGATATGGAATAGAAGGAAAGTGACATAAGATTAGTACATGCTACTTGAACTTCATTTTCTTCTGAACTGGTCAAAGGAGGGATGAGAAGACAAACAAAAAAATCCTTCCACACCAGTACATACCCCATATGAACTCCTTCTGAACAGTTTTTGACCCCTTTACTGTCTGTTTACTAAGAGCTCCAAAAGAAGTTACTGTTGATAATAATGTAACTCCAATGGACTGCTCTTGTTTTTCTGGGGCTAAATCTGATCCAGCATAGCCTGTGCTTAACTGTGTCTACCTAGGTGAGATGGATGACTGCTGACCTTCTAAGTTGTCTTTGCCCGGAAAATTATTGCAACCCATCCTTTTGGGTGTTTGACTTCCCCAGGATGTTGTTTATGGCATTATTTAAAGATTTTCAGAGGAGATTTGTAGAGAGTTCTGGTGAGTAGTTGCCTTTTCTATTAAATGCTCACTCCTCCTCCTAATTGATTTTCTATGAAACTTTTCAACATAATACACTTTCCTCATTTATCTCTCTTCATCAACTCTCTTTTTTTGACTCTCTCTTGTCTGAGATCATGGCTACTATTTCTGCTTGTTTAAGATGATCTGACACATTCTAGATTTTATTCTAGCATCTAATTTTAGTTCTAGTTTAGGGGGCAAATGTTTGTTAAATTATTTTTATAAAATAAAAATAATCAAGTGTTCATATTTCTATCAATTATATTTCTTCAGAGAGATGTATTATTTGAATTAATTTTCTAATCAATGTAATCAGTTACTTTTTCTTTTTTGAATGACTTCTTTCCAATCACATTCATTGTCATGTTTACCCAGTGTACATTTTACTCTATCCTATTCTCATATAGGTTCTCACCTTTGTTTTGCTTTTTGTCCCATCTTTATGAAAGAACGTAGGTGGAAGTGGAAAATATTGTGTGCAGCACAAATGTGTCATATTTGATATTATCTTCTGCTGTTCTGCTGTCCCTTTTTTGCTTTTCTTCATCTAGAGCCTAGTCATAGGTTCTAAACCTTTCTTTTATATCAGTAACACTCCTATATCTTTCCTTCTGTGGCACAATTTGTTTTGCTTTGTGATAGATACTTTCATGAATCTACCATCATTATTATTCTCCATTTCAAAAACACACTGGAGAGAATAATTCCCTCCAAATCAGATAGGAACAATTGGAATTTAATGACTGTATAAGAAACCAAGGTATTATAAAAGAGATCCAAAGAAATGAAAAAAAAACAGGCAATGTTAAATATCTCATTGGGAAAACCACTGACCTGGAAAACAGATACAGGAGAGATAATTTATTGGACTATCTGAAAGCCATGATCCTAAAAATAGCCTGGACATCAATTTCAAGAAATTATCAAGCAAAATTGCCCTTATACTCTAGAACCAAAAGGCAAAATAGAAATTGAAAGAATTGCCTGATCACCTCTTCAAAATGTTCCCCCCCCCAAAAAAAACTCTTAGGAACACTATAGACAAATTCCAGAGCTGCCAAGTCAAGGAGAAAATATTACAAGCAGTCAGGAAGAAAAAAAATTGAGTACTGTGGAAATACAATCATGATAGCACAAGATCTATCAGCTTCCACATTAAGGGATTGAAGGGCTTGGAATATAATTTTCCAGAAATCAAAGGAGCTAGGATGAAAAAAAAAGAATCACCTACCCAGCAAAACAGTATAATGCTTCAGGGTAAAATATGGACATTCAATGAAATAGAGAATTTTCAAGCATTCTTGATGAAAAATCCAGAGCTGCACTGAAAATTTTACTTTCAAATATAAGAAGCAAGAGAAGCACCAAAAGGTAAATAGGAAAAAGAAATCATATGAAAGTTATTAAAGCTGAACAATTTACATTCCTGCAGGAAATATGACATTTGTAATTCATAAGATGCTTCTCAGTATGAGGATAGTCGAAGGGATTATATATGAATATACATGTATACATACATATATATGTATAAGTGGAGAATGATGTATCAAGGGCAGAAAGAGAAGGAAGGTCAAAGGGAAATAAGTCAACCTTAATCTTATTGGATTTGGCTTAAGGAGGGAATAGCATACAGACTTATCTGGGTATATTACCCTACAGGAAAGTAGGGGAGAAGAGGTTAAGAAGGAGGATAATTGAAGGAAGGGTAAACTGAGGGAGAGGAGAGTTAGAATCAAACTGTTTTGAAAAGAGACAGGGTGAAAGGAAAAAATAGAAAAAATGGGGGGATGGGATAGGATGGAGGGAAATATAGTTTGTCTTTCACAATATGGTAATGTTTTGCATTATTACACATGTATAACCTATATTGAATTGCTTGTCTTCTCAATGGGAATGGGTGAAGGGGGGAGAAGGAAGAGGACCTGGAATTCAGAGTTTTAAAAACAATTATTTTTTTTAATTTTTTTTTGCATACAACTGGGGAATAAGATATATAGGCCATAGGGTATAGAAATCCTTCTAGCCCTATAAAAAATTTGTGTGGGGGGGGAAGTTTGGCAGAGGGATATTAGCGATGGCAGTTTTGGGGAAAGTGTATTCAGTATGCTTGCCATCTTGAGGGAGTAGAGGAGAGATGGAAAGAAAATCTTTAACTCAAAATCTTTGAGAAATCAATGTTTAAAGCTAAAAAAAATTTAAATAGAAGAAGAAAAAATGTAAAATGGGACAAATAGAAAAGGAAGTACAAAAGTCATTCAAGAAGATAATTCTTTAAAAATCTGAACTGAAATCCTAAAGGAGTGAGTCAAACAACAAATAATAGAAACAATCAATAACTTGATTCAAGATAATGACACTAATGATAGAACATAGCAAAATGTCTGTGATGTAGCAAAGATGGTTCTTAGGGGAAGTTTTACATTTCTGATGGATTACATGATTAAAATAGAGAAAGAGGAGACCAATGAATTGGGCATGCAACTGAAAATGATAGAAAAAAATTAAAAATCTTCAACTGAATATCAAATTAGAAACACTGAAAAAGGGAGAGATTAGTTAAATTTAAATCAAAAAAACTTTTGAATTAGTAAATAACAATAATAATTGGTTTTATGAAAACACCAATAAAATTGATAAACTTAGGTTGATTTGATTTTTAAAAAGGGAAGGAGAAAAGCAAATTACCAGTATAAGAAATGAAAAGGGTGAATTAACCACCAATGAAGAAGAAACTAAAACAATAATTACAAACTATTTTGCTTAATTGTATGCCCATAAATTTGGCAATTTTATTGAAATAGATGAATATTTGTGAAAATACAAATTGTCCAGATTAACGTAAGAGGAAGTAAAATACTTAAATAACAACACTTCAGAAAAATAAATTGAATGTGCCATCAATGTACTACCCAGGAAAACCTTTACAACACCAGATGGATTTGTAAGTGAATTCTATCAAACATTTAACAAAAAAATAGTTCCAATATCATATAGCCTATTTGGGAAAATTGGCCCTACCTAATTCTTTTTCTATATATATTTTGCATATATTCTAATTCTTCTATACATCTTGACTAATGTAAAAATACATTTAATAAGAATGTATATATACAGCCTATAGTAGACTGAATGCTAAGTTAAGAGGAAAGAGGGGAAGAATGGGAGAAAATTTAAAGCTTAAAGCAGCTTTAAAAAATCAGAATTTTCTTATACAGGCTCTGGGGTATAGAAATCCATCATGCCCCACTAGAAAGTTGGGAGGGGGGTGAGGGAGGATATAACTGACCTGGAGAAGAGATCAAGGAGAGATAACCTAAAGATTATTGGTCTACCCAGTAAGGCATGATGAAAAAAAAATAGCCTGGACAACATCCTCCAAGAAATTGTCAAAGAAAATTGTCCTGAAGTGCTAGAATCAGAGTGTAAAATAGTCATCAAAAGAATTCACCAGACTCCTTCTGAAAGAGATCCCAATTGGAAACTCCAAGAAATGTAGTAGGAAATTTCCAGAATTACAAGATCAAGGAGAAAATACTGCAAGCCACTAAAAAAAAAAACAATTCCAATATAACTGATCTACAGTCAAGATTAAACAGGACTTACCAGCTTCTTCATTAAAAGATAAGAGGGATTGGAATTTGATATTATGTAAGGCAAAAGACCTAGGACTTCAATCAAGAATGAACTATCTGGAAAAACTAAGCATAATCTTTCAGGCAAGCAGGTGGTCATTTGATTAAATAATGGGCTTCCAGACTTTCCTGACAAAAAAGACAGAGCTCAATGGAAAATTTGATCTCCAATTGCAAGACTTAAGAAAGATATAAAAAGGAAAACAAAGAAAACAGCCACACACATGCATGTACACGCACACACACACACACAAACATACCACACAACTGGGGATTCAATAAGAGCAAACTGTTTTACATCCCAATATAAGCTGATTCCTGTCAATACTGAAATTTATATAATTGTCATAACACTTAAAAGGAATATAAATAGATAGAGGCTGTAGGTAATATGAGCTAATATGATGGTAGAAAACATTATTAAGGTATACAAGGGAATTTTAATGGGAGAAAAGGAAAGAATGAGGCAGAAAAAGGTAAACTATACCATACAAAGAGGCATACAAACAAACTATAGTAAAAGGGAAGAAGGGAGAGAGATGGATATCTTAAGAATTTTATTCTCATTAGTTCTGGTTCAAAGAGGGATCAACATAATCAGTTTAGCATTTTAATGTGAAAAGAAACAAAAGTTCATTATAATAGAGGGAAAGGAGGAAGGGAGAGGAGCAGTGTATGAAATTTACTCTCATTGGTTTGGACTCAAGGAGGAAATAACATACTCTATTTAGTATAAAAATACATTGTGCCCTCCAGGAATAAGGAGGAGTAAAGAGGGGGATGAAAATAGGGTGTAGTAGGCATGGAGGGGAAGTAGAAAAAAGGGGAAAGGGTAGGTAAAGAGGGGGGACACAAGGAGGGAATACTGAGGAAGGTAGTGGTCAAAAGGAAAATTCTTAAGGAGGAGAAGAAACATAAACAGGGAAGGGAAAAGGATGGAGGAAAAGAAAGATAGTAATTATAACTGTAAATGTGAATTTAATGAAGTCACATAAAATGGAGGCAGATAGCAGAATGGATTAAAAACCACAATCCTACAATATGCAGCAGACAAGAAACACATTTGAAACAAGAGGATACTCACAGGGTAAAGGGAAAAGGAAGTAACAGAATATATTATGCTTCAGGTAAAGTAAAAAAAAAGCAGGGGTAGCAATTTTTATCTCACCTAAACAAATGCAAAACAGATCTAATTAAAAGACATGAGGAAGGAAACTATATCCTGCTTAAAGGCAACATCAAGAATGAAGTAGTATCATTACTTAATATATATGCACCAATCAGTGGAGCATTCAGATTCCTAGAGGAGAAGTTAAGGGAAGTAGAGGAAGAAATGGATAGCAAAACGATACTAGTGGGGGACCTCAATATCACTCTGTCTGAACTTGGCAAATTTTGCTCAAAATAAAGAAGAAAGTTGAGGAGGTAAATGGAATTTTAGAGAGGGTAGATATGATAGACCTCTAGAGAAAAGCAAATAGGGATAAAAAGGATTATACCTTCTTCTCAGCGGTATATGGCACATGCACAAAAACTGAGCATGTACTAGAAAATTAGAAAAACACACAATTCAGTGCAGAAAGGCAGAGATATTAAAAGCATCCTTATCAGAGTATGATGTAATCAAAATTACATGTAATAAAGGGCCATAGAAAGATTGGCTAAAAACTCATTGGAATTTATATAATTTAATCCTCAAGAATGAGTGGGTCAAACAAGAAATTGAAGAAACAATCTATAACTTCATTCAAGAGAATGACAATAATGAGACAACATACCAAAATTTGTGTAATGAAACAAAAGCAGTTCTTAGGGGAAGTTTTATATCCCTGACTGTATTCATGTATAAAATAGAGAAAATGGAGGTCAATAAATTGGGCATGCAACTGAAAAAGCTAGAAAAAGAACAAATTTAAATTACAAATTAAACACTAAATTGCAAATACTGAAAAGTAAAGGAGAGATGAGTAAAATTGAAATTAAGAAAGCAATTGAATTAATAAATAAAACTGGGATGGTTTTATGAAAAAATTTTTGATAGACCTTTAGTAAATATGAGGAAAAAAAGAAAGAAGAAAACCAAACTATGAGTATCAAAAATGAAAAGGGTGAATATACCTCCAATGAATAGGAAACTAAAACAACATTTAGGAATCATTTTTGCCCAATTCTATGAACAGGAATTTGACAATCTTAGTGAAATGGGTGAATATTTACAAAAAAATGCAAGTTGCCTAGATTAACTGAAGAGGAAAAAAATTACTTAAATAACCCCATATGTAACAGCAATCAGTTTAGCAGATACTTAGCACTTGGTAATTTGGGACCAAGCATGGAAGATGAACTCTGTCCCACTGTTGAGAAGGAGTGAACACCCCTGTTGATGTAGAAGACAGGGACTGGCTAAGAGAGGAGGTCAGTATGAGTTTATAAGCAAGAATTCCAGAGACAGAGAGACAGAATCAGAATGTTGCTCTGGGTGGAGGAAAAAATGTGGAGACTGAATCCAGCTGAGAGAGAGAGTGAGAGAGAGAGAGAGAGAGAGAGAGAGAGAGAGAGAGAGAGAGAGAGAGAGAGAGAGAGAGACGCACAGACAGACAGACACACAGACACACAGACAGAGAGAGTGTCTCCCAGCATGTGGAAGCTGACTGTGAACTGAGATGGAGTTTTCCTGAGACCAGAATATGAATATGAAGAATATGCAGTATATGAATATGAAGGCCTCCTGCAAGGCTGAAGGCTTGCGTGGAAGGCCAATATTACTTCTGAGTCCTGGAGACAGCTGAACTGCTGGATATGACTTCGTTCTTGCCCTGGCTGATCCTTGAGTTCCAGGCAAGAGAAGAGGTGAAGAGTTTGAGATGTGCTAGACCCTGTGAACTTCTGCGTGTGCTGTCTACCTCCGAGGACTTGATGAAGATGAAGAAAAGACCTCCACCACTTGGTGTCCAGCAAACCTCAGTTTCATCCAAGGGGAGATCTTTTCTTCATCTTGACACTGGGTGGTCTCTCCAATTCCCTGGATCCTCTTCCATGGTCCTAGCTCCCTCCTGAATCCACCAGTCACCTGGATTCAGAAGCAGACAGCTCCCAGGTCCTCTTCTAGCCCTCAGAAGTAGACTCATTCCAGGCAGCCTTCCAGGCAAGCCCTCTAAGCTTTCCAGGTGGCCTTCACCAGATTCCTGTCTCAGGAAAACTCCATCTCAGTTCTCAGTCAGGCTTCTAGATGCTGGGAGAGAAACTTTCTCTCTCTCTCTCTCTCTCTCTCTCTCTCAGCCGACTTCAGTCTCCACAGTTCTTCCTCCATCAGGAGCAACATTCCAATTCTGCCTCTCTGTCTCTGGAATTCTAACTTATATACATACACTGGCCTACTCTCTCAGCCAATCCCCTTCTTCCATGTCAACAAGGGAGTTCGTGCCTTCTCAACAGTGAGACAGAGTTCACATCTTTCATGCTTAGCCCCAAGATACTAAGTGCTAAGTATCTGCTAAACTGATTGCTGTTACACCATCTCATAAAAAAAGAAATTGAACAAATCCTCAATGAACTCCCAAGGGGAAAAAAAAACTGCAGGTCCAGATGGATGTACTAGTAAATTCTATCAAACATTTAAAGAGCAATTTATTCTAATACTTTACAAACTATTTGGGAAAACTGGTGAAAGAGTCCCATGAAATGCTTTTTATGACACAAATATGGTACTGATACCTAAATCAGGAAGAGACAAAACAGAGAAATAAAATCATAGATCAATTTCCCCCACGAAGATAGCTGCAAAATAAATTAAATAAAATATTAACAAAAAGATTTCAGCAACTTATCACCAGAACAATACACTTTTATCAGGTAGGATTTATTCTAGTAATGTAAGAATGGTTCAATAGTATGAAAACTGTTACTATAATTGATTATATTAACAGAAAAACTGGTAGAAACCATATGATTATCTCAATAGATGGTTTAAAGTCTGACAAAATATATCCCCTATTCCTATTGAAAACATAAGAAAGAATAGTAATAAATGGAGTTTTCCTTAAAATAATAAGTAGTGTCTATCTAAAACTATCAGCAAGTATTATGTGTAATTGTGATAAGTTAGAAGCATTTCCAATAAGAAAAGTGGTGAAATAAGGATGTCCACTGTCACCCCTCTTATTCAATCTGGTACTAGAAATGTTAGCACTAGCAATAAGAGAAGAAAAAGAAATTGAAGAAATCAAATTAGGCAATAAAGATACTAAGCTATCACTCTTTGCAAATGATATGATGATATACTTATAGAGTCCCAGAGAATTAAGTAAAGAAAACTACTTGAGACAATAAATTTGGGAAAATTCCAGGATTTAAAATAAACCCACATAAGTCTTCAGCCTTATATACAGCCTTCAGCCTTCCTGTATTTCTAATGAAACCCAACAGTAAGAGATAGAGAGACAAATCCCATTTAAAGTTGCTGTAGACATTATAAAATATTTGGGAATCTATCTGTCAAAACAAATCGAGGACCTATATGTACATATCTATGGAATATTTTTTACACAAATAAAGTCAAATCTAACTAACTGGAGAAACATCAGATGTTCATGGCTAGGTCATGCTAATATAACAAAAATGACAATTATACCTAAATTAAATTACACTTTTAGTGCCATACCAAACAAACTATGAAAAATTTATTTTTTACAGCTAGCTAAAATAGTAACAAAATTATTTTGGAAGAACTAGATCTAACCAAGATTAAGAGGGAAGTAGAAAATTAGGAAATAATTTTTATAGCCAGTGTTTCTAATAAAGGTCTCATTACTAAAATATACAGATATCTATATGAATCTATAAGAATACATGCCATTCCCCAATTGATCAATGGTCATAGGATGTGAACAGGCATTTTCAGAGGAGGAAATTAAAGATATCTATAAGTACATGAAAAAAATGCACTGACTCAACTGTTGGTTAGAGAAATGCAAATCCAAATAGCTCTGAGGTAACACATCTCACTGGTCAGATTGGCTAAGATGACAAAACAGAAAAATGACAAATGCTGGAGAGGAGGTTAAAAAATTGGAACACTAATGCATTATTGGTGGAGTTATGAACTGATTCACAACCATTCTGGAGAGCAATCTTGAACTACACCAAAGAGTTATACATAAGTGCACACACCTTGATCAAGTAATACCACTTCTAGGGTTGAATCCCAAAGAGTTTAAAGAAGTGGGAGGAGGACCCATATATACAACAATATTTATTGCAACTTTTATTGTGGTGGCAAAGAACTGAAAATCAAGGGGATACCCATAAATTGGGGAACTGCTGAACAAGTTGTGGTATATGAATGTGATATATTACTATTGTGCTATAAGAAATAAGAAGCAGACTTTGTAATAACATGGAAAGATTTATATAAACTGATGTATAGTGAGATTAGAACAAGTAGAAATTTGTATACAAATACAGAGACAACATGTATGTGTTGAATAGCTTTGATAGACTGTGTTCCTCTCAGCATTGCAAGGCTGTAAGTCAATTCCAGAAGACTCATGATGGAATGATATATCCACATCCAGAAAAAGAACTACAGGGTCTGAATGCAGACTAAAGGAAATACTTGCTCTCTCTTTTTTGTTTTGTTTCCTCTTTCTCATTGTTCACCTCATTGGTTGTAATCCTTCCTTACAACCTGACCAATGTTAAATGTGAATGTATTTGTAGGTCCTATATTTGATTGCATGATACCATGGGGTTGGCAGAGAATAAAAGAGGAAGGTGGAAAAAATTTGAAACAAGGGAATGTGGAATTGAATGTTTAAACTAGAATTAAATATTTTTTCAAAAAAGATTTGCAAAGCATGATAACTACAGAAAATGATTAAAACAATTGGAGATGAAATAACAATCAAAAAAATGAATGCTGAAAATAATAAATCATTGAAAAAAAGATAATTTCATTAAACACAATGACAACAATGAGAAAGTACACCAAAATTTGGGGGATATGGATATTGCCATTCTTATAGAGAAAAAAAAGGGTTTTTTTTGTTTGTCATCAGCAAGAGATTTAAAAAAATCCAGCTGCACATTAAACATGCAATAATCCTAGAAAGGCATTGCACTTTACAGAAGCAAACACTAAAAAGGAAATTGTTAGCCAAAAAAGCGATTTTTGTATTTGAAAGCAAATAATCAATAAATTTTATTCAGAAAAGAAAGAGCTGATTTTCTTTGGGGAAAATATTGTTAAAACAGTACCTAATTTCATTTTTTAAAATAAGGAAGTCAAGTTGTCATTAAAAAACTGAAAAGATTAAGTCACATCTACAAATCACAAATTAAAGAAGTTGTAAGAAATTATTATGGCCAATTATATGCAAATTGAACTGACAAGTTAAATAAATTTTTATGAACAAAGCATAAAATGCTTACTTTAGTAGAAGTGGAAAATAAGGAAATATATAACAAAAATTTCAGACAAAGTAAATTCAATAAGACATTTATGAGCTCCCGGTTGGAGGGAGAGAAGGAAATCTGGGACTTAGAAGTATTTACAAGCATATGTTGTAAGGATGCTTGGAGAATTCACAAATCCCCTAACACAGAGGTAAACTTCACTTTGTCTCTCCTGTCATGTAGATGAGTAGCCTCCTTCAATTGGCTGTGTATTACCATAGGCAGCATATTCAAAACTGCTGTACTAGGACAGTCTGGTTTCCTTTCCTACTGAAGCTAGAGGGATAAATTCAAACACAAATTATGTACAGTTGGTATGCCATGAGGTGGACTAGGAAGAGGGGATATCTTTCCCACTTCTTCCCTTTTATGTCTCATGGTTTAAGATATTTCCATTCCTGTTCTGTTTTGTTTATTTTTTCTCAGTTCTGGTTCAGTTAGTTATTCTCACTGGATAGGGAATTCAAGCCATAGAATTCTGAAGTCAGGAATCCACGTAGGATATTGCAGCCAAAGAGACTGGTATGGGAACCCTGAAAAGCCAGTGTGCTTGGGACTTGAGACTAAGGAAGATTTTGGATTTGGAAATGAGATTGCTCCATGTAGGAACTGATCAAATATGTTAACCTTTCACCATTCTTCTGCCTAGATATATGAGGTATTAGACATAAATGAGAGGGTAGATTATTCTTCCCATGTTTTATAAGATTATTGTATATTTGCAAATGCAGCTTCTTTGTATATACTTCCTAAGTAAATATTCCTTTGTAAAAGTTAACTTTATTTGTCACAAAATTGAATATCCCTGCCTACCTTGACACTTGAAATAACACAATTGGTAAGGACTGGATCTAATGTGATAGAATCTAGGCACTTCAAAATCCCGTATGAATATTGGAAAAATCTGAGAGAAGAATGGGATGTGACATCACTGGCCTTCATGTACTTGGGGCTAAGTTGGCAAAAATGACACTCTCAGACATTTAAACTCATATATCAGTTATATGAGTATAGACACGTCTTTGATATCACATTAGGTGTTAAAAAAGGGGGAAAAAACAAGGTATCCTACCAAATTACTTCAACTAAATGTAAATGTCAGTGTCAAGTATAGAATGAGCTGAGGCAGGAAATAAATGCTAAGGACAACATCAACAACAACTAAAAAAACACCAGTCTTACTAGTAAGTGTTAAAAAAAAAGTGGAGAATAGGAGAGGTGCTGCAAGACTAAAGAAGGGCAATTATCTCTTTCCAAAATAAAGAAAGAAATTGAGTGGTCTTATAATTACAAGCCAGCATCTTTGACCTTAATTACTAACAAAATTCTAGAATGAATTATTATTGTTTAGTGAGCATATAGAAAGTAGAAATCCAAGAGTTCACGTACCTTAAACCTAAACATGTCACGACAGAATAATCTTACTGATTATTTCCTTGCTGCTCAGGTTTACAAGAATGGTAGAGTAGGGGAATAAATTAGATATTTATGAATATTTTAAAAATGTAATTAACAATGTCTTTCATGATGTGCTCTTGAATAAGGAGGAATATGAGCTAAAAAATCATCAATTAAAAATATTCAGAAATTGTTGAGTGACCAGACAAAGAAAGTGGTAGATTACCTTTATTTGACCTAACAATGTGATGCTTCATGAATGTATTTATTTCCTCTTTTTGTACTACACTTTACACGTAGTAGCATTTAACTATGCCAAATTACATGTAAATATAGTTTTAAACATTCATTTTCAGAAGACTGAGTTCCAATTTTTTCTCCTCTCCCTTTAGTCCCTCTACCTGAAGACAGCAAGCAATCTGATAGAGGTTATAGATGTACAATCGTGTCAAAAATATTTTCACATTATTAATGTTGTGAAATAAGCATAAGAACAAAAAGTAAAGATACAAGAAATAAAAAAAAGAAGAAAATAGTAGACTTTGATGTGCATTCAGACTCGACAGTTATTTATCTGCATGTGGACAGCATTTTCAATCATGAGACTTTTTGAATTGTCTTGAATCATTGTACCAAAAGAGCTAAGTCCATGAACACTGATTATTACACAGCGTTGCTACTACTGCATACAAAGTTCTCCTGGCTCTGCTCACTTCACTCAAAATCAGCTCCTGTAGATCTTTCCAGGTGTTTCTGAAATCCCCCTGCTGGTAACTTCTTATGGAACAATAGTATTCCATTTCATTCATTTATCACAACTTGCTCAATCATTCCCCAATTGATGGACATTTCCCCCAAGTTAAAATTCTCTGCCACCACAAAATAGCTGCTATAAATATTTTTGCTTATGTGGGTATTTCCTCTTTTTTTTACATTCTCTTTGGGATACAGACCAAGTTGTGGTATTTCTAGGAGGAAAAGGGTATGCACACTTTGATTGCCACTTTGGGCAAAATTCCAAATTGTTTTACAGGACAGTTGGATAAGTTCATGCTTCCACCAACATTGTATTAGGGTTCCAGTTTTTCCACAATTTCTCCAACATTTGTCATTTTCTTTTTCTATCTTAATAGTCAATTGTATAGGTATGAGGTGGTGCCTCAGAGTTCCTTTAATCAGAGTTCTCTAGTCAATAGTGATTTGGAGTATTTTTATATGAGTATAGACAGCTTTAATTTCTTCATTTAGCAATCACCTGTTCATATCTTTTGATGATTTATCAATTTGGGGGTGACTTGTATTCTCATAAGTTTGAATCAGTTCTCTATATGTTTTAGAAATGAGGTCTTTATCAGAGATACTGGTTGTAAAAATTGTTTTCTAGTTTCCTGCTTTCCTTCTACTCTTAGTTGCATTGGTTTGTTTGTGCCAAAACTTTTCATTTGAATATAAACAAAATTATCCATTTTCCATTTCATAATGTTCTTCATCTCTTGGTTGGTTTTAAACTCTTTCCTTCTTCATATATATGAAAGGGAAATGATTGCTGAGTCTTGTAATTGACTTATAGTATCACCCTTTATGTCTAAATCATGAATCCATTTCAACAATTTTTTCAAACAGTTTTTCAAACTGTTTTTCAGTTCTACCAATAGTTTCAAATAGTGAACTCTTATTCCAGAATCTGGAATCTTTCAGTTTATAAAACAGTAGATTACTATAGTTATTATTGTTTCTTATATACCTAATCTATTCCACTGATCCACCACCATATTTCTTAACCAAGAACAAACAGTTTTGATGATTACTGCTTTATAATATAGTTTTAGATCTGATATGGCAAGGTCACTTTCTTTTGCATCTTTTATTAATTCTTTTGGTATTCTTGACCTTTTGTTCTTCCAGATAAATTTTAGTATTTTTGATAGCTCTATAAAATAAGTTCTTGGTAGTTAAATTGGCATGGCATTGGATAAGTAACTTAATTTAAGAATAATTGTCATTTTTTCATATTAACTCTTCCTAGCCATGAACAAGCAATATATATTTTCATTTGTTTAGATTTAACTATTTGTATGAAAACTTTTTTGTAATTGTGTTCATATATAGTTCCCGGGTTTCTCCTGGCAGGTATACTCCCAAATATTTCATATTGTGTACAGTTTTCTTAAATATAATTTCTATTTCTTGCTGCTGGGTTTTGTCAATAATATATAGAAATACCAGTGATTTATATGGTTTTATTTTCTATCCTACAACTTTGATAAAGTTAATTCTTTCAAGTAAATTTTTAAAACTGATTCTCTTGGATTATCTAAGTATACCACCTTATCAACTACAAAGAGGGATAGTTTTATTTCCTCACTGCCTATTCTAATTCCTTCAATTTCTTTTTCATCTCATTGCTATAGCTAACATTTTCTAATATAACATTGAATAATAGTTTTGATAATGGGCATCCTTGTTTAACCCTAATTGTGTTATTATGTTGAGAAT
The DNA here is from genome assembly GCA_028646575.1 of Pseudocheirus occidentalis. Classification (NCBI taxonomy): domain Eukaryota; kingdom Metazoa; phylum Chordata; class Mammalia; order Diprotodontia; family Pseudocheiridae; genus Pseudocheirus; species Pseudocheirus occidentalis. The sequence goes on from CM053594.1 coordinate 197,795,580, forward strand.
GATTCTAGCTTGCACAATTATATATTTGCTGTTGATTTTAGATGGATACTGCATATCATTTTTTAAAATTTATTTTATTGACTTGTTTGTTTACTTTTAGTTTACAATATTCAGTTCCAGAGTCACTTGAGTTTCAGATTTTTCTCCCCTTCCTCCCCACCCGCAACCCCACCATGGTGGCATACAATCATGTATAGGATATGCAAACTCTTTGACATTGTACAATAGTCTGGTTATATAGGTGTTATAGCCAATGAAGTGAAAAGTGAGAAAGAGAAACAAAAACCAAACATAGAAAGGAATGATAGCATGCATTGCTTCAGTCTCCTTTTAATCTCTGGTCTTTCTGGATCTTTTTCTGAATGTAGACATCTTCTCCCATCCTGAGACTTGTAGAGTTGTCTTTTAATTTGTGTGTTGCTGAAAAAAAGTCCACTTTTTCAAAGTTGGTCATGACACATATAATGTATCTGTGACTGTATACAAATTTTTCCTTGTTCTGCTCTTCTCAGTATCAATTCATATAAGCTGCTCCAGGTAATTATGAAGTCAATCACCTTCCCATTTCTTATAGCACAATAATATTCCATGGTATTCATATACCATAACTTGTTCAGCCATTCCTCAATTGATGGGCATCCCTTAAATTTCCAGTTTTTTGCCACCACAAAGAGAGCTGCAATAAATATTTTTGTACATATG
>CM053594.1:197796781-197829500 GCA_028646575.1 Pseudocheirus occidentalis
CAGATGTGCTTTCTGTCTTTTGGAGAGTTTTGGAGCTTGAAAATCTGTTTAGAGTCCCATTTTATGAGTGTTTCAGTGTGTTTGTGTGCGAGCTGTGGCGCTTTGCTGCTTCTACGCCGCCATCTTGTCTCCGCCCCTCCGCATGTAAAATTTTTAAATGGGAAAAATGAAGGGAAGGAAAATCTATGAAATAAGCCCAGGATAGAGCTTTAGGAAACACTTCCACATTGAAGGAGAGACATGAATAATAATATTATAGAAAAAAAACAAGAAGAATCTATCTCAAAAAAGAAAGAGAATATCCTTTACTTCTATAAATTATATAAACCTACTTATTTCAAATTTCACTGTTAAAAAGAGAAGGTATATATAAACTATAGTCCAAGTGGGATTGATTTTGACACCTGGTAAAATTCTGGGATGAATTTTGGATGAAAATTGGTGGTGTATGAGAACTCATAAAAGACCATAATGATCATTATAAGTAATTAAAATAAATCTGACTTGATAGCATTTTTAAAGGATTGCTAGGTTGGGAGATTGGGTAACTTAACATATGCCTAGTATGTAAAAATATAATACTATAGTTTAAAAAGTACAGCACTTGGAATCAAAATACTTGGTTCAAATCATCTTTCCCATAATTCTTACTAGCTAAGAGACTAAGAACAGTTTACTTATCCTTTATGTGATTCATTCTTCTGATTTGTAAAATGAATATAGTAATGTCCACAATACTGACTTTAAATGAGTTCAAGGATCAAGTTATATGATCCATGTAAATTAATTTGTAAAATTTTAAAGGCTTTCTAAATTCCATTTGCTGTTACACATAGTTTTACAGTTTATCAAGGATCGCTGATAAAGTCTGTTTTGAATTTTTCCTTCCAAATTTTTACTCATGAATTGAATGAACACTGATATCTTTATATTTTGTGAAGAAGCCACAAACCTGAAAAGAAAAGATAATATGTTGGATGAAAGAAAAGATAATATGTTGGATGATAGTTTAAAATCTAAATTTAATCAATCTTCAGAGTTTTCAAATATAATCCAAACATCAGAAAATTTAACTTAATGTGTATGTACAATATGTGGGTATACAATAGTTTGTATTTTAAAAAAAAGTACCTAGGGGCTTAGTGTATTAAAAACAGATACACTTTAGGCTAGATTAGTAGGAAAATAATGACCTTCAAAATGAGGGTGTGATAATTCTATTGTACAGTTCTCTGTCCAAAATAGATCTGAAATTGTGAGGTTAGTTCTCACCACCATATGCAAAATATTGATTCTTACCAGACATGGGAAATTGATAATGGGGTGAGAGAATGGAGAAGGGCTGGAACCCATTTCATCTGGTGATTTCCCAAAGGACCTGATGCTATGAAACCTGGAGAAGATAAGGAAATTGTTGTCTTCCCATATTTGAAGGGTTGTCCCATCTAAGAAGGTAGTTTTTATTGTTTTTAACTAAGTTTAACTAAATTTAAACTTCCTAGCATTTAGAATAATTTAGTGATTGGATGGATTGCTTTGATAAATTTCACTTTCCTTTGAACAAGTATTCTTCAAGTAAAGACTTAATGAGCATTTGTTAGGTATATGATAGCTAGGATTTCTTTTATAGGTAGAGGCTGGCTTAGGTAGCATGGGAACTCTGGGATCATCTGAATCTAAGACAGAATTTTCACAAAACAAAAAAAACTCAACATAGTTTTCTTTAGTTGATTTATAATCACCTGTTCCTGGAATATCCTGTAGTTAAGAGCATACTAAAAACAATAAGGTAAAATAAGTTGAAATATGACCTTGAAAGTGATTAAATAAAATATATGGGGATAGATTATACATTTGCTTTCTGATGAAAAAATGGTTAGCATTAAAATGGATATAATAGCACAGCAATAAAGGAGAGCATTACAGAAAATATAAAGGAAGCTTTTCTGGGGACATTTTATTCTAGATAGATCTTTTTTTTTCAGAGTCATGAATAATGATTCAACATTCATCATATGGTTAGCCTGATTCAATTTAGCTGGATCATTTGTCATATGTTTCTTTGGCCTGCCTTTGATCTGGAAGAAGTAAAACTCCCACAAGCAAATAAATCTCATTGCCTGTTGTTTATACTATTAAGTGTAGGTAATAAAACCAAGAGGGGTAATGTGCTAGGAGAACCTTTGCAGGGAAGGTCACTCAGATTTAGGTGGTTCATTCAGTGAATTATATTCATAAACACAAATATGAAAGATGATTATCACCATCATTTCTAAGCCGTTTGGCTTATACATTAAGTCTGTGGATGGTAGTGCTAAAAGGGGCCTTTGAGATCATCTAGATAGTTTCCTCTTTTATAAAATTAAGGAATTAAGGTCTAGAGAGCAGAATTTTCCCATGGTTACTTGGCTGGTAATGGCAGGCCAGGATGAGACCCTAAGTCTGCCCACTCCCAGTTCAGTGCTTCCTAAAGTATACTGCCTTATTTGGGGAAATATCAACCTATTCCAAAACACTTTCAAATTATTAAAGATAAATCAATGTTTCTTACTTTTAATCGAATCTTGATAATTTTAAAAATCTGTCTTGTTTATATAAAATAATTTCCTTAACATCTATCATGAATTCTTGAAAGTTCTCCTCCTTACTTTATACCATCACTATAGTAACCAGCACCATTCATTTAAAAAAGATAGTTATCTTGATTCTACCCTCTGTTTTTAGAAATCTTCATTCACTGGGTGTGGGGGTGGGTAGGAAATGAAAACTCATATTTCTCCCTCTTTTACCTTCAAGAGTTTCCTCTGCCCACACCTTAGTCTAGGGTTATAGTCATTTAATCATTAACCACATTTGTTAAACATTTTCTACATAAATAATACTGACCTCTTAGGAATACTAGAACATGAGCCTAGTAAAATATGCCCATTGGTTCTTTCCCTTACTGAAACAAGAAGAGACAATAGGAAAGGACTCACTTCATCTCAGGACAACTGAGCTACACTCTTGGAATACGTATCACCGTGCTAAATAATAAACAATGTTTAACACAGAAAAGAAATGGTGACTATAAAACCAACAGTGGATCCACATTACTTATGAGAATAACTACAGATTTGTGATCCTGTTATCTTATGCTTGTCAGTACAGTACCCTATGCTGCATTTCTATTCATGCCTAGCACTGTTCCCAACCTTGTTTTCTGAATGTTTAGTTAATTGACACTGCCCTCTATGCTGTATTATTTTACCATATTGTAGCCCTGGATTATATTGCTATGCAATTGCCACCTGATGAAGTCCCTCACCTTTTTTCCTCATGACATAACTTAGACAACTTCCTATAAGCTGGTGAAATAGAAAGAAATCAGGTCAACAACTCAATCCCAAATTCCTCAATGATATGGAAATGATCCAAACTATGTTCCTCCCCCCTCACAAAAAAGGGGGATGGACAGAATGAAAAATCATCTGAAGAAGAGAAAACAATGCTCCTAAAACCAAAAGCATGACTAGGTCAGGATGAAATGGGAAAAGAGGTAAAGAGAGTTGTGCCTTCCCTAGCTAGACCATCCCCTGTCCCAAATATCCAGAATCATTAAAAGAGAAATCCCATTTAGGAATGCAAATGCTGTACCACTTGGTCCATAAATGTTTAGTAATAATATTGCCTCATTTTCAATCACCAAAAATGAAGCAATATAACTACTAAACATTTATGCACCAAGTGGTACAGCATCTACATAACTAAAAGAGAAATTAAGGCAAAAATATGTTTTGCAGCTCTCCTTGTGGTGACAAAAAAATTGGAAATAAAAAGCATGCCCATCATTTGGGGAATGGCTAACCATGTTGTGGTATATGAATGTAATAGAATACTATTGTGCTGTAAGAAATGAGGAGGAGACAGTCTTGATAAGAACCAGGAAAAACTGGTACACAATCACAGACACATTGTATATGTGATGACCAGTCTTGATAAACTGGACTCTTCTCAGCAACACACAGCTATAAGACAACTCTAAAAGTCTCAGAATGGAAGAAGATATTTACATTCAGAGAAATATCTAGAAAGAACAGAGTTTAAATGGAGACTGAAGCAAGTTACATGCTATTATTCCTTTCCATGTTTGGTTTTGTTTCCTTTTTCCCATTGTTCACTCCATTGGTTACAACCCTTCTATACAACCAGACTAATGTCCAGTGTGAAAGTATTTGCAGATCCTATACTTGATTGCAAGCTGCCATGGGAAGAGGGGGTGAGGGAGGAGAGAAAATTTGAAACTCAAGGGATTCTGGAACTGAATCATGTAAACTAAATGTAAATAAACAAATAAATTTTAAAAATAAAGAATAAATTTTAAAAGTAACTAAAAAAAAGAGAGAGATCTCAGTCCCATCATAGTTTAACTCCTAGACAACAGAGAGGCTCCTGCTAACTTAATCTCCCCTGTATCACTCAGAGATTAGGAACTAAGTTACCTCCAAGATAGCAATAAACCTCAACTAAGGGGAGTGCTAATTCCCACAATCCGCATATAAATCAGTATTCTCAATGATGCCAGTGCTCCAATCCTACCTCAGAAGCAGGTCAAAGTCTAGAAAGTTCTGATGCTACTATGGAACTCTATTCATCTGAAGAACCTAGTATCACTGAATTTCCTTTCCTAGAACCAGGTCTGAACAAAGTCCTTTGTCATTCCCAATCTCTGATCCAAATAGTCTTACTCTAATTGTGAACACAAAGAAAGAGACAAGGTTCCTTTCTTCACCAAACTACAAGACAAAACAAAAAGACTAGCCTTCCACCTTTCCCCCAAGAGATTTATTCTCATTGTGCTGAACATTGAAGAATCCCTGTTCCTATGGAGCTTCTACTCCAAAGCAGTAGCAATAACTGTAATTACAAGCAAGACTTGAATTTTCTCCACCACTTCTATTCCTGAGGAGAAAAAAAGTGATAACTCCTCCAAAACTTTGATATAATAAAGATATGAAATTTGAAAGAAGGGATAAAATTTCCTTAAAAACATGAATTGAAGCACTTCTGTTAGATGGGATTAAAGACACCCCAAAGAATAAATTCAAAAAGGGTTTTCAGTGCATCAATGCATTGCATCTTTTGTATTCAGGCAGGATACTTGCTATGTCCAATCATATCCTTTAAATACTTAGGAAACAATGTGCATAATGCAGTGCTGTATTCTCTGACATTCCTCACAGTCTTCTTCCATCTTCCCCTGTAATCAGTTGTAAAAAAAATAAATTCCCAAAATGGTATTGTCATTGTCCTCCCGATCTCTGTTCTTAGCAATGAGGTCCAATGTTTGTCTGCGGAGGTGGTTTCTAGACTCCTGGTTTCTACCTTGTTCCTCTATATAAATTAAAAAGTGTCATCATGGGATGCAATAGCAAAACAATAAGCAAGATGCTTAGATACTGGTGATAAAGTTCCACTGATCCTCAGAAAATAGACATAAATCAGTTGGATTATGTTCTTTCTAACTTTCTAATATGGTAGAAACTGTCAGAACTTGACCTATATCCACTGATATAGGTCTAAATAATTCAGTATCACCTCCTCATTTTATAACAAAGGACCAGAGGAGGATATTATGTAGGAATTAAACATAATGCTCATTTCATAAATGCTTACATAAATGTTGTTATAGGAAACAGAAAAGCTCTAATTAAGAAAATCCCAAAGCAATGCATAATGCACAGTGCATCAAAGAATGCTTCAAATAATAATATAAATGGAATAAAAATGTAATAGTTAACAACAATTAAAGACATTCTTCTGGGAATCAAACTTTAAATGGAACTAATAACTATTTAGAAAAAACAATACATGTGAATTTTAAAAAATGTACAAAAGTGAGATTAGTTGAGATGCCTGAAGATAATGAAAATGCACAAAATATAGAAGCTATTGTTATAGACGTAATTAGAAGAATTAAAGATTCCAGTGTGAACCATCAACTAGTAGATAGAATATTTAGATTGGAAAAAATGCTTCTCTAAGATATATAGTTTTAAACAACAGAATTATAAACTCAAAAAATAGATTTATCTGTTTGCTGAGGAAGAAAGTAAAATGGAATTGAAAGTCCTCTAGAATGTTATACTCCATTTTCAAAAAGAAAGAAAATGACAAAATGATTAAAAGGTTCAAAATTAAAAAAAACTTTATAGGATCAGTTATAGAAATCACATGCCCATTAAAATCTTCATATTATTTAAAAATAAAGAGCATGTATTAAACTAAAAGAAAAATGAAAAATTGACCTATGGTATTCCACAACTAAAGGCATCCTTTGTAAACATTATATATTTTCAAATTGATGAAACAAGTTCATAAAAAACAAACTTTCAGCCTATTACTTATTCTAATTATGATTTAAAATATTTATATAAAGATGATTTGATGTAAGTATGTTATAACTGGAATAGAAGCAATCATATTAGGATGTGATTATAAATATGCATTAAGACTAGTACAGAGAGTGAACAAGCATTAAATTATATGTTTACTCACTAATTTAACACAGTTGAGAATGAATAAATTTAGAAAGGAGAAAAGAGGCATGATATGACAATTTATAGCAAAGTAAGCATATATACATATACATTTTCAGACATATAAAGTATACACAGAATCACACACATATGTATACATAATTTGTAAGCTTATGTATTTTTTATAAATGATTAAATTTCAGTACATTATAAGAATTATTATAAAATATATAAACTTTTCATTAACTCTTTCATATAGTTGAAATATATGTAGAATATTAAGCTAGATTTTACTTTTGATAAGTCAAGAACTATCTAAAAATTTTTAAAAAAATAGAAAAATAAATGTGAATAACACAAATTCACTGTCCTATTAAATGAAAAAGAGGAATACAATGAATTTAAAATATTGCACACATATCCTGTAACTTAAAGAAGTGCAATTTATGAAAACTATCCTGAATAGAATAAAATTAAAAGTATGGATTCTAATAGATTCTTCAAAAAAAGATTTAGTGATAATAGGTGATAAATATTGAAAATACACGTTTGTATGTGTATACACATACATATACGTTTGTGTGCATTATATAATCAAGAAATGAAAAAGATTAGATGGTAATTAATAATTCTCAATTTATGCATATCATAAAATTCAACAAACTAATAACAAGAAGAAAGAAAAATTGCTACATGTAATGGAATTATTTTAATTACAGAATATTAATAATAGAATATTTTATTTCTATATTTTTAAATGTGACAAACAAAACTAAAAGAATATGACTAAGGAGATTGTGACTATAAACTCCCATTTAATAATTTGAAAGAATAGTTATTTACAGATAACTAGATTAGATATGGGAATTAATTTGCTTTTTAGCAATGCTTAAAAATTGATTAGATATTACATCATAAAGAATACCAATCTTAATGTAAAAAGGTAGAAATAATATTTTTAGATGTCGGTGTAATGAAGTTGAATGGAATCTCAACACATACTATAACATCCAAAATTAATGAAAAATATCAAGCTATTATACTGTTACAACCCCCAATAATGGTTCCAAAAAATTGAAAAACAAAATGTAATACTTATTTTCATGTATTAAAAATAAAGGAAAAGCTTACTGGACAGGCAGAAAAATTAGAATAAATTAGCAAGAAATATGAAACCACCACAGATAGGCAGATACATGAAGTGCTATTTAAATGTGTCCAAAGTGAATTGGTTATAGGAATAGCCTGGAGTCAGTGAGACCAAGTAGTAATAGCATAATCACAGATCACAGAAATTCAAAATTGGAAGGTCCTCAGAAACCATCTATCCTAACATGTAACTTGCCAAGTCCTATTATCAGTTTTCTCAATATGAGATAATGATGAACTATACTAGGATGGTGGCAATAAAAGATAGTGATGGAGGAAAGGTAGATAAGATGTTTTGAAAGAAAAATCAGTAAGAATTGGTTATTATTTGACCACACAAGGTAAAATAGATAAGTTAATTATTCAATTTAGTTAATGCTCATAGAGAATATATTTTCAAATCAAGTCAACAAGGATTTATCATGCTCCTACTCTATGCCAGGCACAGTGCTAAGCACTAAGGATCAAAGAAAGGTCAACCAAAATCCTGTCTCTGCTCTCAAGAAGCTCAGCCTAATGTGGGGTACTATATTCAAACAAGATAGACTGAAGATGGATTGAGGGTAGACTCAGAGGGAAAGTACAAGAATTCAAAAGGATCAAGGATTGCTTCTTGAGGAAGATAAAATCTTATTTCCTACTTGAAGGAAGTCACAGAAACTAGGAATCAGAGATGAGGATAAAAATAAGTTCTGGCATAGAAGAGAGCAAATGAAAATGCCCTGAATCTGGAAATAGAGTGTCTTGTTAAAGGCATAGCAAGCAGGCCAGTATCATTGGATCACCAGGTACCTGGGGGCATTGGGATATAAAGTTTAGGGAAACTGGAAAAGAAGGTAGAGTCCAGGTTACATGGGGAATTAAAAGACAAATAGGAGATTATATTTGATCCTATAGGTAATATGGAGCCATAAGGATTTTCTTTTGTTTTCAAATAGGGGGATGGCATAGTAAGACCTCTGTTTTAAGAAGATTGGTTTGACAGCTGAATGGAGATTGAGCTTGAGAAGGCAGAGGTTTGATTCAGGGACACCAACTTGTAGGATACTGCAGTAGTTCAGTCATACATAAAGTAATGAATGCCATAATAGGGCAATGTCAGAGAAGAACTGACTTTAAAAAGAGATTGGAGCATATGTAATGGATATTATGAAAATAGTATCTAATGATTTTAGGAAAACATGGAAAGACTTGCATGAAGTAATGAAGAACAAAATTAGCAGAATGAAGAAAACGTTATATACAGTAACAGCAATATTATTTTAAGAATGACTTTGACTGAATAAGTTATTTTGACTGTTACAAATACCCAAAATAACTATGAAGGCTGTATGGAGAAAGATGGTATCTGCATCCAAAGAAAGAAGTTTTATATACACACATGTATGTATATATGTACACATGCATGCGTATATGTGTGCATGTATGTATTTATGTATGTATATATAATTTTATATGTGCAGTAACTATAATTTTACCTAGGTAATGTAATTTTACATGTGTAATATATTTTACATAAATGTGTATATGTGTGCATACATACCCATTTATGTCTAATAGTAGCCATCTTTAGGGCAGACAGGGGGCAGGGAAGAAAAAAAAACAAATTTACATAATAATTTTGTGTTTTTGCAAGGAGCAGCAAGTTATATGCAGTATAGTTTCAGTTTCATATGTAATGATTTTTTACTGTATTGTTATATAAATGCATGTTTTATTCTATAAATTAAAACAAAATTTTAAAAAGTGGTATCTGTAGAATTTGGTAAATGATTGGTCATGGAGGTGAGGGAAAAGTAGTTGAGAATGACATTTAGGTTGAAAGTCTAGGGGTTTGAAAGGATGGTTATATCCTTGACAATATTTTTAAGTTATTATAGACAGAAGAGAAGGTAAGGAAGAAAAGATAATGAATTCAGTTTTCGAATAATTTTTCTGCATTTATGAAATTCACAAGACGTCCAGATCAAAATTACCTATACGTAGTTGGAGATGTAGGACTCAAGGTGAGGAGAGAGCTTAGGACTAGATAGGTAAATCTGAGAATCATCTGTATAGAAATGATAATTAAATCTGGGAGAACTGATGAGATCACCAAGTGAAATAGTATAGAGAAAGGAGAGAAGATTACCCAGAACAGAGCTGTGAGGGATACCCATAGATAGTGTGAGTAGCTTGCATAGAAATCTTAGAAAGAAGAATGAAAAGTGGTTCACCTAAGTAGGGGGAGACTTAGGAGACAGTAGTGTCCTGAAATCCTAGAGAGGGGAGAATATTAATGAGAAGACATTTATTGATAACATTGTTCAGAGATATAGAGGGTTGAAGAAGAAATTAAGTTTAGGGGAAAAAAAGGACCAATTAGTCTGGGAAATTTCAGGAGTATCTCCACCCAAATAATGAATTCTGAGGTCAGATTGCAGAAATAAGAAGAGAATGAGAGTAAAAGTGGAAACACTGCTTTTAGATAATCTTCTCTATGAGATTAACCATGAATGAAATGTGTGTGAACTGTAAGCTCTCAGAACTTATCTCAATTTATTTTCTGTCTCTGGAAGATGATAATAAGGACATAAGGCATGTGCTCGTGGTGACTGAAAATTTCACACCATGTATTTTGTGACAGATACGCAAGCATACTGAAATAGGAACCAAAAATTCTACTATCGTTGCTGAAGTGTTCTGGGAGCAATATTTTTCAGTGTATAAACATCCTTCCAGGATTCATTTGCCAGTGTTGGGGAACCTGTGACCTCAAGGCCACATGTGGACTGCTAGGTCCTTTTATGAAGCCTTTTGACTGAGTTAAAGTTTTACAGAGCAAATCTTTTTAATAAGGGAATATCTTCTGTGAAGTTTGGATTCAGTCATAGGACCCCACCTGAGGATCTAGATAGTCATAAGTGGCCTTGAGGCAGAAGTTCCCCCATCCCTGATTGGATCAATGCCTCTCGGATTTTGAAAGCACACTATTAAAAGAGATATTAGTTTTGTCTAGTATCAAAGTAGCCTAGAACTGTACCTTAACAACCTCAAAAGGCCCTAGAGCAGTGGTTCTCAACCTTCCTAATGCCGCAACCCTTTAATACAGTTCCTCACATTGTGGTAACCCCCAACCAAAAAATTATTTTTGTTTCTACTTCGTAACTGTAATTTTGCTACTGTTATGAATTATAATGTAAATATCTGATATGTAGGATGTATTTTCATTGTTAAAAATTGAACATAAACCATACATTGACAACTGCTGCTCCAGAGCATAAGCATTTTAAACAAATATTACTGGATATTTTAGGGACATATACCAGAAAAGAATTCTTAGTAAAGCCAACATTTCTCATTACTAGTATATCAACTCTATCAGGAATAGTTCCATAGGTTTTGCACCATGCCTAATGAAGTTTGCAGAGAATAAAATTTACCTCTTGATTTGTATCTTTGAATTTTTGAGGTCAGAAAGACTGAAGACATTCCCAACTGATAATCAGTACCTCTCTATATATTGAGTACATATCTTCAAAGTTTAGCTCAGTAGAATACTGACAGAAAAGAAAAATGATAGCATGCTGCCTAAGTTTGTTGCCAAGACCTTGATCAGAGAGTCACAGTTCTGATAATGAATATTGGTATTTATGGGAAAGGAAGGAAGAAAGGCAGGAAAGAAGGAAGGATTTATTAACCACTCACTATGTGCCAGTCACTGTGTTAAGTACTTTACAAATATCATCTCACTTGATTTTCATGACAACTGGGGTGGGGAGGTGCGTGTAGGTGCTGTTGTTATTCTTCTTTTAAGGCTGAGGAAACCAACATACACAGAGGTTAAGTGACTTGCCCAGAGTCACACAACTAGTGAGTGTTTAATGCCAGATTTGAATTTAGGTCTTCCTGACTGTAGATCCAGTGATTTATCCTCTGTGCCACCTAGGTGTCACACAGATTTGCTGATTTGTGGAAATCTAAGCAAAACAACCTACTAATTTTTTCTTCAAACAATGGCTAAGACTCAGAGATATTTCAAGGGAAGATAACTTGGTGTACTGTAATCCAGACACCAGTTGAAAGTAAGGGAGAACCCTGAACCGACAGGATTTTTTTGACTAGACCTTTAGCTGGGAAGAGAACCACCATGCAGACACACCATTTAGACTGTAGAAATTCTACTGGCAAACCTGGGCATCCACAAGTTTGGGCTTACAAATAATGAAGTAAAGACTACCAACAATTCATATGATCAAATGTTCAAGCATGGGATCAGATAGCTCTAGAGTTTACTATTATTTAGTTTTAAATCTCTTTAACCTATGATCAGATTAATCTATGATATTGCTAAAGATCCTGGAGATATCATTACACAAATCAATCAAAAAATAAGCAAAGTTTGAACAAAGTCTAAATATATTTATTGAATCTAAATAAAACATTTCAACCAAATATGAACACCTCTATTAGGGCAGTTAGGCGACCCAATGGATCACGTTCCTGGAGTCAGGAAGACTTGAGTTCCAATCTAGTTTCAGTTTATAATAGAGATATCAAAACATACTAGAAAACTGTATAGGTCTATAGTATGCACATTTCTTTTCCTCTTTGTGATGCTAGACTACCAACCCTCTCAACAGAAACTGAATATGTTTGTTGGATCACTTACCCTACTTCTGTATAGAAAGGAACATGCCTGGTAATTTTTTTGTTGTATAGTCCTTCTATGTTACTACATGTGCACTTGGGGTGAAGAGGGAGAAAAGAGAAACTTAATGCTGCTGCTGCTAAAAAATAAAAATAAATAAATGAACAAACAAATAAATAAATAAATGCCTTTGGATCAACAATGCAGTATTCACAATGCCTACAGTAACTATAAGTATGCTGAGATGGTTATTAATCACAAGATGTAAGAGGCCCTCTACATGAGAATATGGCTAGAACATTTATTTAAATACCAGAAAACTGAGTCCCCAAATCAGAAAATTAAACCAACACAGTAGTTATGAAGTTGGCACATGTAGTTAAAGTAGTAAATACCCACATTCTCAAGCCTTCAAAACAGGACAGGATACCTCAAGCAAAGATCCTCCTCTCTTCACTCACAACAACTGCTCAGTGTTCAGGCAGCTTGCTCCCAGCAGCTCTAGCCCCCAGCAGTTCCTGGACCTGGCAGTCCTCAGCAGGAATCCTTACCAGAGATTCTGGAAGGCTCAAAGAAAAAGGAGTTTGTGACGCAACCACAGCCTTTGCCTCTGCTACTGCCACTGCTTCCAGTCACCATGGCCCAGACACAAACTTGGCTCCAGCTTTCTCTTGCTCCACCTCTTCCTGCTATGTCAGCAAGTTCAAGGGCCATGGGAGATCTTCAAATTCCAGTATCATTACAACCATCTACTATTATAATATTTGGAGAGATTCATCTGAGCTACATCTCTGAAAATTGTTTTATATTTTTTAAAATTATTATGCAAAATGTATGATGGTAAGACCAGTATGTTTCAGTGTCAAATTTACATAATCACTTAGTAAGATACCACTGTTTGTCCACCAGCATGTATTAGTTGCTATCAATTTTTATTAGGACTTTTTTAAATGGGACATTAATATAGAAGTTGAATATAAATAGAATAATTGATCCTTCTCTTCTTTTATGTATCCTCAGCATCAACATTTTTGCCTTTTGTATTTTCTACATTTTATTGATTTCATGTATTATACATTTAAGACCTTGGGTTCTTTGCAGTTTCTGCATCTCCTAATGTAGTTTTCCCAGGTGAAGGTAGAATAAGCTCAAGATCATAAAAGAGAGGTATACCAAAACTCACAATTTATCTAGTCCTTTGTACTCTTCTTCCAAGTTCTGTGTTCCCTTCACCTGATTATAGGATTAGGAAAAATTCTGGTCTTGCTCTTGTTAAGGTTTTTCAGTTGTGACCCACTCTCTGTAACCATATTTGTTGTTGTTGTTTAGGCAAAGCTACTGGAGTTGTTTGCCACTTCCTAAACCGGCTCATTTTGCAGATGAGGAAACTGAGGCAAATAGTGTTAAGGGATTTACCCAGTGTCATGTGGTTAGCAAGTATCTGAGGCCTTATTTGAATTCAGGACCATGCATCTTCTTTATTTCAGGCTTGGCACCCTACCCACTAGACCACTAGACCTGGTCTAGAGAGCTAGAATTACCATAGACTTGAGGGAATAAAAGCAGTATGTTTGACATCAATTTTGCTTGATTTTCTAAATTCACCACTGTCAAAGTTATAGTTTATGGTAAAAAAATGGTATAACCTCAGCCTTGAGCCCAGAAGTGTAAGAAATGGTATATAATCTGAATCTGGAGACTGGAGGAGATATTCATTTTCTGGAGACCAATTAAGTCTTTCTAACCACCAGTGTACAATTTAGCAAATTGCCTTTTTAGCACATTGAATAGGTCCCTGGCAACTCAGAAGTGTTAATTTACGCCAAGCAGTGAATAATTATTCTCTTTTTACTGATAGCATTCAATGTTTTAGAGGATTGTGAACTTTTATATTGAGTCATTGTGGTTATATTATCATAGAGATATCAAAACAGACTAGAAAAATAGCTAGAACTATAGTATCGGCTTTTCTATATCATTTCTTTGCCTCTTTACAATCCCAAACCACCCACCCTGTCAACAGAGACGGAATATTCTTGTTGAATCACTCACCCTACTACTGTATAATAGAGGGCATGCCCAGTGATCTTTTGTTATTTAGTCTATATTCCTATATGTATATTTGGGTTGGAGATGGGGAGCAGAGAATCTTCATGCTCCTAACAAGAGAATGAGAGGGAGAAAGGAAGAGGGAGAGAGAGAGAACTACTCCAATACTGGGAAATTGTTGTGTTTATCCTTCATTTTTGAAGAGGACCATGGCATCAGGGAAATAGTGATATGACTTGAAGTTGACTTTGATTTGAGTGAGGGAGGGCTATGCAAAGTCAAAAGCCTTGCTTTCTCCTCCATAGCCATCTAGATGCAGTGACCAGATATTCATTAGTATGACTGGAGATGACTTATGGTGCAGTGGCAGGCCCTGGCCCTTTTAGGCGAAGGCCTTTTCACTTACTCAAAGAAAGAAAAACCCACATTCAATGAGCAGCTTCTAGTCAGCAAAATCGACTTTGAAGGGGCTATACCTTGACTCACTTCTTAAAGGGGACCTCGCTCTAAATGAGTAAGTAAAAAGGCCTTAGCCTAAAAGGGCCAGCGTCTCCCATTGCATCATTGGTCATCTCCAGTTATTCTGATGAATATCTGGTCACTGAATTCAGATAACTCTGAAGGAGAAAGTGAATCTGTTGCACGGCCTTGCACAGCCCTTTCTCACTCAAAACAAAGTCAACTGCAAGTCATGTCATTCTTTCCCTGATGCCATGGTCATCTTGGAAAATGAGTATACTGAGCTCTCTGATTGGGGACCCAGCTATTTGAGCAATTCAGCTGTGATCTCACTCTCACTTTCCTTTTCCTTCTCTCCAAAGGAAGGTAAATGTTGATGGCCAGAAGCTGCCCATCTAACTTGGGGTTTACTGGCCAGATTCGTTCCCTCCCCTCCCCTCCCCTTCCCTCTATTTCCCTCCCCTTCCCTCCCTTTCCCTCCCTTTCCCTTCTTTTCCCTCCCCTTCTCTCCCCTCCCCTCCCTTCTCCTCCCACCCTCTTCCTTCCCTTTCCTTTTCCTCCCCTTCACTCCCCTTCCTTCCACTCCCCTCCCCTTCCATCCCCTTCCCTTCCATTCTTTCTTTACTTTCATTTTCTTCCCGTTCTTCTACTTGGAGATATAGTAGAAATGAGGACCAGCATGTGTATTTGTATTAACTTATGAAAGCATGATGTTCCTCCTTTATTCTCGTTCCCTGTACTTTATATGCATAATTTTGTTAATTGTGTACTTCTCTGGTGCATTAGCTTCTAGAGATAAGTGAATCAAATGATAAAGAACTTCTGTTTACATAATTTTAAAATATATCAAATATCTTTTTTTAAAAACAATCTTAAAGTATCATTTTGTTATCCAGTAATCATGCAAATGGTAGGTGGGTTTGGAAAGGGATGGCCAAAGGTTGTAGACTTTAACTTATTGATACAGTATTCTATTTGTAAGCCAGGTACAAAGATCTTAATTTTCTGTGTAGTAGACACTGGTGGGAGGCTGCATGTAACAGTAAAAAATATACTACATTCTTGTTCTGTCATCTCCTACTTGTGTGACCATGGTGCAAATCACTTTGGCAATTTCAAAGGGGCAAATTGAGGCTTGAAACCAAGAAATATTTCCTAACAATTTGAGTTGTCCAATGATAGAATGGCTCCTCAGAGAGGGTGTACTCTCCTTGGTATGATTGTTGTGCATGTTAGCATGAATATTTCTATTGTGGATTAGTTGGACTAAATCTCATCTGGGTTTCTCTCAACTTTTAAATTCTATATTTCTATGACTCAAGCCCTTTGCTTCAGTTTCTCCATCCATAAAATGAGAAATGTGGACTAGATGCTGAGTAATATCTTTTCCATCTCTAAATTGCTTTCTCTATAAAATACTCAATTGAAGATCATTTCAACATTCAGTGACAAAATGGTTTCCTTGTTAGATTCTCTCCTTTGTGGAAAAGCAGTATGGTAGAGTATCAACAATTCTGGACTTGGTGTCAGCAGACATCTGGTTTAAATATTCTCTCTAATACTTAGTAGCTGTAGCATAGTATAGCAATAGTATATAGTATAGTACAGTACAATACAGTACAGTACAGTGCAATATAGTATAGTATTGTATTATATCCTAATATAGGTGCATATAATATACACAAATCATGTTACTCCTCTTAGACTCAGTTTCTTCATCTGAAAAAATGGGGATTATGAATACCTAGAATGGGATAACACACAAAGCACTGTTCCTAAGCCATTTAAAAAATTTTCCCTTAATTTATTTTGTGATGGGTTTGTAGTAGCTATGCCTTTAACTTGATACCTATTACAGGATTCTACTCTCCCTTGGCCTATTTTTCTCATCTCTGTCAGAACCACCAGCCTTCAGTGAGGAAGGGTCAATATTAAGGGACATGAGGAAAGTGGTGAGTCTATTGAAAATATATGAAAGGCAGAATTATTTTAAAGATAATTAAGATTAATCCATTTATAAATTTTAGGAAAGACAGAGTTTCTATATACAAATAAATCCAATTTAGGATAGTATAAACTAAATCCACACATAGGTACTGAAATCAGTGGTAAATACTGAGATTTTGTTTTTTAAAGATATAGATCATGGTCCACAGAGGTCAACAGCCTTTGCCATTGCTTTTTTCACCTTCTGGATGGCAGATCAACTTTCTTAATGCCTCTGGTTTCAACATTTGCCACTGATCCCATACTCTGAGCCCACATACCTATTAATAGAAATGGAAGAAAACACTTTTAAATACTCAGTTTTTTTCCTTTTCTTTTTATTTAACTTTTGTTTATTTTTAGTTTACATCATTCATTTCCACAAGACTTTGAGTTATAAATTATACATATATATATATATATATATATATGTGTGTGTGTGTGTGTGTGTGTGTGTGTATTTATATATATATAAACATTTGATTTTAGAAATTTAAATTCTAGATTCTTTCCCTTCCTCCCTCACCACCCACTCACACTGTAAAGACAAGTAATTCAAAACAGGCCATACTTGTGTAGTTACACAGAACATCACCACAATGGACATATTTTGAAAGACTGACTAAATTTCCCTCCTTCCTATCCTGCCCCTCAACTTGTTCTATTCTCTACTTTGTTCCTGTCCCTTTACAGAAATGTGTGCTTCCAACAACCCACCCCACCCTAGCCTGCCCTCCCCTCCAACATCCCCCCTCTCATCCCCTTCCCTCCTACTCTCCTGTAGGACAAGGTACCCATTTGGGAGTGTATGCCATTCCTTCCCTGAGCCAAATTCAATGAGAGCAAGGTTGACTCCATTCCCTTTTGCCTTCCTGTTTTTCCCCTCCATTGTATCAGTTATCCCTTGCCTCTTCTCTATGGGATGATTGACCCCATTCTATCTCTCCTTCTCCTCTCATTCCATTCCTATCCCACTTCTCAATTTCACCTTTGAAAATATCACCCCTTCCTTTGAAAATATCACCCCCCACCCATACTCAAATATTTTAAAGAACTTTCTCCTTTTGAGAATTTTCCCTCATAATCAGCAACTCAAACTAGACTATTTTCCTGGTTGGCTAAAATGAGACAATGTATAAAGTGGCTAGCATGTTTTAAAGTGCTATATAAATTTTGCTCTTAGAATTGTACTTTATATTATCAGATGTTTAATGTTGTTTGATTGACTTTGTCAATGTCTATTGAAGTTGTCTTTTGAATGGTATAGCTAAATATAGGGATGGTGATCATGGATTTTATTGGCATATAAATTGAAAGGCTAAATATGCTTTCTGAGGTTATTTGGCCTCTAAGTATAGAAGAAAAATTTTGAAATGAAATATTTTTTTTCACTTGATGGTCAACTTTCACAATGCCATTGTGGTTCACTGCTAAATATTTGACAGTCCTTGTTCCAAAAAGATGAACTCATCAAAAAAAAAGAAACATGTTAATGAGAGAGAATAACAAACTAATGTGTTCATTTATAAATCTTAAACAACCACATTTTCTTGTTTTCTTTCTGTACATTTTAAATTGTTTTTTTCCAATAAACATATTTATTTTCTCTATGTCCTATCTCATCCTCAGTGAGAAAGGAATTACAAAACCCTAAATTGTCCAAGAAAAATATATAATCAAACAAAACAAATCATACACTCACACACACACAGAATATACAATACACATTATAATGTTCAAGTTATTACTGGGGGGTTAAATTTTAGATATAAATGTGAAAGTGGCTTTATTTAATTTTTTTAAAGAAAACACAATCACTAAAGCTTTGGATAGTTTCTCCCGATCTTGACCACCAAAATCCAATAACAAGTGTAGGTCTATTTGCTCACTGTGAAAGCTTGAAATACTTGGCCCAAGCTCTGCACTTCACTTGGTTTATCTGAGCCATATCCTTGAACCTTTATAAGTATGTCCCAAATTGAACATAATAGCTATTAAGAGATTGAATCCCTAAGAACTGAGGTGTTACCTGAATATATAAAATTTCTGAACACCATGAGTCTATATTATAACCATTACTAATGAGCATAGCAGTTGAACATTGGAAGAGATCCAGAGTGAAACCTAAAAAAATTACTTGGCATTCAATGAATTACTTAGCATTTTAAAAGAATAAAAGCTCTCTGGCTTCCTACAAAGAATCTGTAGCCTTCATTGCAATACTTTGAAGAAAGAGGTCATTTATAAATGCTGTCTTTATATTTAGGAAACGATTAGGAGATGCAGCTGCAGCCTTTAATGACTTTTAATAAAGCATGCTATAAAATGCAGTAGCACTGAATGTTTAGCAGATGATACTGTGACAAACCATTACAAAATGTCATAAGATCGATATACTGGTTTGTTAAAATAGCATATGTGCCCCTGCATTTCTAACATTTCTGCTATTTTTGTATATTCTACAAGGAGAGATTTCCTTGCACCTTAATACATAGTTTTAATGGATCACAGTGTTATATGAATCACTGTCATTATACTTGTGAAATTTTGGCTGCATCTTTATTCAAATGAAAAAGCTCAGTTTCACTACATATTACAGTCATATTATAAAGTAAGATTCTTGTGTGATAGGAAGCCATAAATGCAATCATTCTTTTAATTTTCCATATTCTCTCCTAAAGAAAGGAGAGATCACTTCTTTTTGAGCAACTGTCACATTTAGCATTGTCATTAGAATTTGGCTTTTGCTGAATCTGCCCAAAAGTTCTGAATTATTGTATCAAAAGAATAGTCTACTGAAGGTAGAAGCAGCTAAACATAGCATTCTGCTGATTTCTGGCTTTTGAACAATTGGTGATCAGAGGGGTGCTCTATCTTGCCCAATATTATACAAATAATACCTAGACTCAAACTGAGATCTCTTATTTCAAATTGATTTCTCTTCACACTTCATAATGCTTTGTGTCTAGAAAATGCAATTATTTTATTCAAGGAAATAAATATAAACTGGCAAAAGAAAAAGGAGAAATAATACATTTTAGGCCACAAAAAGGCTTTAAAATTATTTCATTCAACATTTTCATTTTATAAAAGAAATGAAACAGGGGTGGCTAGGTGGCACAGTGAAGAGAGCACTGACCCTGGAGTCAGTAGAACCTGAATTCAAACCTGGACTCTGACACTTCACACTTACACAAACACACACACACACACACACACACACACACACACTTCACAAGTGTGATCTTGGGCAAGTCACTTAACACCAACTGCCCTTCCCTTCCCCCTCCAAAATAAAAGCCAAAAAAGGAAGAAATAAAGCATACAGCGACATCAGCATTGTGAATTTAGATTCACTGACTCTAAATTGTATACTGTTTTATTGCAACATTTCCATTCTTGAAGAAAAATATTATTCTTCTGTCTTCTGCACTAGTATTCTTTCAACTTCTCCATACACATTTGAGACAAATAGATATTGTTGATTCAGCAGCTACCAAGGTTTCAAGAGCTAGAAGACTAAATGAAGATTTCTACTGATGTACTTTGAAGTAGACAGAACCAATCAGAGTGTACTTTGGAGCTAAGGAGAGGAGATTTTTAGTTGAGTGTCGTAGGCATCTGGGCTCAGCTCAGTGCTGCTTAACAATATTTCATAAAAGTAGTGTGCTATTCAAATTTGAGGATGACATAAATCAGGAAGAATATTCCACAAACTAGCTAACAACATAAGAATCACAAAATATTCTAGCAATATAGAGGAAATTTAATAGAGATAAATGATAATTTTCATACTTGGTTTAAAACAAATAAAATTCACAAGTCAGATATGGGAGGAACATGAAAGTTAAAAGTCAATCTGAAAATACTTTGCTAGTCTTGTGTAACAGGTTTAATATTAGTCAAAAGTGAGACATGTCAGCCAAAAAAAAAGCAAGAGTGGAGTTAGCTGTGTTAAGAGAGGCCTAATTTGCCAGACTAAGAAGAATGTTCCCTCTTTTCTCTGGTGAGAAAAAAACCTGGAAAACTATCTCTTCTGGATGTCAGATTTAACAAAAATAATACTAATAAACAGATGCAAGTTCAAGTGAAATTGACTGGAATATGATACATGTAGATTGGTTGAAGGCATGAAGAATGATTAACCTAGAAAAGAGAAGATTAATAGAGGCATGATGGCTGAATATATATTTGAAGGTCTATCATGAAGGAGGTACTAGGCCTACTTGATGTGACCCAAGGGGGGAGAACTAGGAGCAATAGATGGAGGGTGAAAGAAGAAAAAATATGTTTGTAAGGAAAGGATGTAAAGACAACCTTTTTAAGAACTGGAAATATCTCAAAATGGAATAGGCTGCCTAGGACTGATCAGAAGGGATCTTTAAGCAAAGCCTAGTTGGCTTCTAGACAATATATTGGAGCAGTGATTCTTGGACAGTAATGGGAATAGATATTTTTTCCCAGGTATTCCTTTCACCTATTAGTTTGTATCCCTCCTATATCTAAAACTTCTTCATTCAAGGTCATACAGAAAATATAATAGATTTTTTTCAAGGGAAAAATGCTCCTATGAGAATGCCAGTGCATTCCATCACATATTACATTTTAGTTAAAGGCACTATACACATATCATGTAATTTTATCTTCACAACTATGCCTACTGTCTGGTATCTATAGGGGTAGTGGTTTACCACTCACTGGATGTCTTCAAGTGAACTCTTGATAACTTGTATTGGAGAAAAAATTTCATTCAGGTACAGATGGAAGGGGATTGCTTCTGATGTTCCTTCCAAATTTCTGAGTTTCTGATATGTAACTCTTTTGTGGAAGTATTAAGAGACAGCAAAGTGGTACAGTGGATACCGCAGGATGACGTGAGTTCTAATCCAGCATCAGGTTTATTAGATTTGTTTGGGCAAAAAATTTTAAAGTAATCATTTCATATGCATATGTGTGTTTAAAATAGTACATGCCCTTTGACCCAATTGTATCACTGATAACTCTATTTCCTAAAGAGATCAAAGAAAAAGGAAAAGATCTTATGTGTACAAAAATATTTATAAAGTTCTCTTTGTTGTGGAAAAAAGATTCATGACCATAAAATGAAGAATATCTGAATAAGCTATATCAAATATAATGGGATATTACTATACAGTAAAAAAGGAGGAAATACATGATTTCATGGAAATTTTCATGAGACATGGACTTTTTTTAAAAAAGACATGTAGTCTGAAACAAGCAGGATCAAAGAGCTACTTTATTATAACGTTAGTATAATAAAAATTAACACCTTTAAAAACTTTTATAAGGTGATGAAGAATGAGATAAGCAGAATCAGTAGAATAGTTTCAACAATAACAATAATGGAAAAACAAAGAAAATTGGAAGCTATAAAACTATAGTAGATATAGTGATCATTTATAATTCCAAAGGATTGATGAACCATACTATCCACTTCCTGACAGAGAAGTAGAAAGATTTAGAATTTATAATGAAACATCTATATTTTTGCACATGATGAAATTTGGTTTACTTGATTATGACTATTTGTTACAAATACTTAAAAAATATCTTTTCCCCGTTTTTAATAGGGTGGGAGGAGTGCAAGGAAGAGAAAATAAATTTCTGTTTATTATTACTATTTTTGCAGAAATATATTAGTGGAATGTTACAAATGTAGAATGTTGAATGCACTTTCAGATGTGGTCACTCTATTGTATCTTTTTCTTAATTGTTTTGCTTACTTACAAGATATCTGTCATGGAGTAGCAAAAATATGAATACCACTAAAGTGTAAATATAAAATATATCAACAAACATTTTAATATAAAATCTGGCCTTAGACATTTCCCAGTTGTGTGAGATTTGGCAATTCAAAATCTGTCTGTCTTTTCTCATTTGTAAAATCATGAGAATTATTGCATCTATTTAACATAATAATGATACCTGTTCTGAGGATAAAATGAAATTATATCTGTAAGACACGATGGAAACCTTAAAATTCAATAAAAATAAAACTTATTTTATCAATATTAAGAATGGATTTTCTATGTGGGTATGCCATAGAAGTGGGTTCCTGTTAACATCTTTTTCTTCTATGTTAATTGTCACCTAAGGATATCTAAGGCACTGAAATTTTCTTTTCTCATTTTTTATTAACGAAATAATGTTTTGATTCCACTATTATTTAGTTGCCAGTTAAAATATTCAAATATTCAAATCCGTGATTGCATGAGTATTAGTATTTTTTACACTGATGATTCCTGGGAAAATTCTAGAACAGGTCGCTAAAGTATTGCTTAGTGAACATTTACAAAGGGAAATAGTGGTTACAAACAGCCAATATGACTATTCCATTCACCAGACATCTCTACTGGACTCTTTGCTTGACCCTTTATATGACAACATTTTATAAATGACCTCAAATAAATGTATAAATAATATCTTCACCCAGTTTTCAGATGATGCAAAACTGGGAAGGATAATGAAATTAATTAATGAGAAAATTATCTTAACAGTTTAAACCATTGAACCTCCTTATTGGACACTAAAAACTGGTTGTCCCTTAAATTTAACATTTTTGAAGTAATTTGAACTAATCTTTTTTTTGGTCTAATAAGTTTTATTCTCCTTAAAATAGCGTTTGTTGTTTTCCAATTACATGTAAAGACAATTTTTAATGTTCATTTTAAAAGTGTTTTGAATTCCCAATTTTTTCCCTTTCTCTCTCTTCTTCCCCTTTCATAAAACAGTGAGCAATTTTATATAGGTTATATATGTGAAATCATGTAAAATATATTTCTGTATTAGTCATGTTATGAAAGAAGAAACAAATCAAAAGAGGAAAATGAAAAAAAAAGTTAAAATAGTATGCTTCAATCTGCATTCTGACCCCATTCTTTCTCTGGATGTGAATAACATTTTCTATTATAAGTTCTTTGTAATTGTCTTAGATCATTTTATTGCTGAGAAGAGCAAAGTCATTCTATATTTGATCATCACCCAATGTTGTTGTTACTGTGTATGCTACTCACTTCACTTCGCATCAGTTGATGGAAGTATTTCCAGCTTTTTCTGAAATCTGCATGCACATCATCATCACAATAGTATTCCATTACATTCATAAATGACAATCAATGGGCATCCGTTCAATTTTCAATTCTGTGATACCACTTAAAAGAGATGATATAAATAATTTTGTACATATACATACTTTTACCTTTTTATGATCTCTTCAAGATACAGTAGTGCCATTACTGAATCAAAGCATATGCACAATCTGATTGCCCTTTGGGCATATGAACTAATTATCTTGCTCTCCAAAACTCTTCCTCAAATTTAGAGTTCTTCAAAAGTGGAATAACTTGCTGTGAAAAGTAGTTTCATGATCCATGGAGAGTTTCAAGCAGAGGCTAAAAGACCATTTGTCAAGCATATGATGAATAAGTAGGTGAATAAAGCATTTATTAAGTACTTACTATGTCTCAAGAATTGTACTAAGTGCTAGGGAAATAAAAATTAAGCAAAATAATTGTCCTTACCTTTGAGAAGTTTGCATTACAATTTGAGAAGATAACACATAAAGAGGAAACTGTAGGTTCGTGGAAATTTTTTTATCCACATGTGCAAAAGGCAGCTGGCAAGGAGGAGAAGTCCAGAGAGTGATTCAAGTCAGGAGTAATGTGAGGCATGCCTGGGATTTCTCCTATTAGGGATACAGTCACCAGTTATGTAAAGGAGGCTTTCAAGGCATAATTATCTTTGGAGTAGGTAGGCAGCTCACCGGGAGGAGAAAAAAACATGTAGAATGACATGAGTATTCCTTTGGTGTATGAATTGAAGAACGTTGATGGCAGTTCCTCTGCCATCCTGCAAATACTACAGTTCTGTGATTAATGAGGAATAACTTTTGTTGAACACTGCATTGAATCTTCTCCTTGACAGTGATTAATATTTTAGATAAGAGTTTTTTCCTGATATTGAGTTATCCAAAGAAGGAAAAGATCCCAAAGGTTTATATGTGTGTATGTGTGTGAGTGTGTGTCTTATTTATACTCCCAAAAGATATTATTTAGTAACATCATTGACAGAACATAAACAAACATCAACTGACACATCTTCTTTCCATTTATCTAAAATGTTTATGAGAATAGTGTGTATGTGTGTTAGAGGCATTAATAGTGAGGGCATTGGTAAGGAAGAGGATGGTTCCAGTAGCAATATCCCAGAAGATATTACAACTTTATATATACAC
Source organism: Pseudocheirus occidentalis (assembly GCA_028646575.1). Classification (NCBI taxonomy): domain Eukaryota; kingdom Metazoa; phylum Chordata; class Mammalia; order Diprotodontia; family Pseudocheiridae; genus Pseudocheirus; species Pseudocheirus occidentalis. The sequence goes on from CM053594.1 coordinate 197,821,827, forward strand.
AAATGATTGAAAAGAGAATAAAAGATCTCATTGCACTTATTAGTCTGACTATAAAAAAGAATTTAATAAAGTAAAATACTATCTTTTCACATAGCTCTTATTCTACATATTTCAAAATTATTTATGCTGCTTTGAAATGTATGACTATGTAAATGTGTTTTGTTAACCTATTGTTATTAATATCAATCATAATTTAGAACTATAATATGCAAATATGCATGTCATATAAGTAAACATCATACCATTATGATGATGATGATGATGATTTTAATTCCACAGAATAGATACTGAAAGTTTTTAAGAGATTAAAAAAATACTTAGTTATAAATATAGCCCAAATCTACAAATGATTACATCATGATAGTATATATAACACTATTCCAAAAACTTTAAAAATTCTCTCCTAAAAGAGGATGCTCACTAAGCATACTGTTCAAAAATTAATTTAAAAAAAGCATTGACCACCATTTGAAGAGTAGTTATTTGTTTTGCAGTTAGGCACCATGCAAAGTGTCTTTACATGCCGTATTGTAATGTATCACAACTTTCTTTTTCTGTCTAAGTTTATTGTAGATATATAGGATTCTAAAGGGAAACTGAGTTTACATTCTCACAATATGACATAACCCTCTTGATTCCATCCTTATTTAGACATGTGAGGTGGCAGCATGGGAAACATAAAGTATGAAAGATGGAAAATTTGGAAATGGAGGTAACCAAATAGCCAGAAGTTTGGGGCAGCACATGAGTTTATATGTGAATGAAGCTAAAATGAAATTACAAACATTTATTAAATGACCGATGTATGCAGAGCACTGGTTAGGCATTAGGGGAAATACAATGGTTTAATAGATAAGGTCCCCCCCTTTAAGAAGACTTTAGTACGGAGGTAGGGGAATGTGATGAAAATAAGACAAGGTTATGCAAATTTAGATAGGAAAGATGAAAAAGAGCTAAATGAAGTTTGACAAAGAAGATCAAGAAAGGATAAATTGTGGAGGATAGGTTTAAATGTCTAATACAACTTAGAAATCCATCCACTCTTGTTCCCTCATTGACAGTTGGGAAAATTAAGGTCCAGGGAAGGGACAACTTCACAAAATCAGGGGAATTAGGTGGTAGTCATTATTTGAACCCACATCTGACTCCAAATCCAGTACCTGCTCTATTATATCAAAATAGCTTCTAAAGAATGTGTCAGATTTCAGCAGGTGAAATGGTGGTAAAGGGTATGCATTCATAAAAATGAGCAAAATCATGGAAGCTGCAAATTTAAATATATATTCAGAGAACAAAGCATGATAGATTAGTACACAGTTTTCTGGAGCAAAGAGTGCATGGAGGAGAGTAATGATGAGCAATATGGCTTAAAAGGTAAACCGACATCAAATTTTTGAGAACCTAGAATGTTAGCAATAGTAGTTTGAACTTCATTCAGAAGATAGTGGTAAACAAGCACAGAAAATAATCATGAGCAAATGCTCATGTATAAGGATGCATATGCTCCTATACCATTCCTATGCCTAAGGAACATTACTCTCACAGGCATATTGGTTAGAGGGAGGACTAAATTGAGGTTAGAAATATTGCCTTGGAAATTTTAAGTGTATATGTATAAGAGTCCAGATTAGCCCTCCTTTTTAAGTTGCATTTGGAAGTTGTGATGGCCCTTCTCAAACTAAGAGGGAAAGGGATATGATAGAGAAACAGAAGTATGGGGGAATAATAAGAAAAAATGTGAATATATTGACTTGGGTATCATCATTAGTAAAAACAAATAACTCCATGAGCATTCTAGACTTACATAGGTAAGGCTTTGAAGCCAGTTAAATTGTCTCAATTGTTTCCAGACGGTAGAATTCTCTGGAATATAGCATACCTATAAGAGTGCCTCAGAACTTTCAAAGATTTCAAAACGTGGAGATTTATAAAAACAAAATAAAACAAAAACCGTTATTTTGTAAGGTGAAGCAAATATACATTCAAAAAAATGAGTTGCCTGTGTTCTCAGTATAGGTTGTCATATAAAATCTGACCACTATTCTGAACATGATAGACATAACCTCTCTTGGAAAGCTGTATCTAAATTAGAACCCTTCAAAATCATTGCTTATAAAATTGTGATATCAATAATTGCAACTTAACTTGCATCTTTTATCTAACACCAAAAAGCTTGCAAATATGATTCCCCAGGTAGGACAGAATGCTATATAATGGTTTGGTTATAATGTTAGAGTATAGCACTATATATAAAATTGTTTAACATAAGATGAATAAAATCAAGGTTTGTATAACCTTTTATGTAACTTTGTATGGTATAAGCAATTTCACCTTTTCATTCTTCTTTGCCTTTTAGAGAATTTAAACTTGTCAGTGATGTAACCTTGCTTTCCCACACCTACTTCGAATTTATGTCTTAGTACATCATTTGTATGTGAAGTTTTTCTTCATACTTACATCTAATGTTCCCTAAAGGAGCCAGTCAATTGATACAATATATGTATCTGAACTGCCTACTAGGTGACAGGTATTATGCTAAATGCAAGAATTTTGACCCTTAATGGTTATATTGTAATTGGGAAAACAATACTGACAGAAAAATACAAAATATAGGCATAAAGACAGCATTTATGATGGCATGAGTGTAGGGAAACTTCTAAATGAGGAATCTTCCTCCAACAATACAGATTGGCCTCTTCTCTGAAATTTTAAAATCACAGAGAGCTATTTAGAGGACTGAGAGGTTGTCTCAGATCTCATAACAAGTATGTGTCACAAGTATGACTTGAATTGGTCTTCATGGCCCCATCTAGTACATCAAGTTGTTATACAGTATGATTTGAGGGTAGAAAGACTACTAACAGGGTGACTAGGTGGTACAGTGAATAGAGCACTGGCCCTGAAGTCAGAAGCACCTGAGTTCAAATTAGGCCTCAGACACTTAACACTTACTAGTCATGTGACTTTGGGCAAGTCACTTAACCCCAATTGCCCTGTCTTCCCTGCTCCAAAAGGAAAAAGAAAGGGAAGAAAGACTATTAACTGCATCTGGAAAGACTTTGTGATAGATGACTGCATTGTAATTTAAATGCAATTAGGGAATCGAAAAGTTGGAGATGACAGATTTTCAAATGCTTTTTTTCCCTCTTGCATATGTTTCTCTTCTCTCATGGAAAGCATCTCATGAATCTTTGTCCGTCCAAGTTAAGTCTCTCTTAATGCTGACATCTCTTCCTTCCAACTTTTTTTTTTCTCTTTCTGACTTCACTCTTTCCATCTCATATCTAATTAGGAACCAAGACACTGTCAGTTTAAACTAGTAGACCCACATTAAAGGATTTCATTTGGCACTATGAAGACCCAGTGGTAAGGAGCATTGTAACAAGTCATAACTGCATGAAGTAGAGCAGGCATAAAGTAGAAAATCAACTGCTAGTGTTTCTTTCACATCTATTTACTTCTCATGCCCAAAGACACCACTCTAGGTAGGAGAAGTAAAAGGTTAAAAAAGGACAATATACATACCTACTTATCCTTGCACTTAATCAGGGTTAAAACCATTCTCCTTTGCTTCTTGTGCATGGCATTATCTTATTTTTTCATTCACTAAAAATATACTGGCCACCTCTCGTGATTCATTGGGTAGTCTTTGTTGTTCTGTTGTCATACACACAAGGGTAGGAGAACTAGAAGATATTCAGCAGTGGGTTCAGTGGGTTTTCTTGTGGAGGCAAATTGGCTTCCTAACAAGATTCTAGCTAAAATCTTCTCTCTCATGTAATATTTGTAAAAAAAAAAACCAAACAAACAAACAAAAAACATTATTCCAGCCGACTACAATGAAAGTTGTGCAGATAAAGAGCATGAAAAAATAAGAATTGAACAGAAATGAGAAGGCATGCATGCATTGATTGGTGTTGGAGGATTACCTACATCAGTAAGATCAGAAATCCATCAAAGTGTTATGTACCTACTCCTGGCATTGGTATACAAACAATAACAACATTGCCCTTCCCTTAAAGGAACTTAGTGTTCATTTGAATGATGCAAAATACACGTATTTGAAAAGTTAAATAACATTAATTTGGGTTTCTGTCAAATGAAAGCCCCTAGTCAGTGAGCTTTATAACAATTTAGAGCAGGGAAAATCATCTTTGGCTAGATTGTAGAGGCAGACTCTGAAGATGTACTATTTCAAATATTTTGCTTTATATTGTAATGCATTGAGGCAATGATCGTGTCTTGGAGTGTATACTATTCCCCAATGTGTAGTAAGTGCCATAATGGTAGTTACAACTTTTTCAAATAGAACACAGTATTGCCATAATTATTTCCATAGTAGATTAGAAAATTTCCCCACAAGAGAAAAGGAAACTTTGAATTCTCCCCCCCCTTTCTTCAGGATAAGCTTTGGGAAAATAAAATAAAATAAAATAATATAAATATAAGTATCTTATTGGGGGAGTTTCAGTTCCTCCAGACAGATAGAGGTTTAAAATAATTCTGCAAGGAAGAGAAACTTCACCAGAGTCCTTCAAATCAGGCAATTAGTTTCAGATAGGCTTGATGACTGGGGCTTGTAAGGAGAGCTCTGAGAAGGATTAAAAAAGAAATTTAAAATCAACTGTCCTTTTATTTCTTTCCCCAGGGAACTGCTGCAAGTTAAGTTTTCCAGTAGGCTACTTTTGATCTCCATGAGAGATTTGAGAAATCAAATGCCAACAACTCATTTATTATCAGTCAAAATTAAAATTATTCTCTCTGTAACTTCTAAAGAGCAGGGTATGAAGACAAAGGAAGCCAAAATATATGGTTACAAATGTAGTAGGTTCTGAGTGTCTTTGAGGGACATTGTAAAAAAGGTTTCATGTGCAAATGTTTCCTTGTTGCTGGTGGAAATTTCACTATTAACATTTGTTGTTATTTTTCTTTTCATTTTGAATATTCTTGTTTTGAGATACAATCACACTTCATGAGGGATGGTCCAATAGAACTCAGCAGTGGTACTTTATAGGCAAAAAGAAGCTAATGGTATCTTACTGTGTGTTAGAGACCATGTTCAGAATATGGGAGGACATACCCCTGCCAAATACACTGATCTGGTTGGCATGTTATGAAATATTGTGTCCCAGTTCTCAGTACAGTCATCCCTGCAAGGACACTGACCAAATGTAAAATGTACAAGGGGTTATCAAGATGGCGAAGGTCTCAAAGATGGGTTAAAGTAAATGAGCCTGGTTAGCTTAAGGAAAGCTTAAGGGAACTATACTTGTCTTGATGTATTTGGAGGGCCCTATGTGGAAAATGGAAATGCATTGGACTAGTTAGCCTCAGAAGTCAAAATTAGGACCCAATAGGTAGAAGTTGCAGAGAGACAAATTTCAATTTGATATAGGAAAAAAATCTTTCATAATTATATCTTCCCAATAGTAGAACGGGCTCCCTTAAGGGATAGTTGTCTCTTTTTCACTACAGATCTTCAAATAAAGTCTTCTTGACAAACTCAGCTCAAGAAATATTTATGAAATGTCTACTACATGCAGCTATTGAATGAAGACAAAAATGACAAATTGTCTTTGCTCTCAACTATCTTATATTTTACATGGGAATAAAACACAAACACAAGGCAATTTGAGGAGGTAGAGAACAGTTACTGTTGGGAAGAATCACCCTTTTATAGGCAGAGGTATGCTTTGTAGAACTTTGCGTACTAAAAAGATCCCATTGTATAGAAATATATGACTGAAATTCCATCATTAAAACTGTTGTTACTCATTCCTTTTTTAAAATGTACCTATACATTATGGGGTAGAGAAAACTTAAAGGTGGACCAATAATTGAAGGAGACTTAACAATTTTATAAGGTTTGAGAGAAGATATTCAATGATTCACACTGATGAATTTTGATAGAAACTGAGATTTCTCTCAACTCTCATATGGATGGCCAACTAATGATTAAAGGGCTTGCATCCTTTGCATAACAAGCTGGTCAGTGCTAATCTGTTTCTATAGATGTTCCTAGCTATGCTACAGTGTTTGGCAGAGAGCATCATTAATCTATTTCTTTTCATGCCACTGATTGCAATTCTAACAATTCAGCTTTCTTTATAACTGTTGCCTCAGCATTCTACTTTTGTCCACTTTTTGAAGAAATCCAAACTAGGAGGTTTGTATTACTCTGAACATTCTGCTAGACAGCCGCATTACCCAGGGATGTTTTGATAGAGATGCTGAATGAGATAAGGGGTAGATTAGATGGATGCTCTGGCCTAGTCCACCTTAAGTGTTGGGTGATGCTGGGAAATGCCTGTTATCTCAGTTAAATAGTCTACAGAATTTAGCAAAAATCTTTTCTCCTAGAAGTTATGAGATAGTTCAAGAATGATGATGAGACTTTTAGTGGTGAGACAAGAGAAGATGGAAATTAAAACAAGTTTCACCTATTTGAGATTTAGCTTAGGACTAACCCTTATTTTTGCTCATCAGGCTTACGGAATAATGATAATACCAGGATGAATGGGTCAATAATATTTTTTTATATCTAAGTATTAAGATGAAAAGTAATTTATGGTATGAAATCAAAGCTTACTGGGAGTCAGTAATGCCTAGATTCTAACCACCCTTCTGATTGTAACCAGTGTCAGACTGGGAAATTTAACTTCTCAATTTCTTAGATATTTTTCTAATATTGCAAATTGAAGAACACTTGCTGATTTGTGTTGGTAAAGTGAGTTTTCTCACTAGGAGTACGTTATATCAGTGAAATCAAATGTATGGACTTTCAAATCTCTAAGTCTTTAAAATAAATGCAAAAATAACCATTATCTCGAAAAATCAATCAGCAAACATTTCTTGAAAATGCCTTATGTCATGTATTAGTAATGCAAAGTAAAAAAAAATAAAATAAAATCCCTGATTTCAAGGAATTTATCTGTTAGTGACACATCCTTTGTCAGCTTAGACTTCATGGCCTTTGTTGTCAATTCCTACATTAATTCTATGATTATATGATTCTGTGAATGAGATGAATTTTGTTTTTAACCTTTTTTTAGATGAATTTTCCATGACTTAAATCACAGAACCAGAGTGTATAACAAATCACTGAAGAAACATATAGGTGTTCTAGCATTATCTATTTTCCCCTATTTTTCATGCAAGCATCAATTTTTCATTGATAAAAATAATTATAGTATATAAAAGTCTTTCTATTAAAAACTAAGAGACACAGTTCCTTGTACTATAACATAGAGTTCAAAATATTCTTGGGGATAAGACAAGTATACTGTACTTGATCTGAGGCAGTGTTGGGGATCCTGTGGCCTCAAGGTCAAGGAACATGTGAAACTCTAGGTCCCCAGTTGTGACCCCTGGATTGAATTCAAACTTCACAGAACAAATCCCCTCAATAAACTTATTTGTTCTGTAAAAATTGGACTGAGTCAAAATATCACAGCAAAGGACCTAGAAGGGAGGCCATATGTAGTCTTGCCTCACCACCTTGCCTTCCCTACCCCTGACTGGGGTATTATCACAAATAAGTTTTTGTCCGCAATCACCTGAATATAACATTGTAATAGTAATCAGTTTATCAGATTCTTAGCACTTAGTAAGTTAGGGCTAAGTAGTACCTAGCAACTTAGGGTTAAGTATGGAAGGTGTTAACCTGTCCATTGT
>CM053594.1:197835679-197880498 GCA_028646575.1 Pseudocheirus occidentalis
TTTTTTTCCTGAAGCAAAGACTTTTCTTTATGAAACTAGCAGGAACCTTTTTTTCATGCTTGAATTAATTGTTAAGATGAATGTGATCACAAATCCTCATCTTTCAAGTTATTGAATTCAGCCATTCACAGCTATTTCATGTAGATCTAATGTATGCTACCAGACAAGAGGGAGTTGTAGGATTAATATGAATACCTAAAAGAAATAACTGAAGTCAAAGGTTTCTCATTCACATCTTCACTTTGCCTCTTGTTTCATATGTACCAAATGAGTTACAACTCATTTGACCTATGATTCTCAATTCCCTTTTCTTTTAATGTGAAAGGACTGGATTAGATGACCTTTAAGATCCACAGTGACACAGTGGTTCCATGAAAAATGGAAATTCTGATTCCTTCCTTGGTAGGCTTTTGTGTGCCTGCAGTTATAAGACATATATAAAATAATTGAAAGAAAATAATATTATACATATAATAGAAAATGTATTTATAATAAATTATATATATAATATCATATGCAATCACGTATATATGTGTATTTAATATGTGTATATGCATATATGTTTATAAGTATTCATGTGTGTGTGTGTGCCTGTTTTTGTATGCAAGCACACGTACCACAGTTATAAATATCCTATCATCCTAACCTGAGTGACAAAAATGGAATAAAAAGGAATAAATAACAGAATGTATGGTAAAGTACATCATAGGACATTAGTTAATGCAGAGGTCTCAGCTTCTTGCAGGTGCTTTTCTTTTTGCATGCCTGCTTTTGAAAATGTCACAACTTTAAAAGTAGTGTTCTTGATTTTCTCACATGTGAATTCATGTGAAAAACTGATTTTTTTGTTGTTTTTTAAAATTTGTTTATTTTCTCATTTGCAACACTCATTTCCATGAGATTTTGAGTTACAAATTTTCTCCCCATCTTTCATCTACCTACTACCCCAAAACAGTGATCCCACTGTATAGCACCTCCCCCAATCTGCTCTCTCCTGTGTCCTCTCCCATCACCCCTCTGATTTTCTGGTAGAGCAGGATGGGTCTCACTTCCCCAGTGCCTGTATATCTTAAATCCCAGTTGCATGTAGTTAATGTTAATTATTATATATGTATACATATATATATATATATATATAAATATATATATATTTAATGTTTGATTACAGAACTTTAACTTCTAGATTCTTTTTCTTCCCTTGTCACCCACCCCCACTGGAAGGACAAGCAAATCAATACAGGCTGTACATGTGTAATTACACAGAACATCTCCACAGTGGACATATTGTGAGAGACTGATTATATATCCCTCCTTCCTATCTGCCCCCAACTTGTTCTATTCTCTACCCTGTCCCTGTCCCTGTCCCTTTACAGAAGTGTGTACTTCCAGCAATCTTACCCCCCACCCTGTCCTCCCCTCCATCATCCCACTTCTCATCCCCATCCCTCCCTACTCTCCTGTGTGGCAAGATACCCAGTTTACAGTTTATGTCATTCTTTCCCTAAGCCAAATTCAATAAGAATAAAGTTGACCCTTTCCCTTTTGGCTTCCTGTTATTCCCCTCCATTGTAACAATTTCCCTAGCCTCTTCTATATGAGATGATTTAGAATTTGCTCTTGATATTGTCATTGAACAATTTCTGGCAACTCTTTTTTCACCTCCAGTTTGTGAGAAGTGAGTGCCTTCATGTTTCTAAGTATCTTGAAAAATGGAATAGGTTTACATATTAAAGATAATGGTGTTTTTTTCTGAGAATATGTTACTGATACAGTGGATGTTTTAAAGTACTGGTAGAAATTTTTCAAATGGTTTTCTTTTCAAGGCTAGCAAAATCCTGAGAGACAAAATGGACATCATAATTATCCTCGTGTCTTTTGACTAATGCTTGGAATACTTAGGAGAAGAACAATTGAAACCATTATATCCACTCTTTAGTAAAGCTGTGGATATTTGTCCTGGTTCCAGAATGACATCAATGTTCCAAATAAAAGCAATTATTCTAAGGAACAGGCATCATTAATAGAAAATTAAGAAAATGTTATCTCAAGAACCTTAGTAGTTGTAGTGGATATATTACAAGTTTTGTGTATAATGAGCAATTTAGACAGTACTGTAGCAGTTCTCTATGATCTCTCATTTCATTTTAGCTGGATGGAGGGAAGGGAGAAAGGGTGAGAAGGCAACAAGGGAAGAAACAGAAAAGGAGGGAGGAAGAAAGAAAAGGAAAAAAGGAATGAAGAAGAAAAAAGAAGGAAGGAAGGAGAGAGGAAGGAAAGGAAAGCAAGAAAGAGTTCATAGTACTTATTTAAAGAATCATTTGAGCTAATCTAATTCTGTCTCATCTATGTAGCTCATTATTTGGCTATCTATCTGACTTCTCTCATCTATCTATGTCTACATTGTTCCTATAATTTCTTTGGAATAAAGAAATCCAAGTGAGGAAACTTCTTCTGCCAATGAATTTGTAATTTATCATTTTAGAGAGATACCTGAGTCCTTGAGAGGTTAAATGACTTAGCTAAATTAACATAACTAGTATATATAAAAGACAATATTTGAACCCTGGCCTATGTGACTCTGACTGGTTTTCTACATCCTATACATAATGTCAGGATGTCTTATGTGTGTGTTTATGTTTGTGTGTGTGTGTGTGTACTTATGGTACTGTAGAAGTGAGTAAATGACCATAATAGATTTTTTAAATATAATGGTTTGTATATAAATGTTATGTTTAAAAGGATAATAAACATGTGATGTTAATTATACAATAACCATCATAGTATTTATATAACATTTTACATTTTGCAAAATGTTTTAACAAATGTATCTTCTCATTTAATTCTTATAAACAACAGTGGAATGTAGATATCGTTAACCCCATTTTATGGATGAGAAAATTAAGGCAGACACAGTTAATGGCTTATTCTGCATCACAGGACTAATAAGTGTCTCAGACCCGATTTGAACTCAGTCTTCCTGACTCTAGGTTCAGATGGTGTTCTTCCCATTGTACTACCTATCTATCTGATATGAAAAGCTGTCAAATATAATACAGGTCAAAATTCATCATGACCGATTCCAATGCAATTAAAATCTCTTTATGACAAGACTAACTTCAAGGTATTATCTGATAGCTTGTTCATTTTTCCCATTATTAGTCAACACCACTAAATTTCAGAGACAGAATGTAATTTTATTTTGTTCCTTTCAGTGTTTTAAAAGGAATGGCCTATATTTCAAAATAATTACAGATTTGACTATTGAAGGGAAACTCTCCTCACTTTGAAGTAAACATGTCATACACTGTCCTGATTCATTAAACATCATTTCTAAATTTCTTAATCCATCTTACATTCTATGCTAGTCGAACTTTGAAAGGAGGGGGAGGAATAGAGTGAGGAGGTAACTAAAAACCTGGGGGTTTTGTTTGTTTTGCTTTTTTACAGACTAGCAAAAGTTAAAGGATCCTGGAAAATAGAAAATGTCATAAAATATGATTACTGGCTTCACATATTTGAAGGGTTGTCATGGGGAAGAGTTGTCAGCTTTATGCTGTATTGCTAAAGAAATAGGGTCACCATATTTATTTTTGGAGTTCTTGAGCTCAATGAATTCATATCCATTTTCCTCCTGACTAATGTTTCAAGGGAATATTTGGTTTCCTGGTTTCTAGCTCCCAGGCCTCTATGCTAAGCAGCCCAAGTTGGTGCTAATCATGTTTATATCCTGGCTGGACTATGTGAAACAACAACTCAGCTGAAATCCAAGAATGGCACATCTGCCAGTAGCCATCAACCTCAGCTATCAGAGACATTTATACAGTGGCCAGTTGTTAAAAACACTATATAAATGCAAGCAGAGCTGACTTTTGCCCTTTCAGGCACCATCTCAGAGAATCCAAGCTTGGTGAGGTTATGTGACTTGCAAGTTAAAGGGGAAAAAGAGAGGAAGAATTTTCAAAGAGTATGTGTTTGATCAAGGGCATTTGGCCCCTGGTGCCTTAACACAGAGCTGGATGATAAGTCTAGATTTCTGTTTCTTTTTCAGTTTCAAAGCAAATTTCTCAAAATTGTAACCTTGATAATGAGAGGTACATTTAAAGATTGGCAGCAGAAAATTTGTGAAAAAAAATTCAAAAGCCTGAACTAGACTTAAATTGTTAATCAGGAATAGTATTGTCTGGCAAATTAGTTCATAGGATTATCATGATTCTTCAATTTTTATATGTATGGAATTGTTTCCATGAATGTTTTCTATTGAAATTTCTTTGAGAATTCAAGGTTTCCATAAAAGAGAGGGAATGAACAATAATGTTTGAAGCACTAAGTCCTCATTATAGGTACCTTTAACTCATGAAAGAGAATATATCAAGTCTAGCTTGAGACACCTAGGTCATTGGGGGGCAGGGGAGTAGGGGAGGGAAGAGAAGGTCCATGGCAAAGATACAGCCAGATTGTAGTATCACAGTCACAAGAAATATGAAGGTATAACAAAAAATCCAAAATAGAACTCATCTTTCCCCAAAACACTTTCTTCTTTCTTTCCAAAATAGTTACTGCAATCCTCCCATTCACAGAGGGTCACATCCTTAGTTTCATCCTTAACCCCAAATTTCACACCCCAAATAGCAAATCTCTACTTAAATCTTTTTTTAACCTTCACAGCACATCTTGCATATATTTCTTTCTATCTACTCATAAGGCCACCATCCTAGTACAAGGTCCTTATCACCATTCTTCTAGACTAATGAAATGGCCTTTTGTTCAGTCTTACTGCCTTCAGTCTCTTCCTACTCCATTCTATTTGCCATTCAACTGCTAGAGTAATGTATCTAAAACAAGGTCTGACCATGTCACACCCTCTGCCCCAATGCTCTCTCTCTTTATCTCTCTCCTTCTATTTCTGTCTCTTTGTCTCTGTCTTTCTCTCCATCTGTCTGTGTCTGTCTGTCTGTCTCTGTCTCTCTCTCCTAGTGCCTATTTAGTATAAGATCAAATACATAAAAACCTCAATTTGGTATTTAAATACCTTTGCAACTTGATCCAATCCTACCTTTCTAGTCTTCTTAAATTTTACTTCCATTCATATAGCCTTTGATCCAAATATAAGCACATATCTATTTGCCAGTCTACACATGCAGTGCCCTATCTCCCAACTCTGGCCATTTGTACTAGCTATCTCGCATGCCTAGAATGCCATCTCTGCTCATCTCAGATTTTAAGCTTTTCTAGATTACTTCAAGACATAGCTCAAATAAACCCTACCTTATGTTGAAGGTCTTTTCCAAGCTATTGCATGCTCCACTCACCCCGTAAGTACCTTCCCTATTAGTTTAACTTCTATATACACAGTATTTATCTTGTATTGTTTTTAATAATTAGTGTGTCATCTCATTGCTTTGTGAGCTTCCCAAGAGGAGGGTTCATGTCATTTTTTCTTGTCCTAGTATTTTCATGGTCCCTAGTACAAATTATTAGTAAATTATTGTTGACTGACACCTGCATCTCAGCCAATAGATGGAAAAATATGTATCCACTTCTTCAACCAGGTCCTTCTTTCTTAGTGTGAGTTGGTTAGTGATGTAGCTATAGTCCAAGAGTTTCACAAGGAGGTCATTTGGAACTCCAAATTCACAGGAGGGAGATTCCAAAGACAGGCTAGTCTGTCCAGTTGAGTGCCATATAGAGATGGAAGTTTATTGGATAAAAATTTTAACATGGAAAGTTTCAGTAAAGAGGTGGACTAGGGGGAGCAGGCAGGTAGCATCGAATTCCAGAATTATTGCTGCCTCTTATACCTCTACTTGATAGCTTCCACTGGGGCTTTCCTTCCAAACAAGACTTTTTCAAATTACCACAATTTCAAAACTTACCAAAGAATTTTACAAGTCCATTTTCAAGAGAAGAAAACCAAGCTAAATATAACCATATTAAAAATATTCAACTAAGTAATAATTTGATAAATATAATTTAAAGTAACTCTGAGCTTCCACATCTGATTAGCAAAACTGATATGAAAGAAAAATGACCAATGGTAGAGGGGATCCAGGAATACTAACAAAATTTTGGTGAAGCTGTGCATTGGTATCACCATTCTAGAAAGCAATTTTGATCTATATCTCCTAAAATCATATTTTAGTGGCTACCACTATGACTACTCAGCCATATCACTACTATGTCAATACACTAGGGCAATCAAAGCAAGAGAAATGGGTCCTATAGGTACCAAAATATAGAGTAGATATTTAGTAGTGACAAAATACTTGAAATTAAGAGGGTGGCCTTCAATTTAGGAACAACTGAACAAATTATGGTATAAGAAATAATATAGGGCATTTTATTGACCTATAGGAAATGATGATACAGTTTCAGGTAAACCTGGTAAAACTTGAAGGACCTGATATGGAGAGAAGTATACAGAAACAGAACAATTTGTACTCTAACAATACCAGCATAAAAATTGCAGAGGAATGATATTGAAGAATGATATCCATATCTTGACGAATAAGTGATGGACCACTATGCAGTATGAAACACATTTTCCCTCGAGTGGGATTGGCAATGGTATTATGGAGAAGAAAATGAAACACTTAGTAATTTAAAAATTTTTTTTGAAAAAATGTTATGAATGTAAAATTTATTAGTTCATTAATTATTATGAACTATTAATTAGTTCATTCCTTTGGATGATTTGGACTGTCTATTCCATTGTGCATAGTGGAGATAGAGGCAGTATGGACTGATGAAAAAAGATTGGGCCATATAGTTGGGAAGACTTGGGTTCAAGTCTTACCCCTGACATGTGCTGCCTATATATACAGATAGGTCCTTTCAGTCCTGTAGGCCAGTGACTGTTAAATACAAATAGAAACACCTGTTGGCCACCTGTTTGACTTAGGAAGTCACAAATTAACATTATCTATGTAATTTTGTATTTTTATTTACTTTGTTAAACATATCTCAATTACATTTTAATGTAATTTAATGTAAGTTATATTGACTATATTATGTTGTAATTTAATGTAATGTAATTTACTTTGCAATGTAATGTAATTTAATACAGCTGCACTGGATTATTTTAGGTAAAGCTTGCAGTGTTGTAGGCAACTCCCTAGGCATAGGAAATGCTGGCCTCCACTAGTGCAGGAGATTTCTTTCTGAAAGGTCTTTATAACTGGAGTATACTTAAGGTATATGGCGTGTTTAGAAACATTAGCACCTCTGGTGTGAGGGCTTACGGAGTCCTTTTCAAGGCTGCCCACCCACATTTAGTGTCCATTTGATTCATCCAACTCTCACATGTTGTTCTAAGAAGCTTTGGCACATTCAGCAGCCACATCGCCATAAACCTTCTTCACAGACAGGCTAAATCAGGTTGAGGGTAACAGACCAGCCTCAGTGAGTTAGGGGAATGTCTCTACCCCCAAGACTTTCCCCAGTGGAGTGGGTGGAAGAGAGCAAATTGTCCCGATGGCCAAAAGCAGTTATTTAGACACTGAAGGTGCCAAGGTTATCTGTTTGATTTCAGGTCATTGCATCTTGACTTATTACTTCCACTGGACTTCAAAGACTTAGCAAGAGAGAATGATGTGGATGATTTTGTTCAGTTCTATACAGCTTAAATCCTGTGATGTCATTGGCCCTCCTAAAAAACAAAGTATAGACAACAAAACCAATAAAATCATTGATCTAGTCTCTATACTTCTTCTATTCAAATTTCTTATACATGTGTTATGAAAGACAAAAAGTCTCAAGCATATCTGTCTGTAATGTAAGGGAATTTAAAGATCTTACCTGCCCCTTAATAGGCCTAGGGAATTTTAAAGTCTTCCCTACCCCCTTAATGGACCGCAGGTGGAACCTAAAAGAAGTGGCTTGATTTGGGGAGGCTTTTTTCTTCTTTCATATAGTCTAACACCATACCATGCACATAATAGATGCCTAATAAATGTTTGAGTTGAATTCAATCCAATTGGTGACATATCCTCTTTCTTCCTTACTTCTTGTACTCTTTTTATTTTTCAATTTCTTTCCTTCTGCCTCTTTTACTTCCCCTGTGAATATCCCCACTTAAAAAAGTAGTTCTCAGACAGATATTGACTTCATTTAAGGCAATTTAATCAAAACTGTAAATTCTCAAGAGACAACACTGTTTTCATAGTTTGTTGAGTCAAGTGAACTCCAATTCTCTAACTATGACTTTAATGAAATGATGACAGATATATTTATCTTTTTCCTTTTACTCCTTACCCTTCCACTTCCAAATCCAACTTAATCTTCTAGGGGATTAAAAAACAAAGAAATATGGAATCAACATTGCTTAATGTCCCATAGCCACCATCGTCCTTCTTACCTTCTTCACCATTTCAAATGGCACGCCATAGGACTCAGCATAAAAGAACAGATAATGGATGTTCCAAAACCATAAATTAGACTTCTGTATATATTTAATACTTTTAAAAAACAGGCTGAAAAATTAATGAACTTGGGTGTGAATAATCCTGGATTTCAGAAAATAATTAAATGTGTGTGTGTGTGTGTGTGTTTAATTGGACTGTCAAACCCTTTAAAAATACTTTCCTTTTAGTAAAGCAGATCAAATAATCTGTGGTAGCAGCTAATATGGGTATGCCTTGGTGTTTACTGTTATACTATTATACCAGTAAAATGTCATGTAAGCCAAAGCTGAAAATGCAACTGGTTATATGAACTATATTGCATTTTTTGTTGCATTGTGTGTACAGATACATGCATATTAAATTCTAGACTTTTAAATACTGTTTCTGTTTTTCACAAAAGGGGACATATTGCCTAAGTTTGTTTAGCTATTTTATAGAGAAGCCTTAAAATATTATTTTGTTATGAAGATGAAAATCAGATTAATGGGTTTCTTCCTTTAAAGAAAATGGTTATTGTTGCTTTTTAATTTGTGAATTAAAAGGTAATATTTCATTTGAACTTTGTTTTCTCACTTAATTCTGTAGTGAAATTTCCCATGTCAACAAACCTTTCCATTGGCCTCTGAACTTTTACACTGCTTGCCAACCATGCCTGAGATGTTTTCTTAACTCACTTGCTTGTTTAGGATCAATGTTTTTCTTCAAGAGTTAATTTGAATGTTACATTACTTGTTACAAGTGCTGATAGCCTTCCTCTTTATATTTAGCACAGCATCTGGCATCTACTAGGTGCTTAATAAACGCAAACCTCATTTTTTACTCTTCTCTCTCCTTCCTACTACTTATACATTCATTTGCTAAGTTCTATTCTTCTGACCTTTGCAGTATTTCTCATATTTATTTAATTCAGTCTTTGGCTTCAACTATCAGTTCTACAGAAATAGCTCAGAAACCTCTAATTGACATGTATTTTAAACTCCAGTTCTTAATCCTTTTTTGGTCAAAAGTATGTATCTGTATTCATTTAAAATGAAAAGTATTTCAAATCAGCATTATTATCTGTCTGTTAGGAACCAGCTTCCTTGTTTGACTTTACAATTTCTGTCACAACTTACCGTTTCTTACATTTTTAAAACACTTGGGTTATCTTAAATTCTTTCCTATTCCTCACCTCTAATTCCTTTAAATAATAAAAAAAATCTTTGTAAAAATGTACTAGAAACTAGACAAAAATGACCAAATATGATCATTTTTGTCTAACATAGAGAAAAAGATTGCTTATAAAACTATGAATCAATATTACATACAGCTAATTTTAAGTACGTTTACAATTGAACATAGCAGTAAAATCACTAAACTGCTTGCTTAATTTTGAATATCCTGCTATCTTCTGTGCATATTCTAATGTTTCTATGATGCTTTTATTCTTTCTTTACTTTCCATTTCTGACATTCCTATCACAACACATTCCAATCTTCCCTCCTTCCCCCCCAAAAAGTATTTTTCCAACCCTGAAAAATAAAACCCTCCCTTATGTTAAATACATGTAACTAAACAAAAGAAATCCAAACATTGACCAAGACTGAAAAAATTATGCTTCCTGCCTCTCAGCTTTACCAAGAAGGGAGAAACATGATAAGTCATCAGTTATCTGGAGTTACAATTTGTCATTGAATGGAAGAGAGTTCTTAATTCTTTCATGGATATTTTCCTTGAAAATATTATAATCATTGAATACATTTTCTCCTGGTTCTGTTCACTTGAATCTGCATCAGTTTATGCAAACCTCCCACATGTTTCTTACTCTATTGGTTTTGATATTTACTGTGATATATATTGTAATTTGTTAAACCACCCCAAAAATGTATGAATACTACTGTATTCAGGTATTTGGGAAAATAATTATTTATACAGGGACAAATTCCCACTTTTTTGTTCTATTTGAAGTAGAAATCTAGTAGTGAAATCATTATGTCAATGTGGTTATATATATTTTCATGATATTTGGAATAGAGGTCTAAATTATTTTTACAATGGTTGGATCAATTCATAGTTCCACTAGTGAGTCAATTAATGAGTCATTTTCCCCCAGTCTCCTGTAACTGCCATTTTTCTTTTCTGTCATATCTGTCAGTGTGAATGTTTTGAAGTGTGTGTATGTATATGTACGCACACATATACATATACATACATATACACACATGTGTTTATGCATATATGTACTGTGTATGTATATATGTGTAGATATATGCAAATATATATATGGCACTGTTATTATCTTTGTTTATTTACCTTTAATTATTATATCTGATTTCTAAAATTTCCTTCCTTCATTTCTCTTTTTCTTTTTGATTTTTTTTCTCAATTACATGTAAAATGTTTAACAGTCATTTCCAAATTCTGTTCCTTTCTTCATCCCCTCACTTCTCTTGTTACCAAGGGAAGGCAAGCAATTTAATATAGATTATACATGTGAAGTGATGCAAAATATATTTCTATATTAGCCATGTTGGAAAACTAAACACAAACAAAAAATAAACAAATAAAGTAAGGAAAGTAAAAAAAACCCCACACATACACTTTAATATAAATTCAGGCTTCATCAGTTTTTTCTCTGGAAGTGGGGAACATCTTTTTAATCACCATTCATAAGTAAGTTTGAAACACTGTCTCCCTTCCATTTTTTCCTTCACTGTAAAAACTCTTTGCATCTCTTTTATATGATATTATTTTCCCCAATCTTCCTCTAATTTCCTCCTTCTTTGAGTAAATCCCTCTTTCTCACCCCTTCATTTAATTTCTTTTGAAATTATCATTGTGAAGTCCCACCCATTCCTTTTGTCTATATGTATTCCTTCTAATAGCCATACTAATGAGAAAGTTTTTAGGATTTACAGGTATCCTTTTACCATAAAAGAATGTAAACAGTTTTACTTATCACTTCCCTTCTGATTTATCTTTCATGTTTACCTTTTTAGACTTCTATTGAGTCTTATGTTTGAGAGTCAAATTTTCTCTCTGATTCTGATCTTTTCATTGGGAATGCTTGGATGTCCTTTATTTCATTAAATTTTCAATTTCTCCTGAATGATCATAGTTAGTTCTGTTGAGTAGATTATTTTTTATTGTATTCTTAATCCCTTTGCCTTTAATGATGTTATATATACAGCCCTTTATTCCTTTAATGTAGAAGCTTTTAAATTATGTGTCATCCTCACTGTTACTTCATTATACACTGGCTGTTGCAACATTTACTCCTTTACCTATCAGCTCTAGAATTTGGCTATTTTTTTGTGGGGTGGTGGAGACGGGATTTCTTTCATGTGGTGATCAGTGGGGATTTTATCAATTTTACTGTTTGTTTCTTTTATATTAGCACTTCCTTGATAATTTCTTGAAATGTTATATGTAGGCTCTTTCTTTGATCATGGATTTCAAGTAGTCTAATAATTCTTAAAGTATTTCTTTTTGATCTGTTTTCCTGGTCAGTTGCTTTTCAATTGAGCTATTTCACACTTTCTTTTTTTTTTTTTATTATTTTCACATTGTTTTTAAAAATTGTTTCTTAATGTTTCATTTAACTTATAACTTGCCCAATTCTAATTTTAAAGGAATTATTTTCTTCAATGAGGTTTTGCACTTCCCGTCCTCACCTTTTTGTCCAATTCCATTCTTTAAAGAGTTCATTCCTTCACTGTATTTTTGAGCTCTTCTATTATTTTGCCAATTCAGTTTTTTAAGGTACTATTTTCTTCAGTATTTTTGTGCCTCTTTTACACTTAAGAATATCTTCCTAATATAAGTGGGTTTGGGATGAATGTGTAAATTTGTGGAATATGGGAAAAATGACTTCTGACTCTTAGTTAACTATACAGTGACGTTTTTATTTTTAATGTGGAAGTCCTGGTACTGGTTCTGCTGGAGACAAAGGTGTGCCATTTCTTTATGATCATCTGAGCCAAGTCACAGATGATGGTGAACAGAAAATTGAGAAGTTCCTTACTGTTACTTGTGATTCCAATATAGCAATCATAAAAAATGCATGATTTGATTCCCTGAAGAAGCTTATGTCCTCCTGGGGGAAAAATCTTTCTTAACAAAGTTGAGGTGGTATATATGATCTGCCATATACCACCATGGTATTTTATTTTAATTCGGGAAAATTAGTGATGGCCACCCTGCAGTGTGTCATGGCTGAAGACTATATGTGACTTCACTTGAAGGAAAGGAATATCATGCTAAAATGTCTATTAATAGTCTCTGTAAATCAAAGTTTATTCTACAGCCATAATTCAGGAAATCTTTTTTGTTTTGTTTTATAGTATTGTTTTTCCATTTTAATTTTCTTTTTTTTTCAAATTTATTTACTATTAGTTTACAACTTTGAGTTCCACAAGCTTTGAAGTTCCAAAATTTTCTCCCTATCCCCCTATGGCACAAGCAATCTGATATAGGTTCTAAATATACCTTCATATTAAACAGTAATCAAGTGGTAAAGACAGTTATAACCAATGGAATGAATAATGAAGAAGAAACAAAATGAAATGAAAAAAGAGAGCAAGTAGTTCACTTCAATCTGCATTCAGACTTTGTAATTCTTCCTCTGGATGTGGATAACGTTTTCTATCATGAGTCCTTTGGAGTTGTCTTATACCATTGCATTACTGAGGGGAGCCCAGTCTATCATAGTCAATTATCAAAGATATGATGAGTCTGTAATTCTGTAAAATGTTCTTCTGGTTCTGTTCCCCTCCCTCAGCATCAGTTTATATGAGTCTCTCCAGATTATCAAGTATGTGTGCTCCTCATTTCTTATAGCACAATAGTATTCCATTACATTTATATACCACAATTTGTTCAGCCGTTCCCCAATTGATGGGCATTCCCTTGATTTTCAGTTCTTTGAAACCACAAATAGAGCTGCTATAAATATTTTTGCACAAATGAATCCTCCTCTCACTCTTACAATCTTTTTAGAATGCAGTCATAGAACTGGTATTGCTAGTTCAAAAGGTATATACATTTTTATACCTTTGGGGCATAGTTCCAAATTGCTCTCCAAAATGATTGGATCAGTTCACAACTCCACCGACAATGTGTTAGTGTTCCAATTTTCCCACAACTTCTATATCATTGACCATTTTCTTGTTTTGTCATATTAGCAAATCTGATCAGTGAGATGTGGTGCCTAAGAGCCATTTTGATTTTCATTTTTTAATCAATAGTAATTAAGAGCATTTTCCCAGATGCTTATAGATATCTTTAATTTCTTTCTGTGAAAATTGCCTGTTCGTATCCATTTACTATTTATCAGTTGGAGAGTGACTTGTATACTTATAAATTTGACTCAGCTCTATGTATATTTTAGAAATGAGGCCTATATCAGAGATATTGTTTGTAAAAATTCTTTCCCAATTTTCTGCTTCCCTGCTAATCTTGGTTACATTGGTTTTGTTTGTACAAAAATATTTGTATTTCATGTAAATAAAATTATCCTTTTTGCATTTTGTAATGCTCTCTATCTCTTGTTTGGTCATAAATTCTTCTCTTCTTCATAGATCTGATGGGTAAACTATTTGTTGTTTTCCCAAATTCCTTAAAATATTAGCCTTTATATCCAAAGCACAAATCCATTTAGACTTTATTTTGGTATATGGGTTAAGATATTGGTCTATGTTTGGTTTCTGATGTGTTACTTTCCAGTTTTTTTCCCAGAAGTTTTTGTCAGATAATGAGTTCTTATCCTCAAAACTAGCGTCTTTGAATTTATATAACAGAAAATTACTATAGTCATTGACGACTGTCTTGAGTATCTATTCTCTTCCACCGATCTACCACTCCATTCTTCAACCAGAACCAAAAAGTTTTGATGACTGCTACTCTAAAATAAAGTTTAAAATATGGTATTGTTAGATGACCTTCACTAGCATTTCTTTTCATTAATTCCCTTGATATTCTGACCATTTATTCATGCAGATGAATTTAGTTACTATTTTTTCTAGCTCTATAAGCTCTTTTTTGGTAGTGTGATTGGTATAGCACTAAATCAGTAAATTAATTTAGGTAAAATTGTCATTTGTGTTTTATTAGCTCAGCCTAACTGTGAGAAAGTGATGTTCTTCCAATTATTTAGATCTGGTTTACTTGTGTGAAAAAGTGTTTTGTCATTTTATGCATATAGTTCCTGGGTTTGTTTTGGCAGGTAGACTCACAAATATTTTGTAATGTCTACAGTACATTTAAAGGGAACTTCTCTTTTTATTTATTGCTGTTAGGCTTCATCATACATACATACATGCATACATACATGTACGTGTATATGCATGTATATGTGTGTGTGTATATATATATATAGTGTATGTATGTATATCTAATTTATGTGGGTTCATTTTCTATCCCACAAATTTGCTAATGTTATTTATTATCTCTAGTTTTTACTTGATTCTCTAGGATTCTGTAAGTATATTATCATATCATCTGCAAAGAATGATAAATTAGTTTCTTCTTTAACTATTCTAATTCCTTTAGTTCCTCTTATTGTTATACCTAGCATTTATAGTGCCAAACTGAAAAATGGGTGCTAGTGGACATACTAATTTTACCTCCAATATTATTGAAAATGCATCTAGCTTCTCTCCAATACATATGATATTTGTGGAAGGTTTAGGTGAATACTACTTATTGTTTTAAGGAAGACACCATTTATTCCTATACTTTCTAGTGTTAATAGGAATGGGTGTTATATTTTGTCAAAAGCATCTTGTGCATGTATTGAGATAATCATATGGTTTCTACTAGTTTTCTTGTTGATATGATCAATTATACTGATAATTTTCCTAATATTAAACTTGGTCTTGCATTCCTGTGATAAATCCTACCTGGTCACAGTTTATTATTCTTGTGATAAGTTGCTGTAATCTTTTTACTAATGTTTCATTTAATATTTTTGCATCTGTATCCATTTTGGAAAGTGGCCCATAATTTTCTTTCTCTGTTTCAACTCTTCCAGATTTAGGCATCAGTATCCTATTTGTACTTTAAAAGGCATTTGTCAGGACTCCCTTCTCCAGTTTTCCCAAATAGTTTATACAGTATTTGAATTACTTGTTCTGTAATTATTTGATTGAATTTGCTTCTAAATTCATCTGGCCCTGGAGATTTTTTCCTAGGGAGTTCATTGATAGCTTGTTCAATTTCTTTTTCAGACATCAGGTTATTTAAGTGGTTTACTTCCTCTTTTGTTAATCTAGGTAATTTATATTTTTGTAAATAGAAAAAAAAGACTATATATAAGATTGTAGAATAAAGGCAACCAAGCTGGACACCTTCAACATTCCCCTAGAAACAACTTTAAAATAATGCTTCAAATAAAATTTTGGAGCAGCAAAATCCAAGAAAAGGTGAGAATCAGACATTATTCCAGCCTAATAAACATTTAAGAGAATTTTGCAATATTGGGATAAAAGCCTATTTGGAGCTCACCCACAGAGCAATTGCTTTGGGAGTTCCTTGGCACAGAGATAATAGGAAGGTGAACAACTGGTTAGAAAAAAAATTACAACAGATCCTTTTTCTGCAGTTGTGTGCAGCTGGCATTGACTGACATCTCTGTTGCCCTAGGTCATTCTGGGTTGCAATTCCAGGTGGAGAAAATGCTGGTGTTGGTCATAAGGGAACATGAACTTTGATATTGCAGGAAAAAAAAGTGCTAGCAATTGTGACTTCAAGGGACCAAAGGTAATTCCTATATAAAGACAAGAGTACAGACCAAGAGAAGAGTAATCATAGCTCTCCTGGGATTACACTGCTTCAGAGTCACCCCAGACTTATGGAATTCTAGAACCAGCTATGACAAACAGCAGCATGAAAAAAAAACCCTGAAACTTGGGACATTGCCTCCCAACCCCCAGATGACAAGAGCTTAATTTTAACATAAAGTTCAAAGTAATGTAATAGACTGGAAACAATGAGTAGATAACAAGAAGAAGAAGAATTTAACCATGAAAAGCTACTAAGGCAGCAGGGAAAACAAAGACAAAAATACATAAAATGATCATGTGAAAACAGCTTAAAACCCTAAAATGATGCAAAATGTACTAAGTCAATAAGAATTTTTGAAAGACTTTAAGAAGGCAGATAATATTATTAGTTGAAAAATTGGGAAATAGAGTTATGTGAGAAAATTATGAGAAAAGAATTAACAACTTGATAAAGTGGCACAAAAATATTCTTTAGGAAATAGCATCTTAAAAATAGAATTGCCCATTTGTAAAAAGGGGCACAACAATTCACAGAAGAATAGATTGTCTTAAAAACAGAATTGGCCAAATAGAAAAAAAGAAGTACAAAATTTCCCTGAGGAAAATAATTATTTAAAAATTAAAATTGAGCAAGGTGAAACTAATGACTCAATGAGAAATCAAGAAAAAATAAAAGAAAATCAAAAGAATGAAAAAATAGAAGAAAATGTGAAATAGTGGAAAAACAACTGACATGGAAAGAATATTAAGGAGAGATAATTTAAGAATAATTGAAATTAAAGTCATGATAAAAGAAAGAACCCAGACTTCATATTCAAATAATTTTTCAAGGGAAACTACCATTCTCTTTTAAATCCAGAGGGTAAAATTGATATAAAAAGAATTTACTGATCACCAACTGAAAGAAATATCAAATTGAAATTTTCCAGGAATATTATAGCCAAATTCCAGAGCTCTCAGGTCAAGGAAAAAAATCCTTCAAATACCTACAAAGAAACAATTCAAATACTATAGAGCCACTATCCAGACCACACAAGATTTAGTGACTTCCATGTTGAAGGAGTGGAGGGCTTTGGACTATCATATTCCTTAAAACAGAGAAGCTTGGATTACAAACAAGAATAATCTCCCCCCGAAAAACTGATTATAATCTCTCTGGGGGAAAGTATTGTTATGGGAATCTGAAGATGTTCACTTCACCTAGGACCTTTGTTTAAGTGGCTTAAGTGGCTCTGAGAACCTTCTCTGATTTGAAAGTATACACTGTCCCCTAATAGGCTAAATGTGGTCACATGGAGCCTGTTGCAGGAGGCTTGCCCTTCAGGAATGCCCACACATTATTACTTTGTGATCGGGCACTGGGTCAAGAGGGCTGTGAAATTCTCTGATCCAAGAGAATGCTATGTATATACCCTGATGTAAGGTTTTGCTTTGGGGCTCATTTTGGAAAGAGTTGTGTGATTAGGTCAGATGAAACTTTGGGAAGCCGTTGAGCCCCCCGGCTTTGAAAAACCTAGGTGTCGTTGCTTCCCTCTCTGGTAACTGAATAGGTATGGATGTAATAGCCAGATGATTGGAAGCCCATCTGCCGATCTGTTTCTCTGTCTGCTTATAACTTCTGCTTGTAACTTCTGTTTGTATTCTGTTTGCATTCTCTGAAGTTCAGGGTGGTTAAATTTTGCCCTGAATAGGTAAATAATATATTTGATTAAAGTAAGATTAGAAAAGCAAATCTAAGAACCTGTGCTAGCAGCCACTCTGGGGTATGTTAGGGTGCTTGCTGATACAAGTATACATTTAATGAAATGGAGAACTTTCAAGCATACCTGATGAAAAGACCAAATCTGAATAGAAAATCTAACACTCAAACACAAGGCTCAAGAGAAGTATAATATTACAAACAGGAAAGATTAATCATTTTTAGTGTATTATGTTTTTAATTAACTTTTGTTTATTTTTAGTTTACATCATTCATTTCCACAAGATTTTGAGTTACAAATTTTCTCTCCATCTTTCTCCTAACCACAACCCCAAAACAGCAATCCTGCTGTATATCCCCTCCCCCAAACTACTCTCTCCTATATCCTCCCCCAACAACCCATTGACTTTCTGGTAGGGAGCAATGGATCCCCTTATCCCAATGCCTGTATATCTTAATTACCAGCTGCATGTAAGTAATAATATATATATAGTGAAAGTCTGAGTATATTTCCCTCCTTCATATCCTACCTTCCCTCTTTTTCTATTCTCTACTTTGTTCCTGTACCTTTACAGAAGTGTGGGCTTTGAACGACCCTCCCCCTCCCTGCCGACTCCTCCATTATCCCCACTCTCAGCCCCATCCCCCCTATTCCCCTTTAGGGCAAGATACCCAATTTAGAGTGTATGTCATTCCTTCCCTAAGCCAAATTCAATGAGAGTAAGGTTGACCCATTCCATTTTGCCTTCCTATTCTTCTTCTCAATTGTAACAGTTATCCTTTGCCTATTCTATAAGAAATGATTAACCCAATTCTTTCTTTCCCTGTCTCCTCTTATTCTATTTCTCTCCCACCTCTCAATTTCACCTTTTAAAATATAATCCCTTCACATTAAATTAATCCTGTGCCCTCTATGTACACATATATACACACACTCACATATGTATTCATGTGCATATACTATATACCATGGTATATAGTCATGTGTGTGTGTGTATATACATAAAATTTTTTTCTCCTTCTTCCCCCTACCCACCAACCCAAAACAGCAATTCCACAAAATATCCCCTCCCCAATCTACTATATATAAGTGTGTGTGTATACATATGTCTACATTATTGACCTATCTTCATAATGAGAAAAATTTCATGAGTTACATTTCTTGTTTTTCCATGTTGGCATGTAAATAGTTCAACTTTGATATGTTCCTTATTAATTCTTTTCCATGTTTACCTTCTCATGATTCTTGTATTTGAATGTCAAATTTTCTATTCAGTTGTGATTTTTTTCAGCAAGAATGCTTAAAAGTCATCTGCCTCATTGAATGATCATATTTTTCCCTGAAACATTATACTCAATTTTGCTACATAGGTGATTCATGGTTTTAATCCTAACTCCCTTGATGTCTGGAATATCATATTCCAGTCTTTTTGATTCCTTAATGTAGAAGCTGCTAGATCTTGGATTATCCTGATTCTGTTTCCACAATATTCAAATTGTTTATTCTCAGCAGCTTGTAATATATTCTCCTTGATCTTGGATCACTGGAAGCTGACTATTACATTCCTAGGAGTTTGCTTTTGGGGATCTTTTACAAGAAGTGATCGGTGAATTCTTTCATCTTCTATTTTGCCCTCTGGTTCTAAAATTTCAGGGCAATTTTCCTTTAGAACTTTTTGAAGGATAATCTCTAGGTTCTATTTTTGATCATGGCTTTCAGGTAGTCCAGTGATTTTTAAATTGTCTCTCTTGGATCTATTTTCCAGGTTAGTGGTTTTTTCAAGGAGATATTTCACATTGTTTTCTATTTTTTCATTTGTTTAGATCTGTTTAAGAGTATCATGATTTCTCATAAAGCCATTTGCTCCAATCTAATTGTGAAGGAATTATTCTTTTCAGAAAGCTTTTGAGTTTCTTTTTCCATCTGGCAAACTTGACTTTTTAAGGCATTCTCCTCCTCATTGGCTTTTTGGGCATTTTTTGCCATTTGAGTTAGTCTGTTTTTTAAGGTGTTATTCTTTTCAGTCAAGTTGTTGACTCTCTTTTCATGATTTTCTTGCATCATTATCATTTCTCTTCCCATTTTTTCCTCTACTTCCCTTATTTGGCTTTCAAAATCGTTCTTAAGCTGTTCTATAGCCTGTAACCAGCTTACATTTTCCTTGGAAAGTTTTGCTGCAAGAGTACTGACTGTGTTGTCTTTCTCCCTTTCCATGCTTTGATCCTTTTTTTCCCCAAAAAGTATCTAAATTTGGATTGCGGAGTTTGGTTTGCTTCCTTTGCCTACTCTTGTTGCCAATCAATTAATTCGATTTTTGATGCACAGTAGAAGTCTGCATTCAGAGGGGAGAAATTTGTCCCAAATTGCTGGGGTTTTCATAGCTGCCCCACCTATTAGGAAGTGCAGTCTCTGCAGCACCCACCAGCTGTGGCTCACTAGTTACACACCTCAGGACCACCACCCAATACTGTGATCCAGATCCAGCTTGGTTAAGGTAAGAGCACTTAGCCTCTGAATGATTCCTTGGCACCCCTGTAATCTGCAGCCTGGGAGCTCTAAAGCAGCTAGCTGAGGCAGCTGCAGGGGCTGCTTCCTCTGTTTTCTTGCCCTGGGGGGAGTAGGCAGGATATGCTTTTCTCCCGAAAATTTAGCTGAGTTTCACTGACCTTTCACTTTGTCCTTGTTTCTTATGGGTTGATAATTCTGTAAACTGCCACAGCTGCAGGTGATCCACTCTCTGGGGTGATCCAGTTGAGACTTGTCCTGACCTCCCTAGGGCTAAACCTTGGTTTCATGCTGGGCATGATTCCAAGCAATCTGCGATGAGCCCTTCCTGTCCAGCCTGCTGGCTTGTCCCCCAGTGGGAGATGTGTTTTTCTGTAATTTTGTTCATTCTGGAGCTCTAAAATTTCTTTGCAGTCATATTTAATAGTTATGTGAGATGGTTATGTTGGGAGCTGTGGAATTCTCCTGCTTCTACTCTTCCATCTTGACACTGTTTCCCCACAGGAAAGAGTCATTATAAGGCTCTTAATAATGTTATAATGTTTATATTCCTATATTTGAAAATGATACCTGTAACTCCTGAGAACCTTATTACCCTTAAGGCAACAAAAAGGAGTTTATATAGACAGAGGGCATGGGTGTGAATTGATTATGTGGGAATGATTTCCACCAAAAATAAAAAGACTTCAAAAATGGGGATGTATAGGAGGAGGAAAAAAGAGGTAGGATAGGGAGATTTTTCTCACATAATACATGAAATAAAGAGTTTTCGCAATGAAAAGTGTAGACTGGGAAATGTTTCTCACATAAAATGCACACAAGGAAGGGCTTTTGCAGTGTAAAGGAAAATGATGCTATGGCAGGCAATGTTTTAATCTCAGTTTCATCAAAATTTATTCATATACATATATCTAGATATGTATATGTGTGCATATATACATATACATAGATGTAAATGTTCATATATGTGTGTTTGTGTGTATATGTGTGTGTATTTATTTATTTAATTTTTTACATTACCCCATACAGAAATGGGAGCGGAAAGGAATTAGGGGAAGGAAGGACAACAAAAGGGTGTCAGTGGTTAGAATCAAAATAGACTTTTGAGAAGAGACTGGCTAAAAAGAGACAGAATAAGAAACAAAAGAAAATGAGATAAAGGAAAATGCAAAGTAATCAAAAATATGAATGTGAATTGTATGGGCTCACCCATAAAATAGACATGAATAGAGTTACAGAATAGGTTAGAAACCCAAATCTAACAATATATTGTTTATAAGAGACACACCTAAAAATCAAAGTCTGTATTCCAAAGAGTTAAAATGAAAAGAAATCCCATAAGTAAGAAATCATTTATAGCAGTTCTTTTTTTATAGCAAAGAATTGGAAATTAAAGGAATTCTCATCAGCTGGGGAATAGCTGAACAAGTTGGGCTAATATCATGATGGAGTACTACTGTGAAGTGGAAAATGAGGAGTGTGTTATTTAAAAAAAATGCCAAGACCTAAATTAATGAATTCAAAGTGAACTTTGAGATCATTGTGTACAGAAACAGCAATGTAGTGAAAATGATCAATGTGGAAGATTTGGCTATTCTGATAAAAATAATGATTGAAGATAATTCCAAGGACTCATTATGAATAAAAGTCATATACTTGCAGCTAGAAAACCAATTAACTCAATGCAAATTGAAGCATATTTTTTCACTTTATTTTTCTTGATCTTTTTAAAATATGACTAATATGGAAATATATTTTGCATAATTTCAAATGCATAATTGATATCACATTAGGTGCCTTTTCAGTGTACATGTGAGGGGAAAGGATAAAGTGAATTTGGCACCCAAAATGTAAAAAGGAAATAATGTTAAAAATAAATAATAAATTTAGGAAATATTTTTAAAATAAACCAAAATATCTCATTAGACTACCAAATGTCTAAGTCATTAAGATAAGGTATGAAATAGTCTATGATTTTATCATGTTAGCTATAACCATTATTTGAATTGCTTAAAAATCAGTTTTACTAGATATGTTTTATGGTTTTGTTGCAAAAATGAGTGCAGTCATGGTTAACCTCTTTAAAAAATATAATTTTCTCCTGAGGAAGATCCTTTAAAAGAAAAAATAAATTTCCAATATAGAGACACTGGTGCTTAAACATTCTAAAAGAAATCTTAATAAAGATAGACAAAATTATGAGATAGGCATCAAGAAATGATGAAGCACATTTGAATTTTCTAGAATTGATCATTTCCATCACAATAAGAACAGATTGACTGTAAACTCCTTTAGTAAGCCTTCCAAAATGAGAAAAAACTTTGCATCTGAATTTTAGTCTCAGCCATAAATGTCCTCAATGGAATTGAAATGTTCTTTCAATGTCTGTATTTTAAATTCATTTGAACTGATTTTTGTGCAGTTCCTTTCATCTCTTACTCCTCACTGAAGCATCTTTAATAATGTAAATATCCAAGGGAACAAAAAGGATAGAATAATATCTGCTCCATTGACCTCACAGGGTTTTTCTAATGATCAATAAGATAATGTAGGCAAAAATTGTTTTGAAAATCATGAGTATTCTGCAGTTTATTTTTTCTTTGAGAATTCAGTTCATTCATTTGGAAACTAGAAAACTTCCTGCTGGGAGGAGTTCCTCAGTTCTCAGATTTCAACTTTTAGTACCCCAAATAATGTATATGTGAAAAATTCTGAGGTCCTCATTGACTGTGCAATAACAAGGAAAAGGAGGAAATGTAATGCTTCCTCAACACATTTGTGATAAATCATGGGTTATTCTCTTGTGTTTCTACCAGCACGTTGCTGGAAATTGTACTACTAATGCCATGCGAGAAAACAGATAAAGGAATGAAATTGTCAGAAAGTGTTTAGGAAAACATTAACTATATTTTCTTCATTGTGGTATTTGAAGATAGAATTCATCTGTTACTTGTTATTCATAATTTTTCCTCTTCTATGGAAAAAAAGAAAAAGATTAGAAATAACACTTATATAACTTTATTCTAATTTGATTTTCATTCTTCTCTGATACTTACAGATTTCTTCCTGTTTTAAAGAATATAAAGTTGGTGAGAGGATACTATTCGACTTGAAAGGGAAAACTAAAATATTGAATTATGTTGACTGATTGGCAGACAATTGGATTTCATCCTACACGGTCTCCCTAAAGTCTGGACACATAGGAAATCTCAATAACTATGCATATTTTCAAGAAATGAAGTGAATAAAATTTTAAGCATTTTATTTAATTAGCATAAATTTTAGCCATGACAATTTCATTTGGAATCAAAACTTTCATTAACTATTGGGGACTATTTTCCCCAATTAATTAATTTAGATTAATTAATTGATGAGATTTCTTATGTCTTCCTATGAAATTTTATTTATGCTAATTAAGTAGTATGTTTTTAAAAATTCATTCATTTCATTTCTTGAAAATATGCAGTTAATGAGATTTCCTATGTGTCCAGACTTTAGGGACACCCCTGTATAGACATTTAATAGGTACTTCGTATGTGCAGAATATTGTGCTAATCAAAGCCAATATAAACTTTATTAAACACCTATAGGTTCTGAAGACAAAAAAACAAAACCTGAAGTGGTTTAGCATCCAGGGTCTTCTTAACCTGGCTTTTAACTACTCCTTTTGCCTTCTCAACTTGGAATACCCTAATATAAGACCTATATCCTTTTCCCATAGATGAATTCTTCCTGAGACATCCATTTTGTGGAAATACTTGAACTTCTGATCCTGTTTCTGACTTAAGAAATTCAAAACTATTTTCTTTTTCTGCTCCTTTCTTTGACTTGTTTTCATTCTGCTAAAATGTAAGCCTTCCTTGAGATAGCATAAACTTTCTTTCTGCATTTCTTTGCATCCACCACATTTAGCACAGGGTCTGGCAAAAAAAATAATGCTTCATAGATTATTGTTTCTTTCCTCTCTCCTCAAGAAATTCTATTCTATGGTATTGGGGATTGGAGAGGTGGGGCATGTACATAAATAATTATATGAATCATAATTTGAGGATACAGAGAGCACTACAACTGAGATTAGAAAAGGCTTCTCATAGGAAGTATTACAAGAGCTGAACCTTGAAAGAAATTAGAAAATCAAGGAAGCAGAGGTGAGGGACCTTGGTAAAGAGGGGATGTTCAGAAAAGACAACTTCTGCCTGAGAAAAAGAACATGTTGCATGACCCATAAGCCTAGTGCAAAATGCTATGTGATAAGAATATCAAAGATATATATTCAGAGTGCTTATAACATCTGAGAAAGTAAAGGTCATAATTGACTTGGAACGTGGAATGAAGAGAGGATTTAAAAACATACTAAACTGAGAGATAGCTGGACATAGTGAAAATGAAATATTTTTGATGGGCAGCTATATGTAAAACATAAAACCTTTTGCTCACCAAATGTTCTACTTTGCAGAAATTATTTTGGTTTCTAATGACTCATAATTATCATCATTTAAAGCTGATTTGTAAATGCTGCTATGTAGGGAAAGGGGGAGATTTCTTCTGTGCTTTATTAATTGCTAGTGTAATTTTCACAGAGAAATGTGGCAGAATGAGGGATCTGGAATCCTCTGGATGTACATTGTGCCTTTAAAATTGCTTTTTTTATTTTGAAGCTCTATTTGGAACTCAATAGTATCTTGAGTTTCCAAATTTAGGCACACATTAGGAAATCCAGTGTACCCTTATAAATTTCTGGTAGTTAGATAAGACACCTTTTAGCTGCTAGAATGCCCTTGTTTTATCTTTATTATCATCATAATCAACATCAAAATCATCATGAGTATTTTCACTGAAGGAGTAACAGAATATTCCTCTTGTATTTTATTTTTTTTTCTGATTTACATTGACTGCAGTGTCAAAAAATTATATGGACATAATACAGTATTTGAATAATATGAATATGGTTTATCTCCTGTGATTCTCTGTGGAAATGGTGAAATTATAATATATTGTAGCTCCTCAGTAATCACATACATCAGAACCTTTCCTAATGAGCATTATGCCAACCAAAAATATCTGTTAACAAGAAGTTCCACACTCTGCCAGGAGTGATAATTGATATTCTATTCATATTAATAATATGAAGGCTATGTAAAATGCTTTGATCTCTTCTGGATCATCAAAGAAAGATGAAATTACATTAATTATAGTTATAGAAACAGCATGGCGTAGTGAATCACATAGCTGCTCTCAGAGACTGAGGTGGGTTCGAGTCGTACTTCTGATAGATACTGGTTAAATAACTCTGGCCAAACAACTTAACCCCTGTGTGCTCTAAAGGAAATTTTCTATGATTCTAAGTTGTAGAGACAATGGTGACCCACATTGGTAGAGAGAGTTCCCACATTTTAGATTCCATGAAACCACAGGTCCCACCCCAATCCCCAGAGTTGCATTATTTTGTTTTCCATTCTTTTTTTTCTTTTTTTTGCTTTTTTTTGCTTTTTTGAGTGGGGAAGGCAGGGCAATTGGAGTTAAGTGACTTGCCCAAGTGTTAATAAGTGTTAAGTTTCTGAGGCTGGATTTTAGCTAAGGACCTCCTGACTCCAGGGTCATCACTGTGCCACCTAGTTACCCCATTTACATCCTATTTTAATACTTTAAAGGTTGCCATCTCATGACACTTATGCTAACACTATATTACCTAGTATTTATGATTAAACTGCATACCCTATCTCTGAACCATGGAAACAAAAAAGGGGTCAATTATATGTTTAGATACTTCATAAATCTATTATAAGCAACAATAAAATCATGATTTTTTTTCTTTCTTAAAGTTTTAGACAGTTTCAAAACCTTACATGATCTCACAGGAACTGCATTTTTCAGACTGCCTTTCCTCTTTAACTCCTGCACCAGACTATTCCCATTGACTGGGAGTTTGGGCTATCTAGCATGATTACTCCAGTGAGATACTGTAAAAGGTGAGATGCTGTTGGTTTAAAGTGGACCTGAATGCTTTTTGTTGCCTCTGTAGCCCTTGGAGAACCTAGGTATGAAGCTTTTAACATTGCAACCTGACTGACAAATGCACTGCCTAAAGCTTTTCCTAGTTTACTTATCTCCTATTGGAAATACATTAGTGTGATACCTGTTAGCAGGTACTTATTAGCAGCCATTGGTTCTAATAGATGATCTGTTCAAATTGCTGCTGGCACACATGAAAGAGGAGTTAACAGGCTAACATTCTCATTTGCCCTATGCTGTTCAATAAAAGGATTGAGAGAAGAATTCATGATCAATTATATCAGATGTCCCACAGAATCACTGGTTAACCAGAGTGCCCAAAAAGCAATTGCCACATAATTTCAGGTTCCATAATTCATCATTATTTCATTAGCTAGATTAAAGCAAATTATAAGCTTTATAATATTCCTGTCCAACAAAAGATCCATAGGCACCAAGGAACATTCAACCTTGATTCAAGTATATGGCAATGGAAATCCAACACCCATTCATGTAATTAGAAATTTAATGTCATTTTCCTTATTTCCTTCTTTGATTGATGTATGTTCCTCTTCCAAGCCAAATTTCCATTCTGTCCAGCTGAATAGATTTCTTGGTCCTAGAAAATGTAGCATGTCAGATATATTTGTTATTTTAATATATCTTTGGTGAAATACGTTTGCTGATTCAAGGCATGATGAATGATTTTTGCTATTTTATGACACATCAGACTTTAATTACTGTCATTTAAAAGCTCAGCCTAAAGTGGTCTTAAGGGTAGTGTGATGAGCTGAAGACAAGTATACCTTCTACATAGAATTTTTTTTTCCTATATCCATTTCCCGGGATTTTGAGACAGCTCAAAATCTTTACCTGTTTAGCAAAATGATCTTAATTGTGCTTGATTTAACTACCTCTCTCTCTCTCTCTCTTTGTCTGTCTCTGTCTCTCTCTTTCTCTCCCCTCTCTCTACCCTTCCCCCCACTTTCTATTTTTGTCTCTCTGAATATAGAGATATATCTATATCTATATCTATATGTCCAATACATTAAGATATCTCCTAACAGTCTACAGTGAAAATAAAGAAAAAGAAAAGAACAACTTTCCTTAACCCAAACTCTTCTGAAACAAACACACCTATCTTTTCTTTCAGCTAATTAAATTGTCAGAATTAGTTTTTACCTGTCATCAGGTAACTGTGTCAGTTTACTTTCCTTCCCCTATGTTTTAAAAAAAGGATATGGTGATGACTATTACTCAACAACCAAGGCATGGTCACAGGGTCACTTAATGGCTGGACTGGATCCATATGTATCTAAAGACCAGAGACTCACAAACAGAAGCAGTACAGTAAGATGCAAAATGCCCTAAACTTGGATTCAGCAGAAATCTGGGTTCAAATCTTTCCTCTGGCACAAGTTAGCTGTCTATCCATGAGCAAGGCAATTTTTGTGAGCCTAGTTTTCTCATCTCTAAAAGGAGAATTAGAATCCCTATAGCACATAGTTACTTTTAAGATTGTTATGAAGATAAAATGATATAATAAATGGACAGCAAATCCAACAGTTCTATGAAAAATTATTATTAGCTAATATGGCCTCTTAGACACTGCCTAGTATACTCATTGTGATGCAAATGACACAAATTCCAATATGTGGAGAAGCAAGACAGAGAGCAAATTCCCAATAATTTAGTGTGTGTATATATACATACACATACATACATGTATATATACATACATGTACATATAAATGCATATATACACACATACATACATACATACACACACACACTTTTTAGGCTATTACTTTTGTCTCTTATAACCACAGATTATTCAGACATAAAAGGATATTAGAGAATTAACTAGGTCAATTTGCTTATTAAATAGTCAGATAAGGAAATCAGGGCTCAGAGAAGTGAAACTACTTTTCCAGGACAAGCAGCAATCAAGACTGGGGTGAAAGTCTCCTGGATTCTACTGGTGTCCATAGGTCACATGATCCTTCCATTTTCTATGCAGTTTTAAGTTTCTTGAGACAAGGAACTGTATCATTTCTTTGTAGCTCTCACAGCAATCAGAATGAACTCTTATACCTTAGAAACGTTATGTGATATTTCTAATTCATGAGGAGAATTTTCTTACCTAAAATGGAAATATTTGTGATTTGCTAAGCTTCAAATTTTAATAGAAACTTCTTTAAAGAGGATACTTTAAAATAAGACTTGAGTCCCACCTCTTTCTACCATGAGTTTCTCACTCCTTTATCCATACTCATAAAACTTAATAATCATTTTCCTTACATTTCATCTCAAAGAACAGAAACTTTGCAATGTATTCTCAGAGTTTCTTTTTTTTTAACATGCCAGGCACAGATGTCTTTTTTATACAGATTTTTAAATACTAAAATAAGTATAATAGAATGAATGGCAGAAAACTTCTTCTTGTTATCCTCCATGCATCTAACCACCTTCTGCTCAGACTCCAGATGGTTATATGGAAGGATACATTCATGGAACAGGAAATGTAGAGTCATCCAAGTGAGGCATTCATTAGTTGAAATCTTATATGTCATAGTCATTAGTATATTTGGCTGTTGTTGTTGTTGTTGTTGTTGTTGAGAGTCAAAGAGTGTCCTTGGAAATTAATTATTTGAGACATCTGCTTGAACATCTAGAAAATATTTATGCTATAGGATTGTTCTTTAAAAGTCTCATATATTTTCTATTCAACAATTTCCAGAAAAAAAATATAAACTAGGTATGGTTGTTGCCTGGTTCATAATTCCAGAACTGGAAGAGATGTCTGAACACACATGGTACATTTATGTAGTCCTTTGTAATTTGAAAAGTGCTTTTTTGCTGCTGTTGCTCATTTGTTTCAGTCATATTTAATATTTCAGGGCCACAGTTGGGGCTTTCTTAGCAGATACTGAAGTGGTTTCCTACTTCCTTTGCCATATCACTTAACAGATTAGGAAACTGAGGGAGAGAGGGTTAAGTGACTTGCCAAAGGTCACACAGCTGGTAGGTATGTGGAACTGGATTTGAACTCACATCTTCCTGACTCTAGGCCACTGTGCCACTTGGCTGCCCTAAAATATGCTTTCCCGATTTGTACTTTTTTCACTTGATCTTTAGATTGCTGTGAAATATTTGCTCTTTTTATCTTTATTTTATAGGTGAAGAAACTAAGGCACACAAAGGGTAAATGACTTTACCATGGTCATAAAGCTGGTAAATTTCAAAGACAGAATTAGAACTCACATCCTTGTGGTTCCAAACCCAGTACTCTATCTACTATGTTACTTAGCTGCCTAGCTAAAATCATTCTAAAAAAGAGGAAGCAGAGAACCAGGGAGATTTCTCCATTTGGCCAAGGTCACATAGGTAGAAAGTGTTGGAAGTGACATTTGAACTCAGGTCTCCTAACCCCAGAGCCAGTCCTCTTTCTACTCTAACAGTAATTTATTTTCCTTCTCTAATCACTGAAGTTATCCCAATTCATTTGTTTTGTTTTGTTTTGTTTTCCATCTGCAAACCCTTTCCCACCCACCTATTTTTAAATAAGAATCACTGGCAGCTCCAGGGTGGTAGACAGAATTTTCAACTTGCAACCTTAAATGTGGCAACATTAACAATAGAAAAGGAAAGAGATAAAAGCACTAAAGGGGGAAAGTTGTTGAATAAGCAATGGATGGGCTGGGCAGGGGGTAACATTCAAACACTGTGAGGACAGGAGTCAGTCATTCAAAGGCTCTCAAAAATAATGTACCTACAGTAGGGTCCTGTCCAGCAAGATGTGGTTGAAAATGGCCTATTAGACTGGTGTTCTTGCAGCCCTAATTGCTATTTCCTATCTGTCTCATGAAAAGCTCAATCCTGGAATGTAATCAATGCAGAATGGTCTGTGTAGGCTGCCTCATTCCAGCACTTTTTGTGAGCTAGTGATGCTCTTCGAATACAAGTAGGAGTAAAATCAGCAGACCTGTCATTTTCCTGGTCTAAATTTAGTTATAGCTGCCCTAACTATAGTATTTACCCTGGATATTATTCCTATTGTAATGGAATGAATTCCTTAAAGACTGTGAACATTACTAAGTACACCTGCTATTTCTCTCTTAAGACTTATCTTCTATCTCAGTCTTTTATTATTATCAAATGCTAAGTGCTCTGTCTCCCCTTAGTGAAATGAGAAGGTGAAAGGAATGAAAAGGAAAGGAAGACACAAGGTTCTTTTCTAGAAAACTGAAAGCTGAAACATGTTTTTGTTGCAAACACCCTTGTAAAGAACAGTGGAGTTTGGCTTCTTTCAATGATAATTTAACTTTCTAATTTGCCTAGAATTTAAAGATTTGGACATGGGGCCACCCTTGGGAGTATGGCAGAGATGGCAGAGCCTGTGAAGGGATCATGCCAAATGACTAGTTCTAAAATGCCATACAGGTGTCATTTTTAGTAAATAGTTTTGGTACTCTGTTTAAATGCAAATGTCAATGAGAAAGATAACAATAGTGAGCCTTATCAACAGTGCTATAACCACACCAGTGGACAGGGACAATAGTATCCCTCAGCAAGAATCAATTCCCTCAAGTTATACACATTTGAATGTGGTCAGCAAGTATTTATTAACATAAACTTTTTCTCAAGTCATTTTTTTAGTGCGAAGAAAAGGATATGACAGATTTTTTTTCTGAAAATATGTTTTAATACACAGGACAGAGAAGAGACCATGAGAGAACAAGGTACCAAAAAAGCCTGAAATGGAGTAGAGACTAGGAAAAAAGAAGAAAGGGGGGCAGAAATGAGATGCTGGGGTTTTTAAAAAACAAAGTTCACTTTATAATTTTGAGCATAAGCAAGTGAACAAGCATTTAAGTGAATATTATATACCAGGCACTGTTGTAAATTCTGGGGATTCCAAGAAATTCAAAAATAGCTCCTTCCCTCAAAAAGCTCACATTAAAATCGGACAGAAAATATATAAATAACTAAAAGCAACCTTCATATAAACAAATAAGTTGGAGATGGTCTTAGAGGAAAGGAGCTAAAGATAACCAGGTTTGGGAAAGTTTTCTTGTAGAAAGGGGAATTTCAGGTGAGGCTTGAAGGAAGTCATGAAAGTCAGGAAAGACAGATGAGAAGAACAGGGATTCCAGGCTTGGAGACCGATCAGTGAAAATACACGGAGCTGGGAAATATATCTTGTCAGAGAAACAGGAATATATGAAGTGTTAGGTGTGAGAAAATTGGAAAGCAAGGGAGAGGGCAGGTTTTGTAGGACTTTAAAGGCCAAAGAGAGGAATTATATTTGATATGTGAGGTAAAAGTGAATCGTGAGAGTTTATGAAATAAAGAGGTGATGTAGCCAGTACGTTTTAAGGAAAAGTCAGTTTGACAGTTGAGTGGAGGTTGAATTAGACTGGAGCGAGACTTGAAGCAGGGAGAACGTTCAAAAAGCTATTGTAATAGTCTAAGCATGAGGTGAGGAGGACCTGCAACAGGTTGGTTGTTGTGTCAGACCTAAAACAGGGGTATTATGCAAGAGAAATAATGGATGGCTATCATGACAGGATTCAGGTAAAGGTTGCATATGGGAATGAGAATGAGGAATTGAGTACGATACCTAGCTTTTCAGTGTAAGAGACTAGAAGGGTAATGGCACCTTCAAGCACAATAAAGAAGCTCACAGCAGAGTAGGTGGCAAGAAATGATTACAGTTTTGAACATTCTGAGTTTGAGTTGTCAGAAAGTCAGACTTTACAAAGTTAAGGAGAGACTGAAAAGAAAGGAAGTAGCGGCACCAATAAAAGATGGTCTTTATCATGAGTTTAGCCATGAAAAGGAGAAGTATAGGATAATAGCTAATGGAGATACATAACTCAGCAAGTGCTTTTTGAGGATGAGGGTGATTTGAGAATGTTTGTAGGCAGCAGAGAAGTGCTCAATAGCCAGGCAGAGATTAAAGAATCTTGTGAATAGGGACAAGGTAGGGTAGAATGGGAACACATTTACATATAAAGGAGTTCCCCTTGGCAAAGATAAGGTTCATCTCTTTCTGTAAGATGGGTAAAGGAAGGAATAATGACAAAGGACATTTTAGTGATGAGATAAGTAGGAAGGGAAGTGAGGGAGTT
The DNA here is from genome assembly GCA_028646575.1 of Pseudocheirus occidentalis. Lineage (NCBI taxonomy): Eukaryota > Metazoa > Chordata > Mammalia > Diprotodontia > Pseudocheiridae > Pseudocheirus > Pseudocheirus occidentalis. The sequence goes on from CM053594.1 coordinate 197,868,169, forward strand.
CTTTGTGCATGACCTTAGTGTGAAAAATTCTAACAGTTTGATCTCCACAGATTTGATAAGAATAGTGGATGTTGCAAATACATATGTTATGCAGGACATGCAGGAAAGCATAAATCAAGATGAGGAGAGGAAGTGCAGAGTGACCCTATCCAGTCATATGGCCAGAAGAAATTTGGAAGTTCCTCTTGAAGGAAGCCTAGGCTAAACCAGCTCATACTGGCCAGAGTCAAGGGATGGTCACTGACTTCTTGTTGTTTGTCCCTCATTCTTTTTATTATTATTATTATTTCTTTACTTTTAGTTTTCAACATTCATTCCCACAAGATTTTGAGTTACAAAATTTCTCCCGTCTTCCCCCTACACCCACCCCAAAATAGTGAGCCCACTGAATACCACTTCCTCCAATCTGTTCTTATATCCTCCACCCTCCTGCCTCTAACATTCTAGTAGGGCAAGATCAATTTGTATACCTCAGTGTCTATAAATCTTGTTTCCCAGTTGCATAAAAAAACAACAAATTTTTAATATTTGTTTTTAAAACTTTGATTTCCAGATACTTTCCCTTCTTCTCTCCTCACCCACCCCCACTGGGAAGTCAAGCAATTAAATATGGTTTGACATGTACTTATGCAAAACATTTCCATATACGATATATTGAGAAAGACAAACTGTATTTCCCTCCTTCCTATACTGCTCCCCACTTATTCTATTTTCTACTTTGACCCTCTCCTTTTTCAAAAGTATGTGCTTCTAACTACCCTCACCCCAATATGCCCTCCCTTCTATAACCCCACCTCTTATACCCTTACCCCTTCCTCTTCTTTAGGATAAAATACCCAAATGAGTGTGTATGTTATTCCCTCCTTAAGCCAAATCTAATGAGAGTAAGGTTGACCCATTCCCTTTCACCTTCCTGTTCTTCCCCTCTTGCTTTTTCTGTATGAGATAATTTACCCTATTCTATCTCTCCCTTTCTCCTCTCATTGTAGTCTTCTCTCACTTCTTAATTTTATTTTTTAGACATCATCACTCCCTATTCAACTGATCTTGTGCTCTCTGTCTATGTATACATGTACACATATATACACAGACTCACATATGTATTTATACACACATACACCCTCCTATACATACATATACATGTATGTCTATATACATATACATGTGCATATACACCAGGAACACCATACAAGACAGTGACCCAGATCCAAGCAGGTTAAAGCAAGATTGATTACCCTCTGAATGGTTGGTTGGTCCACCTATGATCTGTAGGCCAGGAGCTCCTGAGGCAGCCACGGGGGCAGCAGCTGGAGCCACTGCCCCTCTATTACTTCTTGCCCTGGGTTCAGGGGCCACTATTCTTTCACCCAGTTCTGACAGAGTTCCTTACTGACCTTTTACTTTCTCTTTGGCATTTATGGTTTGAGAAGTCTGGAAACCACCACAGCTGCTGGTAATTCACTTTCCTGAAGTCTACTCTGGCCATTCTGGGCCTCTGGTCAGGGCCACCCTGGGCTTGGGGTGGCTCACATGTGGCTGCACTCAGCTCTCTGCCTGGTGCAAGAGACCTTTCTTTTTGGCTTGCCAAACTACCATCAGTGGGAGATTTATTTCTCTCTGTCACTTTGTGGGTTCTGTACGTCTAAAATTTGTTTAGTGTCGTATTTTTACAGGTATTAGAAGTGGTTGTGGTGAGAGCTCACAGAATTTCCTGCTTCTACCCCACCATCTTGGCTTTTCCCATCATCACTGACTTTTTATTAACATGCATGTTTAACTAGCCTCTTCCATGTTGAATGACACACCCTGCATAGAATTAGAGCCTCATCTGCACCTTCAGCCAATGTTAGCCCATGATTGGTAGGATGGGACATGTGAAAAAGGAATGTGTGGCCCACAGGTCAGAAGGATTATAACCAAGAAGAGCTAGAACCAATCCCAGTTCTGAAAGGAGGGAGCAGTCAGGATTAGCAGCTCAAAAACACATGAATTCATCTGAATCTCTACAGTCTTTTGAAAGAGGCTACCAATTTATTCAGAAAGGATAAATGTAAAATAAAGGTAATCAACACTTTCCTGGCTTTACAATGAGATTGTTTGTTCCTAGACTAAGTATATTTCTTGCATTAGGTCTTACAATGAAGTATAAAGTGAAGTTTGTATCTGACAAAGAGCAAGTATTAGATCCATGAGAGGTTAAAGTAGGGATAAAAAGGTTCAGAAAAGCCACCTTATTTTTTTGTTGGTTTGTTTTGGCTTGGTTGTTAGTTTGGGTTTTTTGGTTTTTGTTTTTGTTTTTGTTTTTTTTTGTTTTTTGCAGGGGGAAAGACATGTCCCATCCTACCAATCATGGGCTAACATTGGCTGAAGGTGCAGATGAGGCTCTAATTCTATGCAGGGTGTGTCATTCAACATGGAAAGGCATTGGATTTAAGTGACTTGTCCAAGGTCACATGGCTAGTTTTTTTGTTAAGAGTCTGAGGTTGGATTAGAACTCACATCCTCCTGACTCCAGGGCCGGTGCTCCATTCATTGAGCCACCGCGACATCCTGTAGTTGCTGAGTTGGGAGACATTGTGAATTGATTAGAAAATTATAAAAAGATTATGTTGTTGCAGTGAAAATCCAGTTGAGATTATATAATGTAAATTTGCAGGCAGTCAAGTGGCACAGTGAATAGAGTGCCTAATGTGGAGTCAGAAAGACCTGAGTTTAAATCTGACTTCATACACTTCCTAGCTGTGTGACCATGGCCAAGTCACAACTCTGTCTACCCCAGTTTCCTCATCTGTAAAATGAGCTGAAGAAGGAAATAATATATCACTCAAGGAACTTTGCCGAGAAAATCCCAAATGATGCCATGAAGAGCTAGACAGGACTGAAACAACAACAACAATGTAAATTTGCCCAGAACTCAGCATGGTTTATTTTCTCCATTTTCTTTCATTAGTAAATGAATAGGAGTGAGACTAATAGATAGTGGGAATAATCCAAGCCCAGGATTTATCAGAGCAAGGTTGGTGATAGGATAAGATGCAAAGGACTAAGGAGAAGAAGATACTGTACAGTTGCACTGGGTAACTAAAGGGAAAAGATGGGGAAAGGAACAGAGTGTAAGAAGTTTAGGAGTGATGACTCGGGAAAGAGAGAGGCAAATAGAAGTCAAGGTGAGGACAAAGACCACAGAAAGATGTTGTAAGGGAGACTGTTGAAATGACAAAGGATTATGATCAAAGAAAGGAATTTCAGATTGCATGAAGATGGAAGTGAAATACTTCTGGGTGATGACAACATCAGTGATAGTGTGTAGCTGAGGTATAGTGGAAGTAGCTACCAGTATTTATGTTAAGGGCAGTAGTCACATAGAAAAGAAAGACTGTTAGCCAGGACTGTTCTCTTTGAGGAAAGAAGGCGATGTTACTGAATAATAGTAGAAAACTGAAAGTGTGGAAGTGACAGTGGGGAACAGGAAATATTCCTACTTTGCTAACACAACCAGCATAAGTTTGGGGTAGAGGAGTATGGAGTATTGCCAAAGGTATAACCAGTGCTGTAAACATAGCCAGAGATGGAGAGAGAGAGAAAGAAAGAGAAAGAGAGAGAGAGAGAGAGAGAGAGAGAGAGAGAGAGAGAGAGAGAGAGAACATGGGAGGAGTAAGAAAGGAAAAGTTTTAAGATAAAGATAAGAAGGTTTCCCCACCCCTGCCATGGCATAAATATTCCAGAGAGGATAGTATAGGTGAATCTGTCTAAGCTAAATGAAATATGTAGAATTTGTGGGGTGGGAGGCTTGCTAGAGACATCCAGTCCTTAGGACCAAAACCTAAGAAAGAGCAGATACCAAAAAATGTTATAGGCTATATCCATTTCAAGAACTCTCTACTCACAGTTGGGGGGGTGGGGGCAGGGGGTAAGCAACAGCCATGTAGCTACAAAAGTAATTTCTTTCATAGATTTTCACTAGAGGAATTTATTACTAGAAAACTTAGTTGAAATAATTCTTAGGTGCAAGTATTGTAGCACTTAATCATAGATGAATAGTTTCTGACCATGAAATAGGGACGTGGTGCTTATTAAAGAAATATTTTATGACTTGATTCTCCATAGAAGATATAGTCATCATCATGAGTACAATTAAATTCACAAGCAAATCCTAAATCCTATCATGGGTAAGAGAGTGTTTTTTTTTAAGTATCCAGAGTTGTTCTTATTGATCATTTAATTAATATATAAAATGTCATCCACTTTTTAGTATAGAAAACAAATACAACTGCATCTGATTTGTACCAATTATACTATTTCTCAAACTATTATTTGTCAACTATTAGAGAAAGGGAGGCTGAATTCTTGATTGATGATGACAAGTAACTTTATCATCTTGTAAATTGTATATGTATCACACAGCAATAGCAGCATGACTTTTCTCGGGTAGTGTTCTTTATGTTTGCCAAATTTTCAATATTAATTTCAGATGTCTGCCTTCTCACTATACAATCTGTCTGAATTACATTAATAATCACAATATTTCTTGAGCCTTACTCAACTTTGCAATATTTTATGCTGTGTGATCCAAAAGAATTTTATGATATTTGTGATCCAATTGGGGAACAGAGAGGAGACTAAAATATTTACTGGCTCTGATGATAAGAGTAATAATGACAATAACACTTGGAAGTTTACAAAACAGTGTGCATACATTATCTCATCTCGTCTTCACAGTAGCCTGTTTGAAACTATTACTATCCCCATTTGAGGAAACTGAGTCACCAAAAATTTAAATGACTTGCCCAAGACCACATAGCTAATAATTTAAACTTAGGTTTTCCTGATTCTAATTCCAGTGATTTTAACCACTATACCAATACTTAGGAAAAAAATTGAAATATGAGATACAGAAAATTTGAGTTTATAAAACGTAATTGATGAGTTCTATCTGTGATATATACTAGCTTTCTTTTTTTATTATGGGCAATTTACTAAACATCTCAGTGCCCTCCTGGCAACTCTGTAAGGTAATAAGTTAAAGATGAATTGCCAGTCTATGAATGTAGAAACAATTCCTAAACCTTGAAGTTCCCCATCATTATGAAGTCAGGGGTCAGAGCCTCTTCTCTGATCCTCGATTAAAACAGTCAAACCATAATTGATCCTCTGTTATGTAACTAATGATAATATGCTTTGAAGTTTTCAAAAACAAAAACTATAAATGGAGATACAGTAAAGATTCTTTAGAATATTGAATGGAAGAAAATTCAAATGAAATTAGTCAATAAATATTTAAATGCCTAAAGTGTGCCAAGTACCATGTTAGGAATTGAGATCACTACTACAAAGAATGAAACTATCATTTTTCATAAGGATAATTATCAATTGAAAAACAATGTCATGTGACATTAAGTGACTACTCCTAGGTAGGAGTGTGAGGATAATGCATTTTGTTAGTTTCAAGGGATACAAACAAACAAACAAACAAACAAAAAAACAATCCCACCTTTAAACATCTTACCTAAGGGAAAAGAAAGAGAAAGAGAAAGAGACAGAGACAGAGACAGAGACAGAGACAGAGACAGAGAAAGAGACAGAGAAAGAGAAACAGAAAGAAAAAGAGAAAGAAAGGGAGAAAGAGAAAGAGAAAGAAAGGGAAAAGGGAAAAGGAAGGATGATTGGAATTTAGCACTTACTATTTGCTAGGCATTGTATTAAGCCTTTTATACATATGAATTCAGTTGATCTCACAACACTGTGAGACAGGTACTATTCTTATTGACATTTACATTTGAGGAAACTGTGCTAAATAATTTAAGTGACTTTGCCAGAGTCATATAGCTAGGAAGTGGCCAAGTTCAGAACTGAATTTACATCTTCCAGATTCCAGTCCTCTAGAAGGATAATATGAAACCTGACTTGCAAAGATGAGTGCCTACTTAGTTCCATTCCTGAGAGAAAATTAGTACTAGAAATGTGGCAAAACACACTGTAAAGGCTTAGGAGAATAGCTAATAGAGCAGTTTGATTGAATCATAGAGTACATGATATTATTATCCTCATTTTTACACATTAGGAAACTGAGTCACTAAGTGTTTAAATGACTTACCCAGAGCCATATAGCTAGTGAGGTAGAATTTTAACTCACCTTTTGAAATAAGACTAGGAAGGCAGGATAGAATCAGATTGTAGAGGGAATTAAATCCCAAAATGAGAGGTTTATTTTTGATATTAGAGGAAATAGAAAATGACTAAAGAACTTTTGAATAAGGCACTGTGACATGGTCAGACCTAAACGTTGGGAAGATAATTTTTCCATTGTGGTGAAATGGAAAGAACTTTTGACTGGGAGTCAGGAGGAGGTCTGGGTTCTATTTCTCACATGCTGCTGCCTTTGATATTTGTGTGACTTTGGACAAACCTCGATCTCCATGGGTCTCAGTTTCCTCATTGATTAACTGGAAGTAAAAATAATGTTTCCCCTACCTATACTTTTGAGTGCTATTGTGAGAATGATGTGAGAAAATTCATGTGAAAAGCTGTACTGTGAAACGTTAAAAAAAAAACAAAACTCCAGAAAGGCAATAGGCTTATATTTTTGTATTAGAGCAGTGAACATGTGGTTTAAAGACAAAGATGAAGAGAGAAATTTTGTAGGGACAATGGTAGTGAGACACAAAAATATATACTTTTACACAAAGGTTCAATCTCTTTATCTATTTCTTTCTTCTATCCTGTGAGTAAAATCAACTCCTAGAAAATGCCAGTTAACTCACAGAGGCAAAGAGAAAATAATAGAAGAATAGCCTAAGCTATTGCTCCTAGCCATAATTCTTATTTATGCAGGGTTGTGTAGGTCTTGCCTTCTGCAGGTTATATTTTTCAGAATCATAGCTTTTTTTTTCTTTTGAGAAAAGAGCAAGTTTCCTTCTAGTCTTCTTTCCTTCTCAAAGACCATAGAATATCAGTGCTTATCTAGTAGAAATTAAATCTTATCAAGAATCTCCTTACAACAGCCCTAAGAAGTGCTCATTAAACTTCTATTTGAAGACTTCTTTTAATGGGGAAATCATTACTTCTGAGGAGAACCCATTGAATACAATAGTAACATTTAATATTGAATTTGAGAATAATTAACATTTTCAGTGTTTGATAATGAGCTTATTCCCAAGGCTCAGATCCATTCTCCTTTTCTTTATGTGTCCATAGAGATTATATGGGCAAGAGAAAAAATGGATTTAAGATCTGGTGTATTTTTAATTTGTTGAAATGTGAATTAATTCAATGTATGAGAGGTAAGGCATAATTCTTGGAGCACACATGCATATGTATGTGTGTATGTATGTATGTATATATATATACATACATATATACACATATGCATATGCATATATACAAAACATATATAGGCATATACTCACTGTGTCTCTCTCTACAAATATATCTGTTATTTTGTATCCTAACCCAGTTTCCTACTGAGATGAAGTTTTCATTTTGGTCCTGTTCATTTAAGATCTGTTTCTGTAGCTGTCATTGTGCTAAATTGAGACTCTGTGGCCAAAAATTGACATGGAGGCTTTCCACAGAGTACTGCTCTATGCTATTTCTAATAATTTTTGTTGGTATCCTTAAGAGCATGGATTTCTCATCTCAATAGTTAGAAAATTCTATGTGTTGAACTCTTTGAAAGAAAGTCAATAAAGTTAACTCTTGGTTATTCACAGCAATAGGAAAAGAAACTGCAGATAATGCTAGACAACATATACTGAAAACTACTGCATGTGAAATCGTCAACAAGGTGAATTAAAATTGACAGTATTTGGTCACTATGAATGTCTGTGCTACATACCTACATAATGCCTAGGACAGATTATGCACTTAATATATCTCAAAAAATTGATTGTTGATTGATTTTACTTATGCATATACATGACTCAATTTCCACAGTATAAGGTTGGTAACTTTTTGTTGGCATCTCTAAAGTAAAATATTTTGAAGACAGTCTTAAATTCATTTTACTTATTGACTTCTATCCAGGAGAGTGCTGGGGCTAGGTCAACTGGCTCACAACAATCAACTGTAAAATTTTCAGTGCAAGCCTTTATATGCCATGGAAATCAACAAATTCTACAAATCAAATCTTGATTTAGTATTTTGTTGATTATCTAGACTTAAGAAAGTGATAGAGAGAATGTTAATAATTCAGATTAGACAGGAAAGTATGTCATGTGCATTTGTCCTCCAGGGAGTAGGTTGTTAAATATTCACCAGGACACCATAGCTCCCAACTCATATTTTCGGCCAAACACACATGCCTGTGCCCTCTGTACCAAATTCTAAGTTAAGGCTTTTTGTCAGTGGCTTAGATTCACACTGCAAGGAAAAAGCAATGTAGTGTACTGGAAAGCACAAGAGTAGGAGTGAGAGGACCTAGGTTGAAAACTCAACTTTGCTTCGTCTCATTAGCTGTTAGAACTTTAGCAAACCATATAAATTTTCTGAACCACAATTTCATTTGTATAATGAAGGATTTACCTAGGTGAGAAGTTCTTAATCTGACATGTGAAAATGATTTTTAATATCCTGATGCCCATATTTCAAAACTATTAGTTTCCTTTTTATCCTGTGTATTTTATTTTGCACATTTAACATTATTCTGAGGAGTCCCTAGTACTTACCAGACTGACAAAGGGTTCCATGACAGAACAAAAAAGAATAAGTATCTTTGGACTTGATGGTCTTCAAGGCCTGTTCCAGCTCTAAATTTCTAATCTTTTACAATGAGGAGAGACAATCTTAGCTTGTAGTGTAAACTTCCAAAATCAGGAAAGTTTTTCGTGGAAGATTAACAACTAAACATAGAAATTAAAGAAAGCTTTGTAGGTCATTTTCAAAAAAAAGCTTGTAAAAATAACTGGCCAGTACCTGTACCCTATCCCCCAGTTAAGAAATCTCTCTTCCAAGGAAATTTAAGAACTTTTCCCACTGGGTTCAGTAAGTAAAAGGAAGAATTCTAATATTTGCATATAATACACACTGTCAGAGTCATCCTGCAAACACAGAGGCCCATGGGAATCAAATACTACTGAAAAAGGGTAGCCTGCTTGAGTTTAAAAAATTTCTCTCTAGTACATGGCCCATACTCATTAGGCCCATTCCAATTGCTTTTAAGCCTTCAAAGCCTAGGATTTACTAGTTGCTTTCATTGCTGTTTCTAGGCATGCCTATTGGCACCCAAGCAAAGCCCAGGTTATATCAAACCTTGCTTGTTATTTATTCAGCACTGCTGTGTGATTACAAAAACAGTGTCTGATTTAGTGTTTTGTGTTCCCCCCAGAATTAAATGATATTTACTTTCATCTCCTTGCCTTGAAGGGAGCTTTATTTGTTGAGTAGGAATTGCCTTTTTATTTCATTCCTTGTGAGCAACATAAACTGGATGAAATTGAAGGTCCATAGCTTGGATGCTGCTGGTTCTTTTGCTTCAAGCTACTAATGTTTCCACTTTTCCTTTGGGGGGTTAGCTAAGCCCTGGATCCTTGCTGCCCTGTGTAGTTTACCTCTTGTATTTCTCATGATTTCCCCAGTCTTTTTAAAAGCAGTAACTCTCAGAGACATTCATTTTCTTTAGCAAAAAAAAGGATTCTCTCTACCTGATTTCGCAAAATGTATCTCCACTTTAGAAAGCACTTTGCTTGGGGCCTACATACCAACTAATTTTTGCCAATTTCTCCACTTGTACCTTGGAATGACAAAACTAGATTACATTGAATTGAGTAACTTCCTGAACCTGTACCTTCACTTTAAAGGAAGCATTCTGTTGGAGAACCATGCCTTTTTTGGTACCTGTGTTTTTCTTGTTTTCTCTTGTGTTACCTTGTACAATGCTTAGAACTCTACTAAGACTTTTAAGGCATCTTGAAGTTTAGGTTTTTTAACTTTATTATACTTCAATAGTTTGAAAGTGATATTGTTCAATCTAAGTATATATCTCTTCCACCAAGCAGTCAAAAAAAGTTATTTTATGCCTAAATAAATAGTTGTGTGAACTGCTTTGATGAACCTCACATTGGGACCAATGTTCTGGTTATGAGACTTCCTGAATGTGAGTAACATTGTTAGGTGACATTCAATACCATTTGAACTTGGTAGGCCCTGCCAGATAATCATCTCAAAGAGACCAGGGTTACCTTCATGTAGCCATGAGCTTCATGGTATGGCTTTAGTGGTACATTGGGTATCATAACTAATGGAAAGATCTTTTGATACTTCACTTCAACAATAAAATAATAATAGCTTGAACTATTATTTTGAATGTTATATAGCACTTTAAAGTTTATAAATACACTGTAGATATAGATATAATTATTTTTGTCCTTCCTTCTTAAAGAGGATCAATGACATCAGAAAGTTTTCTTAACTTGCAAGTAGTTTGGATTTAAGTGAGGCAGGGCTGTACAAAGTTATCAGCCTCATTCTCTCCTCCAGAGTCATCTGAGTCCAGAGGTAAGACATGTCAGGAAGACAGGAGATGACTTCAGATGCAGTAGGAGACCTTGACCTTTTTAAGCTAAGGTCTTTCCCAGGACTTAATTGGTCTGAGGAAACATCCATTGAGCGATTTAAGGCTAAGTAAAAAAATGAGGCAAAAGATGGCCCAATTTTTCTACTTAAAAAAATCTAGCTGGGAGAAGACCCTCAGGGTTTTTGGTCAGAACAGAAACAATTGCTATTTATGCTTCTCAGAAACAACCCAGTAGGTAGGAGCTATTATTATACTGACTTTACAGGTGAGAAAGCTGAGACTTAAAGAGGTTAAGTGACATGCTCAAGTCTCACACCTAATAACTGTCTGAAGACTGATTTGAACTCAGATCCTTCTGACTTTATCCATTGTGCAACATAACTACCTTAAAATGATACTAATTAGTATTCATTGAAGAATCACAAAACTATTCCTTTTTGCCCAGGAAATTTTATGTTACCCTGGGTATATAGGTATATAAAATAGGTAAACAAATCAAAATTTATGGCTAATAATAAATAAAAAATAAATTTATTTTAAAATAATTTTGGTATGCATATAATTTTACCATTTGTTAAAAATGAAAAAAACTGCATATTAATGAGATGAATATGTTTGCTTATTTTTACATGAAAGAATTACATCTTAGCAGAATATTTGATGCTATTATTTTGGTCATTTCTCATTGAGAAATCTTTTAATTTTGCAAAATTTTTCTTGACCCCCACATTCAGTTACATGACATCATATGGGGTCACAACCCACAGGTTTAAGACATGCTGGTCTAACTCATACCTAAGATAGAATTCCTTTTTCAACATATCTAAAAAGTGGTCATACAGTTTATGCTGGATGGCTATAAAGAAAGAACAATGCACATCCTCCCAAAATAACCCATTAAACTATTTTTAAAGGCTCTAATGCCTCACCGGTATTTATTTACAACTGTTTGCTTCTTCATCACTCTTAGTTCTTTCCTCTGGGTCCAAGGAAAGAACAACCAAATATTTCTTCCAAGTGACTTTTCTCTAGGCAAATTATCCCTGGTTTTTCAACTGACCATTATGTAGAATGTACTCATCTCTCTTTATGACTGTAGGAGTCACACATCTTTGCCTTTCCTCTACCTTCTATTATCATTATTTCATCTGCCCCAGAAGTAATTCTACATTTTTGTGATCTTGTTTTATACCCCATCATAAGTGGTCACTTAAAATCTACAGAGAACGTTGGATGATGCCAAACTTTTCTTTATCAAAAATTCTAAGAAAGAGTTTCCCATTGACCAATTATTTGTTGGTAAAGAAATCAGATTCAGAGCAGAATTCCCCCTATTGTTTCCTCAAACTTTTGACAATAAGAGTATCGTTAAGACACATTGAGAAATTATTGGTTGCTCTGATACTGAGAGAGAGAGAGAGAGAGAGAGAGAGAGAGAGAGAGAGAGAGAGAGAGAGAGAGAGACAGAGAGAGAGAGAGAGAGACAGAGAGAGAGAGAGAGAGAGAGAGAGAGAGAGACAGAGAGATAGAGAGAGAGACAGAGAGAGAGAGAGACAGAGAGAGAGAGAGAGAGAGAGAGAGAGAGAGAGAGCTCTAGCCAATGGATGTCAGGATAACTAAAGTCCTCTTCTCTCCTACTGGGTTTATATAAAAGGATAACATCTACCAAATAGTATTCATCAGTTCAACAGTAATGAGATCATAGTTTCCATTTATTGTCTGGCAGGCTTAATCTATGTGACCATAGACCAAAACTTTAATCACAAAAGAAGACTGTTTATTAAGAATGAGCAGAGAAAAGAGTAAGTAGATGAACTGGA
>CM053594.1:197889500-197908417 GCA_028646575.1 Pseudocheirus occidentalis
GCCCTGAGGCCTGGCCTGCCCTTTTTTGGTTTTGGTCTGGGCTGGTCTCAGCTCCCAGTCTGCCGGCCTTCTGGATGAGCCCCTCCTGCCCTGCTGACCCTCTCCAATCCCTGTTTTTCATGCCTTGGTAGATGTGGAATTGCTGGAGGTGACGTAGATCTTCTCTCTTGTAGACTGGCTGAGGCTCAGCTCCTCCCAACCGTCCTGGGGCCTGGCCTGGCTGTGTTTCCATTTCAGGCTGGGCTGGCCTCGGCTCCTGGCCTGCTGCGATGAGCCCCTGGTGCCAAGCTGGCTTCAGCAACAAATGTGTTTTCTGTGTTTTGTGATTCTGATAGTCCTAGACTTTGTCTGGGGTCATATTTTATGGGTGTTTAGGGTGGTTGTGTGGGCACTGTGGGACCTTGCAGGACCTTAGCTCTACCCCCTCCATTTTTCACCAATATAAATTTTTGACTGAGTGATATACCTCAGTGGCAAATTTAAAAATTAGAGTTCAACTTGCTTTTTGCTCTATTGGTCTTGGGATGGAGGACTTTTTGGAGACTGTTCTTCTTGGGGATCCTGATTAGATACAAGTGAAATGTTCAGGGTGAACTTCAAGCATGTCAATATCTCTCAATCAGCACCTTTGATATATCATTAGGCTAGGGATAAATAAACTTCTCTCTGCAACATGCTGGCTGCTTTGGTGTTGAGCACAAGTATAACTACCATAACAGATTTAATTATGCCTGATTTCAAAGTGACATATGGAATTAAAAGAACAAAAAGTCCTAACTGCCAAAGTCAAGTCTGACCCTTCATGTGGTAATGTTTGATATGTTTTTCTGTGATAAACATGATGATAGGAGGAAGGCAATATTATTCATTTATTAAAAAAAAACATGAAGCACCCATCCTAGGAGGCAAGGAAGGCATGAGGACATTTATCACAGTAGTAGCAATGCTAGCTATGTACTACCCCAACTGCCATTGTTGCTCAATTCTTTCTTGACACCTATGAACACATCAAGACCTTTTGCATGACCCAGATAGTAGATGTCAGGGGCATCACATGAGATAAAAAAAGAATTTACTAACCTAATTCAGATACAAATCAGAGTTGTGGGACTTTTCTTTTGGGAGAAGTTAAAAAGAAAAGGTCTTCACTGTGACAAACTGGCTGGTTCATGATTCTGGCTATAAAAGAGGTGAAAATGTGTCAATTAGGCTGTTAATTGTCTGCTCAGCCATGCATTCTAGAATGTTCAAGTCAGGAAGTCTCTTTAGGGGAGGCAAGGATCAGGACTGATCCTGGAGGGAATAAAGACATGCAGGAAAATAATTATAGAACTATGCAGTGTTAAACTGGGATGCATTGTTGGAACACAGAGTAATCTACTTGGAATAGATTATAGCAGTCATCTAGTCCAACCACCCTTTAGCTAAATAGACCTGAAAGTATCATTAATGGCAAAGGAACATTGAATGTAGAACCATACAAGAAGGAAAACATATTTGTTGATTTGTTGATCAATTTGCTGATTTAAATTCTAACCCACTATGATGGATAGATACATGTCCTAGATATTCTAGGAGTGTTCTCTTTGTTTTAGTGAGATGGGGAGTACTTGCAAGGTTTCAAATTTCAACAGTTTGTTGAAAGTTCTCCATCCCAAGACCATTTGTTGATAGGGGATCACTGGATGGATGCCATGTTTTCATAATTTTGACTTTCCTAAATGCTATACTAAATCTTGATGGTTAAGAGTCATTTGGGATAGGGAGGTAGTGCAGTGGATAAAGCAGCAGACTGGAGACAGGAACACTCCTCTTCCTGTGTTAAAATCTGGCCACAGATCCTTGGAAGCTGTGTGACTCTGGGCAAATCACTTAACCCTGCTTGCCTCAGTTTTCTCATCTATAAAATGAGCTGGAGAAGGAAATAGCAAACATTTGTACCTTCACCAAGAAAATCCCAAGGGGTCACAAAGAGTTGGACACAAGTAAAAATGACTGAACCACTAGAAAAGAGACATTTGGGACCCTTGTGGTATTTCTATTGATTTATCTGTAATTCTAGTGATGTCTATGCATTTGTAAATTGTATTACCTGTTAGGACTTCAGGAACTCTACAGAGCGAAACTAAACCATAAATCAAATAGCAAAGCATTTAATTATAGCAAAACAACAAAATAATAAATAAAGGACTATCAAGTTGTAGAATCATTTTCATCCCTCCCATATAAAAAGAAATCAAGTCTCTCAGAGACTCCAATGCTGATAGAAAAGGGAACACTCCCTGGAAATGCATGCTTCTAGGCAAGGGACTTTTGTGTTCTGACAGAAACATTTGTCCTCCTACCCAGCCTATTGTGCCTTCCTGTTCTTGTCATGTGCTCAGAGCTCCCCATGCACAGGTCACATTAGCTTCTGGCACTATGATTTATTTGTCCCCACAACTGCTATTTGCTGCATATCCTCTGAGGCCTCTTACCATCTGATCCGGTGTCTTCTTAGAAGAGAAGGAACACCATCCTGGGCCCTAATGCACGAGTGCCTGTCAACACAATTTCATCTTTTTTGTCAGGAACATAAAAGCTTTCATGTCTTTTTAATTCCTTTTAAACTTCATGCTTTACTCTCACAGAAAAGCTCCCTAACCTTATTTATAATTCGATTGTGGCTGGGGATATCCTAGTGCCAGGATCATGCTAATTTTTACAAATCTCAAGGAAACATTTAGTACTACTAGAGGGAAAGAGACTGGGCTGGTAACTTTTGCCCTATACTCTTAATACTTTTGCAAAATTCCTTACATAAATAAGATGGGTGAGGTTGGAGGAGAGAGTGGTTATAAAGTTAGTTTTCCCATAAGAGAATAAACACTACTCTTCTGGTCAAAACCACACATTAAAAGAAACCAATTTACCTTTGGAAATCATCAGAAATTTTGCACACTTGCATTTTTTGTTTCCCTCCTTCCCTTCTGAAAGGATAGAGGCACCTTTCATTATCTGTTCTGCATAGTCAAGATTGAATGTTAGTATCACTCAGTTTGGCTTTGGTTTCAGTATTCTGTAAAGTTAAATTAGTGTAGTAATTTACATATATATATTTCTGGTTCTACCATATTTGCCTGAATACCTCACATTCTTATTTATTCAAGTATTCTATTACATATATTTGTCATAATTTGTTCTGCCTTACCCCCAATTGATGGACACCCTCTTTCCTTTTTTTGTTGTTGTTTTTGCCCTCACAGATAGTGTTGTTATAAGTATTTTGTTTGATCCCCTCTAGTCATAGTAATTTAAAGCAAACTGCCCTAAAATTATATGAAACAACAACATAAGGAGGATTCCCTATGACATGTAGTAAAGGTAAGCCTATTTTATTTTTTGCTTTCTTTGAGACAGACCATTTTTTGAAAGTCAAAAATTATTAATTCAGCACTTAAACCCACTGTAATGGATAGATCCATGTCCTAGATATTCTAGGAGTGTTCTGTTTGTTTTAGTGAGATGGGGAGTACTTGCAAGATTTCAAACCTAGAACTTTATTCACATGTGGAGAGCTCCTCATATGTGGAATCCTTCCACTGAAGCAGCCTGGCATTTCCTCTCCACCATAAGATTAGCTATTACCTTAGGTCACTGAAAATGAAGTGATTTATCATAAGATCACATGCTACACAGAATCAGACAATGGAAGCATAGATGTTCACTGTTAGAAGAGTCCAACCTTTGCCTAAGCATAACTTAGTACTCATTGATCATGTGCTATGTTCTAGGCAATGAAGAAAAATATTTATGAGGAGAAGGCTCTGCCCTCAAAAAGCTTGCATTCTACTGAGGGAGGGAAAACTGAACATATAGACAAATGCAAAATTGATATAAAACAATTTTGAGAGGATGGGCTTGGAGGTCTTTTGAAGCAAAACAGTACTTAAGAAATGTATTTAATTAAATTTAAAAGAAGAATGTCAATTTATCCATTTACTTTCCAGTATTTTTAGGAGACATTTGTGTTAGACTGTTTTTCAAACTGTTTTAGCATCTATTAATATTTTGTGGCTTCATTAAGCACAATCATCATCATCATCATCATCATTATCATCATCATCATCATTATTATTAACACTAACTAAAATTGATACAGCACTTACCATGTGTCACACATTGTGCTAAGTGTTTTACAATTGTAATCTCATTTGATTTCATTTGGTTTAATATCCATTATTATATTTATAGTGATACTTATGTTGAACCAACCATTAATTCCTATTATAAATGTGAGCTTGATATAGCATATAATCTTTTGTCTGTTAATGTTATTACTATCTACATATTAATAGTGTATTTTAAAAATGTATGTTAATGTTTATTAGGTATATATATTTATAGTTTTATTTTCTTGTTATTTTGTTGTTTTGACTCTTCTTTTAGGACTCAAGATCATATTTGTATCCTAGAAAGTTTTAAAGGTTCCTATATTTTCATGTTTTTGCTAAAAGTTTATGGAATAGTGAAATGCATTGTTCTTCTAGTATTTGAAAGCATTCATTTGTCAATTGATTTACTTCTGTGTGACTTTTGTTTTGCCCTCTAGGAGTACAGTTGCATTTTATAAGATATCTTTTTCTGATAGTAGGCAATACATAGGGAATACCCCTTATGTTGTTGTATTTATATTTTCTAAACATTTATCAATTTCTTCCAAGTTGTAATTTTTTCTGGTATATGATTAAGCACAATTGTTTCTGATAGATTAATTTATTTCCTTTTTTGTGAAGACATTTTTCCCCTTCAAAATATTCTTAAATTCATTTGATCCACCAGCCTCAGGCACCTTTAAAATAGGAACTAATACATGTGCATGCACAGTTATTTGATTTTCATAATGTATAATCTGTTGTTTAGTTGGGATATTTTTATTTGCTTTCATTCTATGTATATTTTGTGTGGTGGATTCATTCCTCCTCTCAAAGTCTGAAAATTACCTGACAATAAGAGGTGTTTATTGGACAGAATAGTGTATTTGAATCCAGAATTCTGAGTCAATATTCTTTTTAAAAATTTTCACTATGTATGGGGTATTTTACAAAATAACCAAGTAAAAGAATAATGCCCATTTACAAGTCATTTTTCTAATGTAACTCCTGTCCTAATGTCCATTGGTATGAGATTATCTCTAACTTAGGGTTAAATGACCTACCCTTTGAAAGAGGTGGGACAGATTTGTGGAGATAGAATATAGAAGAGACTAATACCATTTCAAGTTGCTGGAGGAAAGATTCTGGGAAGACTTGAGAGGAGCAAGGATCCTGTACTCTTTCTCTTTTCCCACCTTGCTACTCTAAAGACTTTGGGGAGTTTCCCTTAGGTGAAATCTAGGACACCCTCTCTTGATTAAGCTGCTACCTCATTCCCCATGGAAGAGCTCCTTTACTTTGCATCATTGATATATTTTCCCCTATATAAAACTTCATTGATTTCTCTTGTGCTAGTGATTTGGACAAATGGATTTCTTTATTGTTCTCTATGTGCATTCATTGAGGTACTGACATTAAGTGGGGCAGGGGTCAAGTTTTAGATATAGAGCTTATGTTCCTTCCTTCCCCTCCCCACTCATCACAAAATTTAAAAAGAGACATGAAGGTATAGGCTAACACTGAAGGGAGAAGACAGAGATTCTTCTAGCCTGCTATCCCCTCTTTCTGAAAAGAACAGAGGAGTCTTCTGTAGCTACAGTCTTCTGTTTCCCCTTCTGGTAAGAATAAAAGTCTTCCTTAGAGAAGGGGAGAGAGAAAAGAGGCTAGAGATATCTATTCTACCTCCCTTCTAGATACACTTTCCAATATCCCTCTCCTTACGTGTGGAGTCCTTACCGTACTTGTGGGAATCACTACACTCTTATGTTACGCTAAAATGATCTGTGGAGTACAGAGTCAGATTTGACCCCCATTTTACTAATGAAGAAACAGAGTCAGAGAAGTGGTGACATAGCAAGGATACTAGATGACCTGTAAAGGTTATTTAAATAAATTTGATGATTATTCCCTTGTACTATAACATACACACACACACACAGTGCAAAACATATTATGCTACATTAATATAAGCTAGGAGGTGATTGGACTAGTTCTCTAAGAACCCTTCCAGCATTAAATATGATTCTAATATGTTCTCTTTTTTCATCCAGATACCATTCACAGAGAATGTTATAGGCAATATTCCCTAGGGCTGAAGAAATTAAAATAAAAAAAAATAACAAAAATGAGTTGATGATCTTAATACAAATTGGATGAAAGATCCAATGAAAATGATTTTGGTCCAAAATGAATGGAATGGAGTCTTCAGATCCTTTTTACTTCCCTTTTGTTGATTTTGATATGATATGATTTTATATTGGTTTCTGTGTGTGTGTGTGTGTGTATGTGTATGTGTAAGAGAGAGAGAGACAGAGAGAGACAGAGAGAGAGACAGAGTAGTTCAGTGGATAGATTCCTACAGGTGGTATTAAAAATACTGGAGTATGAATCACACCTCAGACACTTTCAAGTTTTAGTGTCATAAACAAGTCATATAGACAAGTCTTAGACTCAGTTTTCACATTTATAAAATGGGAAAAATTGTACCTATCTGGAAGCTATATTTTGACAATTGAATTGGATTTTGGAAAAAAAAGCTCTTTGTAAATCTTAAAACATTATATTAATGTCAGATATCATTATTATCTGTGTACTTTTAGCCTGTGCCTATGATCAGCAATTGACAGGTGAAAGAATCAGTCTAAGGAATTCAGATTAAGACTAGCAAATATGCGTCAGTTTCTTGAAATTTCATAGAACCAATAGAATTTATACAATCATGTGGATTTTGGAAAGCTATTTTTAGCACAGCCTAAGGGGAAATGTCACAACTCAAACTCCCTCATCAAAACACTATGAAAATTAATTAGATCATTTTTGAAAAATACTTTGAATTTCTTAGAAACAGATGTCCTTCAAATGTATGGTATTATAATGATTGTTATTACATGTGAGTCTTGACAAGATAAAAGGGCACTAATTCATTCTAAATGCACTGCATTTCTGTTGAAAAATACAGTCTGGAATGAAAAGCTCAGGTGACTTTTTTGTTTTACATACATAGGAGGGCTTTTGGGTTTTTTTTCCTATTTTTGGCCTAGAAAATGAAACAAGCCTTCATCTGAATAATAGGTCTAATGTCCATACTGAGATGAGCTTTTGCTTTCCTTCCATTTGGATAATGGATGGGAAATTTGGCTTTATCACAATGCTAATATTTGCACAGTTGAGAGCCCTTCTGGTGGCCTAAACTCAGGACTGTGTGTCCCCTAATTAAGGTGACTAATACGTTTTACATCTTGGATATAGTGAAGCTCAATTCCAATATTTTTCATTGGTTTTAAATGAGGTGCTTAGATTAATATTGTTAGCAATTTTGCCCAAATATTGATTATTTTGTTTTTATGCATTCAGAGTTGCTGTTAAGGGCAGAGGCTGAGATCTAAAGGGAAAAATTTCCAACCCACTAATTTTGGCTTGGTTTTATACCTGGATATCAATATTTAAGGATAGATGCAAATGTCAATAAAATATTCTCAAAGGAAATTAATTTTAATCCCCTTGAACCCAGAAAAATAAAATTATATTTTATGGCATTACTGGGTAGAGAGGTAGGGATCAGGGTAGGCCATGAAGATAAAAGAAGGGAATATTGTATGATTAAACAAGGAAGATAAAGACAGGAGACCAAAGTAACTGAACTCAAGAGTCCTTTTTCAATATTGGATATTTATTGCATAGGATATCATAATTCCAAATTTTTGAGAGGCATAAGTTCATACTATCTGCAATTCAGCATCTCAAATATTTTTTATCACTGTCTTTTCTCCCCGCCCCTCCCTTCCCCCTTCCTTTTCTTGTTGTTGTTGTTTTCCTTCTCCTCCTTTTCCTCCTTCTCCTCCTATTTTTCTTCTCTCTGTCTCTGTCTCTCTGTCTCTCTGTCTCTGTCTCTCTGTCTCTCTCTCTCTTTCTCTCTCTCCCCCTCTGTCTCCCTCTCTTTCTCTCTCCCTCTCTGTATAGACATCATCGAAAAAATGAATTCTTATCTACTAGTTTATCTTTATTTGACATATGGGACAAAAGATTTTATGTGAAATTGACTAAATATAGTCTTCAATACTAGAAAGCCCATGCCATAATTCTTCCCAACTTGCTGCCACAAATTTCACTGCAATCAAAATTAGAGTTGAAGAATGATTTCACAAAATCATATATTTTCATTGTTGAAAAGAATCTCTGTGGACATCTAGGTTCAATCCATTTCTCAAAGGTGGGTTATTAAAATTTATCCCTTCAGTAATTCTAAACTACATCCCGAGGCATGCAGTTTATTGTTTGATAGTTCTAAATTTTAGGAAATTGTTTCTCACATTAAATCCTAACATGCCTCTTTTCCAATGGCATCTATTGCCTCCATGGCCAAATACAATCCATTTTCCAGGAGAAAGACAAGTGTTAGAAGACAGCATACTATTCCCATTGAGTCTTTAATTCTCTAGGCTAAATATTTCGCTAGTTGGTCAACCATTCCTCATATGATATAGATTAAAGACTGTTCACAATTCTGGTTCTCTCAGTAAGTTAGCAGTATATTTCCTGAACTGAGTCGCCTCAACTGAACGTAGTAGATCAGACATCATTTGGCCAAGCATGGTACAACAAAAGTCACCTCATTAATCCTGGAAGTTTCATTCTCTTAAACTTAAGATTGCAATAGATGTTTTGACTAAAGCACATTGCCACAGAACATTCATGTTTCATATTGATCTTCCAGTCCATTAAATCTCTCAGATATTTCTTTTCAGATTTCAAACATATCAGACATCTCTCACTATGATACAGTCATCTTATGCTTGTGAAGTCAATTATGTGAACCCAAGTATAAGACATTACATTAATCCCTATATAATTTTATCTTATTTAGCACAGTCCAACATTCTATCCAGTCAGGAACTTTGGGGAATCTGTCCCTTTTATCTAGTATGTTAGCTATCCCTTCCAGCTTTGTGTCATCTCCAAATTCATTATAGGAAAAAAATTAGTTATGTAGCCTAATAAAAAGCATTCATATCTAAGATCCACTGCTGGAAACTCCCTTCCAAGTTGAAACCGAGCCACTGAGATTTGAATCTAACAATTCAAATGGTTTTGAAATCACATAAGTTTACTTTCATATTGCACATCTTACCATCCTTTCTGCAAATTCATTATGAGATATTTTATCAATTGCTTTCTAAACTCCAGGTAAACTCTACTTAAAGAATGTTAATTATTTGTTTATGATCCCTATAAGAAAAGAATCTTCTTCTGACCTGACTTGTCCTTCAAGAAATCACACTGGCTATTTCTGATCATCATTTCCTTGGAGAGACATTCACTAACCATCTCCTTAATAAAGCATCCTAGAATGTTCATGAAAACTGAAATGAAATTAACAGCTTTAGCTTGAAGACTCTATGTTATTTTTTTCCTTTTTTGAAAAATCAGGGTAATACTTAACTTTCTAGCATTCTCTGCTATTATTGGTTTAATATCTCTGACAATAGATCATCAATCACACCTATCATGTTTTCCCTGTATCCAAGACACATTTCCTCTAGAACACTTGATTCAACCTTATTAATGGGAATTTGTTGCTCTCTTGTTTTCTCCTTTATTTTGATAAAAGCTCTCTATTGGATATTTCTTGCTTCTTTCTCAAAGGCCAACTCCTTATGAGAGTAAACAGAAGCAAATTGATAATCAAGTAAGGGTATTTTCTTTCTCTTGTTGGTTGTTATTACATACCTTCAAGCAGAATTCCTTTACTCTTTGTATTTTTTTTCTTTTTCTCAGTATGATTTGGTTGTATTTTAAGATTGAGTCCTTATAACAATATACTTACAGGTGTATGCATATATATGTGTGTGTGTGTGTGTGTGTGTGTACACACACATATGTATATATTTATATATATATATATGAGTGTGTGTATCCTATTATATTCCCTAGTTCACGTTTTCTTTCCCCATCCAAATTTCTTTATTAGTGAATTCCCTTTCCTTCCACATTAATCTCTTAATGGCACTCCTTTTTTCCATTTTCATTGCCATCATTTCCCATTATATCTTCAGATTTTTGTTTAAATTACCATTCTACCTTTCTTAACACCCAGATAGAATTTAAATCAAAGTATTCTACTCATCTTAAATCTGAACCTTTTGAAATTTGCTCACCTAAAATTGAGGGTGCCTATGCCTGATTTTCCTCTTTGCTATCAAAAATTCTATACATCAATGGTCACTTCCTCCACAAAGTACCAATAGTATTCACTCCAGAAACTTGCTCTTCCATGTTACTAAGAATCTGATCCAGAAAAAGATTATCTTAGTTGGTCACTATACCTCTTAAAAGCTGAAAATTATAATCAAGGCAATTGAAGTGGTCTTGAACATTACTTTATCATACCTCTTTGCTTGGGATTATTATCTAATAATCAGTTTCATACTATTAAGATCAGAGATTTTTAAATATTTTAGGGCCATGTTCTCCTTTGGATGTCTATTAAAACTTATAAAATATTTCTTAGAATAATATTTTAATGCACATAGGATAATTATTTAATTATACGTGAGAACAGTTAAAATATTTAAAAATAAAAAAGTTCTTGGACCCTAGCTTTATAAATCTTGGCCTAGATGGACTCTATTGAATTCTGATGACAAAATCACTGCTATGTGTCCTCCACTGATCTCTACTCACCTTGCTTTTATACGTGGTTCATGCATTTCCACATGCAGACTGTAGCTTCTTTATTTTTCTTGAGCTGCAAACTTAATTACTATGAACACACATTAATTTTCCATATACAAGTGAAAACAGAAAATACTGTATATAAGACAATAACTTCTGCTATATATACTCTGTAATGCTTTAACTGCAGTCTAAATTTTACAGTACTTTACCCAAATGTCCATGCTTATTTGTGTACTTTTCTAAATTTTCCTTCTTTTTTGTGTACTTTTTAGGACTTCTTTAACCTTATTTCTTTTCCTTTTTCCATCACCATTGGTCTCTCATAATTGCTCCCCAGAAACCCCAAAACAAAACACCAACAAGAACAACAAACCTTTTTCTTAGTAACAAATAAGTATGGTCAGGTCAAAATGATTTTACACATTGCCCATATATGAAAATGTTTATCTCATGATACACTTTTAGCTCATTACTTCTCATAAAGAGGTGAGAAGTCCTCATACTTCCTGTTCAATATATTGATCAGAGACCTCATGTCTCTCAGAGTTGTTTTTGTTATATTTTTGTTGTTATTTAGTCATTTCAGTCATGTTCAACTCTTTGTGACCCCATTTGGGGTTTTCTTGGCAAAGATATTTGGGTTGTTTGACATTTCCTTCTACAGATCACTTTACAGATAAAGAAATTAGGCAAAGAGGATTAAATGACTTTCCAAAAGTTCCACAGTTACTAAGTATTCAAGACTGAATTTGAACTCATGAAGATGAGTTTTGATTCTAAGCCCAGTGCTCTATTTACTTTTCACTTACTATTTTTTTTTTTACCTTGGCTCACTTAACAATGCATCAGTTTATGAAAATCTGCCTAGGTTTATCTGAATCCATCTTTTAAAAAATTCTAGTGTACATTAATATTCTATTATGCTCATAAGTTATATTTTTATGTTGTAGTATAATTTAACTCATTTATTATAATTTTGCCTTTTTCTGGTTATTAGATACACATTCACTTGCTATCTTTTTGCTACAGCAAAAAGTATTGCTATACTTTTGTACATATGGGTACTTTTTCTGTGGCTTTGATTTTGGAGAGGGAAGTTAGGTGGCTCAGTGAATAGACCACTGTTTCTGGAGTCAGGATGACCTGAGTGCAAATATGGCCTCAAAAATTTTCTAGCTGTGTGAGTTCAGCAAATCACTTAACTTTGTTTACCATTTTACTTCTTTGAAGAAGGAGGTAGAAAAGGCAATGCCAAATCACTCTATGACAAATGAGGTCATAAAGTGTCAAACGTATTTAGATAGAACTGAACAAAAACAACAACAAAAAAATCTAGTAATTGCATTTGATGAGTTAAAAGCACACAGGGATGAATCATTTTAGGGTATGTTGTCAAAGTGCTTTCCAGAATGATTGGGATTATCCACAACAATATGAAATATCGGTCTTCTAATTAACCCCTTCAATAGTTATTTTATTTAATTTTTTTTTCATCTTAACCTATCTTCTAGGTGTGAAGTAGAAACTCAAGGATTCTTTTAATTTGAATGTTTTTTATTAATAGTGATTTGGAGCATTTTTAATTAGTTGTTCATAACTTGGATTTCTTCTTTTGAAAAGTATCTATTCTTATCATTTAGCCATTTTATCTATTGTGTGAATGTCTTTTTTTAACTTTATATTCTTGGATAGCATACCTTTATCAAAGAAATTTTCTTCAAACCTTTTTCCCCTTTCATTCCTCTACTAAGCTGCTTTGCTTTTGATTATAACTACTTTCATTTTGTTCAAGCAAGTTATTATTTTCAATATTATTTTAGCAATTTTGTGAATTTTATCCTTTATAATCCTCTCTATTGTATTTTTGTCAGGGACTCACCCCTTACCCATAGTTTTCAGATAAGTTCAGTCTTTTCCTTCTCCTCTACTTTATGATATAACCTTTAAGTATTAATTACAAATATCCTGTGTGAAGTTGATCTAAAATGAATTTCTTGAATACTGACTTCCAATTTTCTAAATGTTTTTGCATGACAATGGGTCCTTAACCAAGGAATTGGCATCTGTACATTTATTAAACACTTTGCTACAATGAACAATTTCCTGTGATATAAAAAGGGTACCTATGGTAGATCACTTCCAGCCTAGCAACTACTATCTCTTTATTACATCAGTGGGTCTGAATTATCCTAATGGAATGACTTTCCAAAGATCAGGGAGGTTGATGTGGTTTTATGTACACCCTAATTTAGGACAACAGAAGAGACAATAGTATATTATATGTGTGTGCATGTATACAGATGTGTGTATGTATATACATACACATCAATACATATATATACACACACACATACACACACACAAAGAAAACATAATATGATATGAATATGAAAACAAATAGCCACTTTCAGAATCAATAATAACTCGGTCAAGATATGCCTATCACTATACTGGCTTTGTGTTCTGAGGCATGTCATTGTCTAAGTTCTATAGGAAACTCCAAAAATTTAATTTACAGGTAAAAAAAAGTTAACTTTCACTAAAAGATAGAATATCCTTATCCAAGAGTTCACTATGTTGCTCATATCCAATGTCCAGACCCTATACTTTGAATTAAAAAGCTCTTAAAATCAAGACTTTCCTAACAGCAAGCACATATGAAATGTTTATTGGATTAAATTGAATTTATTTGGTTGAATTTGATAAGTTAATAGCTCATCTTTAGACGACTTCAGTTGTCTGTCAGGACTGAGATATGAACTTCATAAACATAACCTGCCCAATAATAATGACATGAAAAGGTGAAAATGAATTTCTCTAGTTCTCTGGATGAAAGATGATTACTTAGCCATTATTAGATTTATTCAAAGCCATGGAAATTATTCACTGCCAATGATCACTAGCATATTTATTTCCTGTTCATGTTTAGAATGAGCAGAATAACCTTGACTCTTTTTTAAGGAAAGTATCAGTTTGGTTCATGATTCACACCCTTGTAGAGTATCACTGAGTTTTCTCTAGTCATAATTCTCAACTCTGTGCCAGTCAAAAAGTATCTTTTATGGCACTTACAGTTGATTCTTGGAGTGGCTGCTGTTTAGTAGATTTTGTATGTGTCTGTGTCTCTGTCTGTGTGCCCGTGCCCAAGTGCACGTGCATACTGGAGTTTAGTGACAAATACATAATGTTTAGGTATAATACAATAAATATAATGAGATATATAAACATATTGTTTGGGGCAGAAGAGATGAGGAAGAATTAGAAGGCTGAGAGATTCAGTCTCTGGAAGAGGTGAACATTTTTACACAGCTCTTTGATCAAGACAGGTAGGATTCAAAAATAAAACTGAGATTTACATGGCATGTTTGAGTTTTGAAAGTGCTTATTTCATCTGCTCCTTACAAGAATTTTGTGAAGTTGGTACTAAACTTATCATTGTTCACAAGAAAAAAAAATTTAAAAATAAAACACCAAAGTGGATTTTCTTGTATCTAGTAAGTGACTGAGGTAGGATTTGAATCCATATTCTTCCTGTCCCTAAAAACAATTTTCTTGAGTTACATCAGATATTTTTTCAGCATTATATCTTTTATTTTTCATTTGAGTCTAATAACAAGACTTTCAAGCACCTGCTTGAATAAGGGGCAAGAATAGAGACAGAGAAAAGGGATAACAAATGTAGTTCAAATAATGGAAACCCTGTAGAGGAAACAGTCTCTACAGTAACAATGTCTGATGATTAGAGGTAGGAGATTTAGCCAATGCCTACTGTTTTAGACAAATCTTGGAACTGATCAGTTACTTGGGGACTAAAATGCAAGGATTTGAGATAATGAGGTTGACATAATAATCAAAAAGATTTAAAAGAATCCTACGTTGAAATCCTGGACACATTTCAGAACTAGAATTTTCTAGAACATATCCATGATTACCACTCTTTATACTTTTATTACTCTTTCAATTTTAAGTTTCAAACATATATATATATATACACATATTTAAAGGTAGAGTTACTCTTCATTGGTCTTTGTTTGGTTAAAAAATATTTTAACCATCTCAAGATGGAGAACTTATTACATTGAAAGTAAATTCTTAGGTGTGTGTTAGAATGCTACCTCCTTGAGGAGGGGTACCATTTTTGTCTTTTTTTTCAGTGCTTAGCATAATGCCTGATATATAAGTATTCAATCAGTGCTTTTTATCAATTATGTATATTTTATGGAGTCAATTCTTTATGTGATTTCATGGCTGTAGATGACAAAACCTCCTCTATACATGCAGAATTATACTTTCTGTGAAATTTATGGTCTTAGGAAGTTTCCTGGGGTCCTGAAAAGTTAGGAAACTTGCCCAGAATTATGTAGCTAGTGTGTATCACATCACAGATTAAACACTTGAACCCAAGTCTTTTGGATTCCAAGACAAATTAATCTCCTATGTTTAGTTCAGTTGTAACTTAAGTGACCTAATCTGTAAAGTTGTGCTTTTGTTCCCCTTTCAAATAGTTTTCTGCTAGCAGACAAGGTAATGAAACTAACTAGGACCTGTATCCAAATGGGAGACTAGGGGGGTTAAGACTGCCATGAATGAGACATGAAATTTAACCTCACATTGTGAAAGCATAGTTCTATTTGTAAAGTTTATATTCATACACACTATGGATGTTGGCCAACTTCCAAACATCCTGAATTTGGCATTATAGCAGAGATGGAACAAGTAAATAATTCAAAGCATGAAACATAACATTTCACCAAACCTTGAATTCTTCTTCCTGCCTTATGGGCAGTATGAGCTGCCTTAGTATTGATGGAAAGCTATAGGGGTTATGGGACAAGTGATGGCACTGTGGTTTCATAAGTGAGTCACCTAATGCTGTTAACAGATAAAAGCAACTTGGCTGAGGTTCAAATCAGATAAAAGGTTATGTTATAGTCCGATAAATATCAGTTTGTCTCTGGGGGATGTAGTGCTGGTATTAAAAACACACTTTACAATTGTGATACATCAATGGATAAAAAGAGAAAAATATTGAAAAACAAGATAGTTCTTCCATTTATTTTGTATGAATTAGATTATAAGTAGAGTATGGTATGAAGATAGAGGTGAACATGTTGAGAAAATGGGAATTTGGAGGGAGATTTCATATGGAAAACCATAGATAATTTAATCCTATCTTTGAAGTGTTTTATTGACCTTCCAGATTCAAAATTATTGGTTTCTGCAAATTGAGTGAATATATTACCACAGAGATTCAATGGTCTTCAGTTGATACATAGGGAAGTGACTTAAATGCTGTTCTGGACTGCTTTTGAACCACTGAGAATTCATGCTCTGAATAATCTGTCATATCAACAATTCTGAAGAAATGATCATTAATTTACTTTCTCCGAATTCTACTATAGTAGCTTTGTGCAACTCTAGTATTCAAAATGCCAAGTGGCATTTGATAGTAGGAGAAATTGGTTCCTGCCACACTCTACTTTTATCATACTCTTTGAGGACAGAGAGTACTCTGTCACACTGATTTTTATTATTCCATCAGGATCTATGCTTTATATTCAAATGCTTAAAATATATGTTTAATAAATTTAATTAAACTGTCCTTTTACTATGATCATTCAGAAAAAATCAAAATTATCTCCAAGAAGTTGGAAGTGTCTTGATCCATGTTATTCATGATTAAAGCTATATCAATATAATAATGTAATTAACCTATATTTGTCAAAAATATTTACTTTAAATGCTAAATCAATATGATGCTTTAGTGTAATATTTCAGACTTAGATTTAACATCTTGCATTAAAAAATGTTTATATATTTTATTGAAAGTGAGAACACAGGTTCTCTTTGGTCCCAGTGGCAGGAGGAAGATGATGAAGGGGACATCTTTGTTTGGTAAGCGCCGGAATAAGATGCACACTTTGTGCCGTCATTGTGGTCCTAAGGCCTACCATCTTCAGAAGTCAACATGTGGCAAATGTGGATATCCTGCAAAATGCAAGAGAAAGTATAATTGGAGTGCCAAGGCTAAGTGACGAAACACCACTGGTACTGGACGAATGAGGCACCTAAAAATTGTCTATCGCCGATTCATGAATGGATTCCGTGAAGGAACAACACCTAAACCCAAGAGAGCAGCTGTTGCAGCATCTAGTTCATCTTGAGGATTCAACTGTTTGTTAAAATAAATGTCCTGAATGAAAAAAGTAAAAAAAAAAAAAGAAAGAAAGTGAGAACACAGATAATGCCTAAATGACTAGGTTTTAAACTGAGGTGTTTAAGGAGCATATGTTTTGGGATAAATGGACTTGATGCACTTATTGCTTTCTATAGAACATCATACATTTTCCTGTGGCTTAGAAGGGATTTCAATTCAGTCTATTCCAAAGAGTATTTTTTGGTACCTTCTATATTCAAGACATAGTACTAGATATTGGAAAGATAAAAGAAGCACAAAATACAAACAAAAATGCACATTCTCTACCCTCAAAGAGCTTTCGTTCACTGAGGGGTGGGATACAACACTGAAAAGCACAGATATATGCTAGGTTGTACCAAAAAGGAGTCAATACTGATGACTTAAGGATCTAGGAAAGACTTCCTACTGTAGAAGATTCTCACAGAACTTGAACTTTGAATGATGTCAGATTCTAAATTGAAAATAGGTAAAAGATAAATATTTCAGTCCTGGGAGATAATTTTGTATAAACATAAGACAGTGAAAATGGAATCCTATAACAGGTCTGATGAAGAATTTTGTTTCGAAATTCATGTATGTTGTGGAAAGGACTTCATGTTATTTGATGATCTTTCAATTCTAACATATTGGTACATGTGGTAGTTAGAAGAGAGACCTCAGAACTGAAATCTTTTCTGTTTGGTATCAATGGATGGAATAGAGAATTGAGCTGATATTGTGGATTTTCACTTCAACTACCTATGTGTCTTTAGGAAATTCACTTAAGATGAACAATCTAGGCCTGAACTTTGTCTCTGAAACTTAGTTCCTTCATCTGGAAATAGTGGGTATATTGGATTAGAAAATCTTGACAGGTTCTTCTATCTCTGTCACTCAGGGATTTCTTCTATTTTACATACAGTCCCAGAGGTCAGAGTCCCAGTCCTAAAGATCAGTCCCCAAAGCTGCTTTGCTGTTGTTCATCTTCAAGCTCATTATATATTCACTGGGTTTATATAGTATCCAGTAGCCTTCTCCTCGTGGGAACAAGCACCTGAGAATTTCTCTACATAAGAGTACCACGAAGCAAATCTAAGTGCTTTTTGGCATCCGTGGGATTCACAAGATTCCTCTCCAATAACCAGAAGAGACAGGTTCTCTATACACATAAATCATAGGTACTCAACGAGGAGGGTACTATTAGTTTCAGTTTGAAAAAAAAGATGTATCTTTTTTTTTAAGAAGCACAAGCTTGTGCTGGCTAGTCTTAGAAAAAGCATGTTTACATTTGGAAATGCTCCACATGTTGATATATAATTTGAATAACTTCTTGGTTTCATTTCATAATGTAATGAAAGGGACAGAGAGTCATTGCATTCATTCTGTATTTTCTTTAGGGGGGGGAATTATTTTTAGTTGTTTTCTGACAACCTTCTCATCTTTTTACTATCATATTTACTCCTGCATGCTTCACTCTCTTATTTTGTTCTGATATTTTTTACTATAATATCAGGGTGGAAGAAAGAAACTTCTTGCTATTCGTACCAATTTTCATTAATCTTTAAGCTTCTAATATTTATTTATTAGAACAGCAGAGTTTTAGAGTTGAAAATTACCTCAGTTCATTGAATCATGGAAAAGAGTTCATCTCATCCAATCTTCTCATTTTACAGAGCAAGGAAATACTAAATAAATGTTAGCTGTTATATCCTCCTCCTCTTCATTATCATCATTGTTCCAGTTTTTTCTAGCCAATCCATAAGTGAAGTAATAGTTTCTAGTCACTTTTAAATTCTGGACACTCTTGAATGTGTTCCATTGAATCCATACCCATTCTAGAACTGATTATTTGAAATGGCATATAATCCAGATGTTATCTGAATAATGCAGAGTACAATAGAGCTATCCCTTTTCTTATCTGAGCACTTTAT
>CM053594.1:197908917-197925875 GCA_028646575.1 Pseudocheirus occidentalis
AGAACCTGGCTATATTTCTAGGAGTTTTCTTTTGGGGATCTTTTTTAACAAGAGATCAGTGAATTATTTTAAGTTCTGTTTTGCCTTCTGATTCTAAAATATCAGGGAAATTTCCCTTGAGAATTTCTTGAAGGATGCTGTCTAAGTTCTTTTTTTTTATCGTGGCTTTCGGATAGTCCAATAATTTTTAAATCGTCCCTCCTGGATCTATTTTCCAGGTCAGCAGTTTTTTCAAGGAGATATTTCACATTGCCTTCTATTTTTCATTTGTTTGGATCTGTTTAATAATATCTTGATTTCTCATAAATCCATTTGGTTCCGTTTGCTCCACTCTAATTCTGAAGGAATTATCCTCTTCAGAATGCTTTTGAGATTCTTTCTCCACTTGCCAAATTCGACTTTTGAAGGCATTCTTCTCCTCATTGGCTTTTTGGGCCTCTTTTGCCATCTGAGTTAATTTGTTGTTTAAGGTGTTATTTCCTTCAGTCAGGTTGTTGACTCTCTTTTCATGATTTTCTCACATCATTCTCATTTCTCATCCCAATTTTTCCTCCACTTCTCCTATTTGGTTTTCAGAGTGCTTTTTATGTTGATTTAAGCCTTACAGGCAATCTTCATGTTTCTTGGAAGCATTTGGTGTTGGAGTTCTGACTATGTTATCTTCCTCCTGTTCTATGCTTTGATCCTTTTTGTCCCCAATAATGGATTCTAGAGTTTGATTGCTTTTCTTACTTTTCCTCCTTTTCCTACTTATATTATCCAGTGAATTAATTACTTGATTTTTAGCTCTGTGGAACTCTCCTTCCAGGGGGGAGACCTCTGTCCCAAATTGCTGGGGTTTTCACACCTGCCGGAGCTGTTAGAGGGGGGTGCTGCAGCCCCCACCAGCTCACTGAAAGTGCATCCCAGGACCACCACCCAAGACCACCATCCAGATACAGGCCAGTCAGCACAAGAGCACTTGGCCTCCCATCAATAGCCTTTGCTCCCCCTGAAATATGCAAGCCAAGAGCTCTGAAGCAGCTGGGATGGAGGTGGGTGCTGTTTTTGCTGCTTGTGCCACTTCTGGTGCTTCCTTGCCCTGGGGACAGTTTGGCTGGACAGTTTTTTTTTCCCCAAATTACCTGAATTATACTTACCTTTCTCTTAGTCTTATTTCTCCTGGCTTGATAAATCTGGAAACTGCCACAGGTGCCACCAGTCTGCTCTCCTGAAGACTCCAGCTGTGGCTCTCCTGACTACCCTGGGACCAGGCCACAGTTTCAGACAGGGTTGCTTTTGTCTTCCAGCCTGCTGTGATGAGCCCCACCTGATGAGCTGAACTTCAGCAAGAGATGTGTTTTCTATATTTTTGTGAGTTTGGGAGCCCTACAATCTGTTTAGAGTCATATCTTATGGGTATCTACGGTGTCTGTGTAGGAGCTGCTTCTATGCCACCATTTTGGCTCTGCCCCCTCAAATTTAAAAATTATTAGACTAGCTGAAATCCATGATCAAAAAAGATCCTAGAAAGAATCCTCCAAGAAATTTTCCAGGAAAATTGCCCTGATATTTTAGAATCAGAGGTCAAAATAGAAATTGAAGGAATTTGTCAGTCTCCTCTTGAAAAAGATGCCAAAAAGAAAACTCCTAAAAATATTATAGCAAGATTCCAGAGTTCCCAGATCAAGGAGAAAATATTACAAACCACCAAGAATAAACAATTTGAATACTGTGGAAACACAAGCAGGATAACATAAAATCTAGCAAATTCCACATTGAGAGACAAAAGGGCTTGGTATATGATATTACAGAAATCAAATGAACTGGGATTAAAACCAAGAATCACCTACCCAGCAAAACTGAGTATAATGCTTCAGGGACAAATATGGCTATTCAATGAAATAGAGGACTTTCAAGCATTCTTAATGAAAACACCAGAGTTGAACAGAAAATTTGACATTCAAATACAAGAAGCAAGAGAAGAGAAGCATGAGAAGGTAAACAGGGAAAAGAAATCACAAGTAACTTATTAAAGTTGAAATATTTATATTCCTACATGGAAAGATGATAAATGTAACTTACAAAACTTTTCTCACTATGAGGATACTTGAAGGGAATATAAATATGTGTGTGTGTGCATGTGCATGCTCACACACACATATGTCTATATAGGAGGGTATATGTACATACAAATGCATTTGTGAGTGTTTTTATATATGTGTACAAGTATATATAGACAGAAGGTACAGAATCAATTGAATAGGAGGGATGATATTTGAAAAATAAAATTAAGATGTGAGAGGGGAAGATAATGAGAAGAGATAAGGAGACACAGAATAAAGTAAATTATCTCACGTTAAAGAGGCAAGGGAAAACTGTTACAAAGGAGGGGAAAACAGGAAGGTAAAAGGGCATGGGTCAATCTTACTCATTGAATTTGTCTTAAGGAGGGAATAACATACACACTCAATTGGGTATCTTACCCTACAAGAAAGTAAGGGAGAAGGGGATAAGAGAGGGGATGATAGAAGGGAGGGCAGATTTTTGGGAAAAGGATAGTTAGAAGCACACACTTTTGAAAAGGGACAGTGTCAAAGTAGAAAATAGAAGAAGTGGGTGGTCAGTGAGATAGGATGGAGAGAAATATAGTCAGTCTTTCACAATATATCCACTCTGGAAATGTTTTGCATAACTACACATGGATAACCTATATTGAATTGCTAATCTTTCCAGTAGGGGTGGGTGAGGAGAGAAGAAGGGAAAGAATCTGCAATTCGAAGTTTTAAAATTGAATGTTTAAAAAAATGATGATGATGATGATGATGATGATGATGATGGTGATAATGGTGATTTTTACCTGCATCTGGGAAATAAGATATGCAGGCACTGGTGTATGGAGATCCATCTCGCCTTACCAGAAAGTCAGAGCAGAGATGGGGGAGGATATAGGAGAGAGCAGATTAGGAGAGGGGGTATTCAGTGGGATTGCTGTTTTGGGGAAGTAGGTAGTGGAAAGATGGGGAGAATTTTTGTAACTCAAAATCTTGTGGAAATGAATGTTGTAAAATAAAAATAAACACAAAATTTATCATATAAAATGTAACTGTTATACTAACAAAAAGTACTTATTGGTAGCCTATAATGAATAGGGCATAGTAATAAGGCTGAGAGACAAAGATTAAACATATATATCTTAGCTTTTACATTTTGATAGTGAGAAACCTGTTTCAAACTCCCTTATCCCAAGTATCTAGTATTATCTTTTGCAAGAGCAGATAGGAAATAGGCTGGATAAGAAGCAGGACTGTGATTTCATTTGCAAAAGGAACTCCAGGCACAAGAAACTCACTGTCAAGGCAAGGTAAGGAAGCATTTTACTATGTGCTTGAGACTGTACGAATCATGGGGTTATGAATATGTCCAAATAAAAAGGACAGTTCCAATGGTTACTGAGCTTACATTCTAATGTAGGGACTACAACATACAAAAGAAGTTGGGGAGGAGGAACAAGGGTCGCACTTCAGGGCATGGTAGCAAAGTCTAAAAGTTCAGAAGCCAAGTCAGGAACTCAATGAAGGTTCACGGGTGGGGAGGGGGGAAGGGGCCTCCACAAAATGGAGTTCCTGAGAAGAGGGTTGTTCTAGGCCTAGAGTGAGGAAGACTCAGGCACAGAGGGAAGTTCCACAGTGAATAAGCAACTGAGTCATGATGTCAAAGTCAAAGAAATCTAAAGCAGACCTGAAAGGAAAGGATCTGCACCTCCTTTGGAGCTTAAAGACAACAACCCAGAGCAGTGAAGATTTAATTTTCTAAGAGTCCCACAGTCAGTATATGTCAGAAGCAAGGGCTAAACCCAGGTCCTCCCATCTTTGAAGTTGCTTCTTTATCCTCTGTGACACACTTCCTCAAGTCAGCTGAAAACTTAATAAAAAATGTAAAGAATTAGATTGGAATATGCATCAGTGAACCGCACTGAGATTATTGAATTAGACTACAAATGTGTTTTTTTAAACTCTTCCAGTAAATGTGACAATGACTATTCAGTTAACATATATCTATGAGCTTTCTAATTAAATGCTTGTTCCTTTTTTTGAATTTCTGTTTTAAGTATTGAGATTTGGAGGAAATTGACCATTACTTGAGAAATAATGACAGATTTGGGTAAAAAAAAATTTAGATACTCTATTATTGTTTCTAAATAAGATAGTTTGTGATTGTCTTGCTTTAAGCCACAGCTTTAGGGCTTTGGCATGACTTTAAGTATCAATGCCACAATATAAAGCTGCTTCAGAATAAGCAAATGGACAAAAGTATTCTCCTCTGCCTACTTAATATAGGTAAATAAATGAGGTAAGTCCTCTGCAGAACAGACATTAAGAAATTTGTCATTCTATGAGGGACTAATGGTCTTCAGGGAGATGCGTAAACTCCAACAGGACACTGATGGAATCCAGATTTTATTAACATTTTTTCATTATGTAGCTCAAATAAAACTACATTTAAATTCAAGGATAATGAAATAAATGTGGTGCCACTGATGACATTATCCTGGAAAGCAATTTTTTTTATTTTACTCCAATCTTATAGCTAGATTGCCTTACAAGATTTGCTCTTTCACTAATAGTCTCTTTTTTATTTTAATTTTATTTTAATTTTTTCACCAATAGTCTCTTGTAAGATAGTTCTATCTATATGTCTGTCTGTCTAGCTATCTATCTATAAAACTGATATAAACTTCTAATTGATGATTCTTGAGGGGTTTTGTGCAAGGAGAATTGTCCTTGTATGTATCAGCATATTGTGTTAATGTTTCTGAGGGTATAAAAATGATTTGGTCATTTTATTTCTGGAAAGTGTCCAGGCAAAAATTGCCTCTTGACTTGGCACATCTTCTTGGTGCTAAGCCAGGTAGGCCTTCAGGCATCCTCATATAGCTCCCTGGAGTCTGATCTAAAGGCAAGACTCACTTAGATTTGGACTGGGGTTAGACCACAGATTTTTGTTATAGTTTAGAGCTTCCCCTCAAAGTCTAAACTAGGTATAAAATAGCTTTTGTGATCCAAAAAAAAAATGGTCAGGTTAGCAAGCATTCTAAACTCTATCCTATGCTCTCTTCTCTCTGTTTCCAGCCTTCTGATCTGTTTAATGGTAGTTGAGTCCTAAGAAAAGTGTTCCAAGCAGGTTAAAAAATGGCTCATCCACTGGGTACCTTGAGAAACAGGAAGATTAGTTCAAGCAAAAAACAGATTGCTCAAAAAGATCTATCATCACAGTTAAGAAGTAAAAGCTGGGCTCACCCTCAAATGTGTCTGGTGTGTGACAAAGATTCCTCAAAGGTAGAAGTGGAAAAGAGAAGAGAGAGATAAGATATGTAAGGAGAGAAAAATGGGAAACACAGACAGAAAAACAAGGAGACAAGCATAGAAAGGATAGAGATAGAGAGTCAAGACAGATTGACTCATGGCCTATATTCTACTAGAATTCAATGTACTAAGATAGACTGACTTTTCCCAAAAAGAAGTGGTATTTTCCTCTGTAGATTTCATAGCACTTTGTAATTTTCTTATATACTTATCACACTCTCATTTGTTGTTATTGTGTATTTATCTATTCCTTATCACCTCCTACTAGATAAAATATATTAGATAGTCAAGACTGTGTTTTATTTATCAGAGCTTGTTTCACCACCTAACAAATAAAGCCTGTATATTTTAGATACTTAATGGATATTTGCTGAATGTTTGTTATAGACTTCAAATCCCCCTAACCTCCCAAAAAAGTGCTAAAGTGCTTTAGAATCCTTGTATATAGTATCCAGATTAACAGTCAGATGACTCCCTTATTAATGGAGTCTGGCCAGACTGGGAACTATACCCCAGAGAGAGGAAGGGAAATGAGAAGCCAGAAATAACTACAATGACTAAGAAATCCATGACCATTCCTCCTGACAGAAAAGGGAATTGTTATACGTAAAGTGTCTGAAGTTTGTTCACCTAGATTGCTGTATTTGCAGAAATTTCCAGTTTCTTTTTGTCTCAATATAAAACCATTTAAACGCTATATCTCTTGGGGAACTTTCAAATAGTTCATAGTTTTGTTTGGACAGAACTGGTCAACAGGGTTGTAGTTATATGTGAAGCTTTATTTTTCAGAATCAGAACAAGCCTGGGACCCAAATAGGGCAATAAGGCAAAAAGCCCTTGTCTCTTTTAATCTTGTATGTTTAAGTTTTTGTGAGTGAGTGAATGAGGGAATGAGTGAGTGAGTCTTCCTCCAGTAAGCTATTAATAAACCTTATAAGGTAGATATGACTATGCATTTTTCCCTTGAGAGCCAGACCCACAGCAATGGACTTTTGTTATTCATGAATTAATGCTTAAAAATAAATATTAAACTTCTAATAAGAATTTAAAAGATATCCTGTCAAAATCAAATTTTAGGAGTATTTATAGAATGTGTAGATTTTACACTAGATGTGATGTTAAAAATAGTGAATTACCATATAATAGAGCTTTCAGTTCACTTTTATCACATTAACAAAAGTATAAAATGGACAGATTTAGTTGTGCTTAACACAATTTCAAATTAATACTCACTCAGATGAACCTGTGATCTCCTGAATGTAGGTATTCCCTCCAGGGATCTTGATCAATTTCCATGTGTCTATCCTTCCTTTGAGAATTTTTTCTATGTGATTCCCTTATGTCCTGAGCTTTTTCATTCATTTATTTTCAAATTATGAATTTAACTTATGAGACATATGGGTTGAAAATTGGTTATCACTCACCCTTAACACATGACACATCAATCAGCAAATATTTATTAAGGACCTACTATGTGCATGGGGATACAAGGTTAAATGACATGATTTATGTAATTCTTTATTTGTAATGTATCACAGCCTATTCATGCTTACCACGGCCCTCTCATTTTCCTCAATTTCAGCTTTTCTCTGACCTTAGCATTTGATAATTTGCAAGCATAAAATATTTCTAAAAGGATAGTGTTATTGAAAAGAGGTCTATTTCACTGGGAAGCTTGGAGTCATTAAAAGAAACTTGCAGTTCCTCAAAAGGAATCTAATATCCAGAAGAAAATTACAAATTATCTGACTCTTGATACATACATACAAATAATCATTTTTTCATAGTGGGGTATGTATATATGTGTTTCTGTGAATGTGTAATAAAAAGGAGCATGGCATAGTAAATAGAGCTCTGATTGGTTAATCATTGTCCTTTGTTCTCAAAGAAAACCAAAAAGACACCACTACTTTGAGGTCAAGGTATAGTGTTGCCCAACTGTGACTGATCAGAAAAACAAATTCAGAAGACTCCACCACAGGCTGGGAACAAATAATCCATACAAACATTTGCAGTGTACATATCTCTAAATTTCTCTGTCTCTCTCTGTCTCTTTCTGTCTCTCTCTGTCTCTCTCTGTGTCCTTGTCTCTGTCTCTGTCTCTTTCTCTCTTTCTTTTATAAATTTGCTTTACTTATAAAGTAAACTACCTTCTTTGATACAGGAATGTCACACTGGGTGGTCCTGTGCCAGAGTCCCCCATGTTACACAACTAATTCAAAAATTCTTCAGAGAGACCTTGAGAGTGTTTTTGTATCATGAGAGAAATTATTTTACTATTGTATTAATAACCAATTATTAACTTAGGAGCCAGTCTTTTTTTTTCCTTTATTTACTTATTTTAAGGCCCACACCCTGTAAAATGGCAGTGTCAGTCTCAAGGAAATGATTGACTGGTCAAATTGGCCTAGCCCTCAAGGAAACATGCTCTTCAAATTTGGGTGGGATCCCATCCAACTAGGAGACCTAACTTCCATTTTGGATTTAAACAGAATCCAGTCTAGGTGAATTCTTACCCATAGGAATTGAGCCCATGTCTTTAAGGGATTGGGGAGACACAGATCATTAAAGAGAAAACTTAACAGAGTGGTCTGAATGGAGATGGATCCCTTGGACAGATTGCCAGAGATAACTTAGTCTCATGATCAAGCCATGTTCTTAGCAGGAGGAGCTGAAGAATTCTAGCCTACCTCTTCATTAAATGTTTATCAGTCAGACTGATTTTCATTGTTAGGGGCATTCCCTTTTTAAAAACATTTAAAATTTTCAGGCTTTCCATGTCTTTTCTCTTTGGTTACTGAGAGAAACCACTTACCATCAATTAATTTATTGCTAGCTAGCCTTATTAATAAATTGCTTATTAATTACCCAGAAACTCTGTGTTGGCGTTTTCCTTTCATTACATTCATTTCTTATTTGCTCTATCCTTGTGTGAGATCTCTGCAAAATAGTCTTTCAGGCAAATGCATGCTTGGCACTTGAACAACAGAGTGAACCCATAAGAGTTGTGCTCCCTGCAGTAGAATTTAAATGGTTGGCAGTTCAGCCCAAGAAAGAACCCCAGTTTCCAGTATTCTCTTTCGCCAGGTGATCTTCAGAATTTTCCTAAAACAATTCAAACAGAAGCAATTCCATTTCTTATCATAGTGCTGGTATACTGTCCAGGTTTCAGAGACATACCACAATGAGGTCAGCACAATGGGTATGTAGACCCTCAGTGTGGTAGGTAATCTAATACCTCTTCTTTCCCATACTTTTCCTTATAGCCTCCCAAATATTAAGCTAGCTCTGGCAATGCCTGTATCAGTTTCATTATCAATGTGTACATCCCTGAAAAGAAGACATCAAGTTAAGTGAACTTAATGTACAGCATTCCAAATTTGTTTATTTGCTGTAAAACTTCCATGTATGAATGGTGTGGTGCCGGCTGGTACAGAACCACTTGGTGTTAATTGTTAGCACAAAACTAGCATAAGCAACAGAGACACAATACTTACTTTCTTATATCTCAGCCTCAGAGGCTGCATATTGGAGTCTGATAATGCAGTCAAGAATAACTACATTCAAGATGTGAGCAACTCTCTTAAGACTATAAAGGAAAGAGATGACTAATACTGATCCAGTCTCTTTCCTTATCTTTGTCTCTCTGTCAATCTCTCTCTCAACACACACACACATGATATGAAATGTTATACTTTTCATATCTACATACACATATACAAAACATGTCTATATAAGTACATATATGTATATGTATATAACCCTGGCATGAGTGTGTACATACCTATCTATCTATGTATCTATCTATCAGTCTGTCTGTCTGTCTGTCTATCCAGACACACATACATATACACACGCAGCAGAACTAAGAGAATGACCCATCAAATCCGAAATGATTGACACATTTCTATACTTAATGTTATCCTCCTGAGGTTTAGGTCAATACTGTGGCATGTTCGCATCTTTCTTCATTAAGGAATTAAATTTTAGTATATAGCTGAATTGATCAATTAAGCTCAGGCGGTCCTGTAGATGTGTATCCAATATTGCTTTTTAACAAACTGAAGAATCCTTTCTCCCAATAGTAATCATTGCCACTCTATTTGTCGATTACTAAATATACTTAAATTTTTTAGCAAATTAACAAATAAATAATTGTTTACATTGTGAAACAGATTATAATCAAACTCACCTGCAACTATGGCTATAGCTATAAATGACTTCTCTTCACTCCACAAAATAGAGCCGCTCATCATTCAGTTCATTCAGGCTAACAAACAAATTACTTTTGCCAGAATTTTCTTCAAAATATAAAGTATTATAGGATCTTCATAATTAAAGCTCTTTCTATCTTCTTTCTCTTGGTTTTCCCCAATTATCTATACCCTAATACAGAAATAAACTTCAGCTTCTCTCAAGCCATTGACTCTTAATAATCTCTCTCCAGGCAGATTTCTGAATTTTCTTTATTATGTTTCTTCGTAAAATCACAATTAAGATAATTCTACCAAGAATTATCCTCTGTTTCTATATTCTCCACAAACTCTTCATATATGCTTACAAATCAAAGTTTAAAATTCTCACTCTCCCAGTCCTCAAACAGAAAAAAGTACTGCATAGAATGAGAGTTAGAGCTATGACCCAGGTTTTCTACTCTTAAAAGTCTAGGCAGGTTTTTGAAACAGGGGTAGTTTTTGTTTGTCTGATGTAGTTGTGTATGTGTGCCTCTGTGTCTGTGTGTACATAGGAACAGCAGTCCTCAAAACAAAACAAAACGAACTATCCATAGTTCTATGAATAAATGCTCCAAATAATTAATAAGAGAAATGCTAATTAAAACAACTCCAATGTTCTACCTCATTCTCAACAAATTGGAAAAGAAAAATAAACTTACAGTTTTGGAGGGGATAAGACAGAAAAGACATGTTCATGCATAAGGAGTGGAGGATCAATGTGATCCAAGTATTCTCTATAGCCATGTGGAGCTACACTCCCTGGATCACTAAACTGGCATGCCCTTTGATCACATTACTAGTCTTATTCCCTAAAAAGTTTTTAAAAAGTAGAAAGAAAAAATCCATAGGTGTAGTAGCAATGAAAAGCTAGCATTTTTATAGCAACTCCTATGAGTTGGGCACTTCACAATACTAACTCATTTCAGCCTCACACAAATTCCTGGAGATAGGTGCCATCATTATAATCTCTTTGCAGAGAAGAAACTGAAGCAAAGATGAAGCGATTTTTCCTAGGTCACACAGCTTGTGTTTGAGGCCAGATTTGAACTCGAATTTTTTTTCTGACTCCTGGCCATTCACTGATGCACCTGGCTGCCTTTTTTACTGAAAACAAAACAAAACAGACAGCCCACAAAACAAACAAACAAAATACCTTGGGAAGATTTTCATGAACCAATTCAGAGTACAGAACCAAGATCAATGACTACATTCATCATACAATACTATAATGAATGAACAATTCTAAAAAGTTTTAAGAGCTTGTCTGAAACATATCTCCTGACTGGGATGTGATGGACTAGAAGCAAAGAATGAAACATATTCATACATGGTTAGTGTGTGAATGTGTTTTGCTTGACCACTTGATGTTTACAAGGAAAGAATGGTTGGGTTTTAGATATTGTTCATTATTGTATGGGGAGAGAGAGGGTGGGTGAGAAAGTGTGAATACATAGTCAGCCCTATTTTTTTACTCCTTTGGGATAGATGCCCAGAAGCTGGATCACTATGTCAAACTATTTGGATACTAAAATTTTTTTTTGCTTAATCCAAAATTGAAATCCAGGGATAGGAGAAATTATAGATAATAAAATAGATGAATTGACTGTACTAAATTAGATTTTGCATGAATAAAATAAATGAGCACAAGGAAAAGCATTTAAGAATTTATAGTACAAAAAGCACTGTGGGATTTGAACTTGAGTCCTTCTCTAAAATGATTGTCATTTCCATCATGTAATGTATCTCAAAAGTCTGAGTGCAGTTTTAAGCTTTAATATCATAAAACTGCACTAAGATTGTTGGTATTAAAGCTTAAAACTGCACCAAGACTTTTGAAATACTAGATACTGCTATGTTTCCACATCCACAAACAGAAAAGACTAGAAAAGAAGAATGTCAACGTCTCTTCTATCCTTCTAACATTCTTGAAATGTAAATGTGAAGAGTATTGGAGGTGGTATTTTTTCATTTTTTCATACAAAGCACAAGACCATAAATTATGCCTCTTGAACCTCCTACTCCATGTTATGCAGTTTTAACACAATATTTCATTGATTCTCATCATTATTTTCTGCCTCGCTATCTTTACCCATCCTCTTTATATTTCTGTGTCCCAGGGCCTCCCTGATTAAGGTGGGGCAGTCACAGTCTACTTCCCTCATCCCCTTTCCTGATTTGTCGTGTCACTATGGGCTCTGTGTCCCTGGCACCTCCTTGTCAAATCACGATTCCCTATACTGTCTTCCCTAGAATTTTCTAAATAATGGTACTGCCAATGTTCTTCCACTCTCTGGGACTCCAGCATGTTAATCTACCCCTATTACTGTTTCTGTCAATCTCTTACAGATTCTGGCATCTTTGTTTCCACTCCTGGGGTAGATGATTGAGTTTATTCATTTATTTTTGGAATTTTTTTGTCATTGTTTCATTTGGCACTCTATTTAGGTCTTTGTAAGGTAAGCTTTTTAGTCTTAACCTTTTATGTTGCCTGTCATCTTACCTGAAAGTCTTCCAGTGTACTTTCAATCTATGAAGAAAACATTATTCAATTTCATTCTATTCAATTTGTGAAACACTAAGTGC
Source organism: Pseudocheirus occidentalis (assembly GCA_028646575.1). Taxonomy (NCBI): domain Eukaryota; kingdom Metazoa; phylum Chordata; class Mammalia; order Diprotodontia; family Pseudocheiridae; genus Pseudocheirus; species Pseudocheirus occidentalis. The sequence goes on from CM053594.1 coordinate 197,921,081, forward strand.
CTACTATGTGCAACACACAGAAGGAAGGAATGAAGGAAGGAAGGAAGGAAGGAAGGAAGGAAGGAAGGAAGGAAGGAAGGAAGGAAGGAAGTAAATGGAAAGACAAAGAAAAAGAGTATCTTAGATGGCCAGTTTACATCCTATTATAATCACACAACACATAACACACATATGGAAAATTAAAAAAAAACCTTTAAGATCATCCAGTGTGAAAACACTTCCTTTAAATAAAAACCTTTTCACTTCTTATATGTGTTACAATTTAATCATTCAGTATAAACACTTATTTTGATGAGCAACATATTTTAGAAATTAAAATTAAAATAACAGATCATTATTTCTACTACCCTGTTATGTTTAGAGGACAAGTGACAATTTAGCTTCCAAATGTATATAACTTTCAAACTGATAATATATTATGAGCATATACTGCTGATTTTTTCCTTTTACAACTGTTGACCCATCTTGTTTTTCCATTTGGAAAACTATGGATTTGTGGTTTATATCTGTTGAGTTAAACACAATTGAATTCACCTGATATCAGTGTTTAATATATAGAATCCTCACCTTGGGATACTTTTTCAATAGGAAGAAAGCAAATGGGCTTTCATCTAGGGTATATTCTGTCTATATGACATAAGTTTGAAGAACAGCCCTTCACTTTCTTTAATATGTAATCATTTTACTTAATAGACAATTTGATATACAAGAACCAATATAAATATAAGGTATATAAAAAAGACTAATTATAAGGGATCCAAAAAGATCCCTTTAATATGTAATCATTTTACTTAATAGACAATTTGATATACAAGAACCAATATAAATATAAGGTATATAAAAAAGACTAATTATAAGGGATCCAAAAAGACGGACTATTTACTTTTTGTATATGTAAAATGTAAAGTTTATGTCTAAGATTTTTATTAATAGTTGGGTATTTCATAAGAAAGATTGGGGAAAACCTGAATATGGTATGAATTTAAAAAGATGAAAACATTTAGGAACAGTTAGAAAGAGAAATTATTTTATACAGATGAGATACAAAAGGAAGAATTGATACACAGAAATTAGATGAAGGAGAAGGGCTGGTAGTTCTGATAACCTACTTTCAATGAAAATGGGTGTAAGGGAACAATATGTATATTTAAGAGTATAAAAGTCTTCTAAATTCAGAAGAAATAAAATGGTAGGGTCATAGGGAGGGGGAGGGGACAGGGGAGGGATCTTTAGAGGGAAGGGTGAGGTAATAGGTAAATAGGGGTATAGAAGGGTGTTTAGATTTGTCGGAAAGGGAGGATAGGGGAGGAATCCTTGGAGGGGGGTAGGCAAGTTCTAGGAGGGCAATGTGGGAGAAGTAAATTAGAAGAGGCAGGAAGGATAGGAAACAAGAGATATGCATATACAACAAAACAAAGTTCAGGATTAGAAGAGGTTTCGGAAAGTATATATCTATATATGTATGTATATATGTATATATATTTGCATGTATGGATCTATAAGTATGGAAAAACATCTAAAATTTATTGTAGGTTTCTGGGGGGGTGGGGAGCGTATGCATATATTTATAGTTATAGAGAAACATATCTAAACTTTAAAGTAATTTTCTAGAGAATTGGGGGAAGGGAAAAAAGAACAAAGCAAAAAGTTCACAGCAAAAGCAAAAGAAAACTTACAAGGAAGCAAAGAAAAGATGGACAGCTCCCAACATGCGTATTCCTTATCATATAGGCTCTCTTGAAATTAATATTTATTGTTACTTATTTTGAATCCTCTCTTATATTCTGCTATGCATACAACATGTTGTATTTTCCTTCTAACTTTGTATTTAAGTTCCAATATTTATATTTATAATAAAAATAAATTACATGTCAAATGATAAATATTCTTTATCTACAAAAAATATGTAATCATTTGATATATTCACATATCTGAAAGACGTCTATAAACAAACAGAAAGTAAAATAATAGTAATAGACAGCAAAGAAAACAGACAACAGTGATGGCAAAAGTGAACAAAAAACTTATTTGGATGAAATATAAAGGTTCTATAATTTTTAATATAGGGAAATTTGGTATATTTAGTTTTCATGATTGATATACTTGACTAGAAATATATACATGTATGCATGTGTACATTTATGCACATATTTTAAAAAATCATATCTTATAGCTGTCAGCCTATCTAAAATGGCAGCAAATATCTGGACCAATAGACTTTGTTGTACCATAATCTCTCACACTTCTATAATGGCTTAAAGTTTAAGTTTTGTAATAGGCATACATACACATATACATACATATGTGTGTATATATATAATTTATGTATATATGTATTATATATATAAATAAAGATATAGGTGCACATTCATTCATAAATAAACACGTGTTTGAAATCCTACTGTAACAAAATCCAGAGAGCCTTTGATTATAAGCTACTCCATTAGTTTGTAAACTCTTCCATTAAATTGAAAGCTCCTTGAGATCTGAGAATGTCATGATCCTCTTTTCCTATTCCTAGTATTTAGAACAATGACTGACACATAGTAAATATTTAATAAATGTTAATTGATTGATTGATATAAACTATATTCTCATCAAGAAATTATATCTCTTCCTCTGATTGGAGGTTGGAGTTCTCTAGCTAGAAGTTACATTTCATGAGAGTTCTTAGGCCACCCACCTCTATCTCCCACAAGGATCCACTCCTCTGGACCTCTTTATGGTCCCCTATGGTCCCCTCTATCCCCACTTTTTCAGGGTCTTTTATTCATTAAATTATATGTACCTGGACAACAGGGACTCTTACCTTTCACTGTATTTTTGGAGCCCCTAGCACAGTGCCTGGCATCCGGTAGGAACTTAAGTGTTTGTTGATTAACTCACTTTTAAAAATCCAACTACAAGAAATCACATAAATTTCTTTAATGATGAGGTGGAATGTAGTGAATTAATATGTGAAATAAGTTCTTTGGTCACAGTAGAGGAAAGTGAACTATGTTCCAGATACAGCTTCCTCTCCACAATTTTTTTTCTTCCATAAACTCTTGACCTATTCTCTCAACATTTATTTATTTTTTTAAGTTCCATTATTTTGTTTTGGTGAGCAGAGAATTTAAGTGTATAATTGGAATATTTGAGGTGAGTTGAAGGGTAATAGCAAAATAATGGAGCTGTAAAAATCTAAGATGTAGTTCTCATTTTCCCATAATGCAATGTAAATAGCAAACAATTTGTGACTCTTACAGGAACCTGCAGAAGTAGCCCTAGGCTAAATGGAATTAGGCCTTTGTCTTAAGTGTTCTGCTATGGCAGCCTAAGGTTTTCAGGCTCCTGGGAGCCTTTGAAGGAAGCTCCATAAGGAACTTAAACTTTGAGCTGGAAATGACCTGAAAGAACAGCTAGACCAGCTCCCTCCCTCCCCATATTCTATAGGTAAGGATCTGAGAACAGAGAAGTTGTGATCAAACTTACACAGGTAGTTTGATGATTTCAGGAGCCTCCCAAAAAGAAGCCCTGGGAAAGCTCAAAACTCTGATTCACCCTGTTATTAAGACTAATGGTAGGAATTGTGAATATCAGTAATTTACCAGGCATTTCTCTTCATCTCCACATATTCAACAAGCAGGAATCAGCATCAGTCCCCAGTTCTAGGCTCAATTCTCCCACCTTCCAAATCCTGGTTCTGCTAGATGCAGATAAGAAACCTATACAAATCCAGCAAATTTTCCTTGTTAGGGAGGTGCCCCAGAAAGTCGTGCATGATTCCACTCAGGACCCAGAGGACCTGAACCCTTTCCAGCATCTTCCCCCATTATACTTCTCATTAAATCTTTGCCACCTCAATTAAACCAACTTATTTTGTGAATTTGTTGTGTGTTTCAGAATGTTTCTGTGTAGTTGGTACACAGTGTGCATTGACAAGTAGCAAATATGAAAGCTAGAATTGAAATCTAACTTACCCTCACTTCAAATCCAGTGTTCTTTCCACTGTCCCATATAGGTAAGCCTGCTCTGTGAGAATCCCAACATTTTCTCTCTGCTCTCAGTTTCATTCCCTCAGGAACTTGTTCTCTGGTAAGGGACAGCAATCTAATGGGCTAAACTTATTGGTGTTAGTGTAGTAATGTATTTGAAGAAATTAATGAGCTATCCTCTGGAGTTTCCAGAGCCACTTCTTTGACTGAAAGAGAGATTTTAATAATGGGAATTTTGGACACTAATACATTTGGAAAATAATGATTGTGTTGAGATTAAACATTTATAAATTTCTCAGACTCATCTTTTGCAGAGCTATAAAGGACTGAACATTGTTAAGTGGGGATTGAGAAAGGGCAAGAGTGAGTATATATGTATAACATCAGGTAACCAACATTAATAATAATAATAATAAAATGATGACAATGATGATATCTCATTTAATTCTCACAACTCTTCTGGGAGTTACATACTATCATTAGTCACTCTTTACAGATGAGGAAACTGATTCAGATAGAGAAGTTAAGTGACTTGCCCAGGGTCATACAGGTAATAAGTGTCTGAGGTAGGATTTTAACAAAAGCCTTTCTGACTTAAGGTCCAAGGTTCTCTCTACTACACCACTTAGCTGCCTAGAACATATTTTATCCAAAAATAGGAAATATCTATATGCTATGATACTGTTTGTGGTATAAAAAAATACCCATTATTCTTAATTTAATTAGAAAAGTAAACACAGAGATGCCTTAGATAAGAAGAGGAATTTATTCTCTTTCTCCCGGGAAGAAAGGGGTGCCCCATGAGATGATGTCTTACC
>CM053594.1:197926375-197945150 GCA_028646575.1 Pseudocheirus occidentalis
CTCCAATGAGACTACAAGGGGGTTGGCCTTCACCAGGCAGGAAGAAATGAACAAAGGAACATAAAAGTAATTGACAGGAGAAGTGGGAGGGTAGACACTCAGGAGGGGGGGGGGTTACATTCCAGACTGAGAAGTTTTCACTAACTTCATGTCCCACACAGTACTATGTGGGTCAGAGACCACCAGGAGATTTCTCAAGGTAAAAACAAAAAGGAATTTTATTATGATCTCAAGAAAGGGTATCTCTGCTCTGATAAGGCAGGCACATGGTTATATACCCTTACCACAGAAAGCTCCAGCCCCAACTGGCCTTTACTCCCATTGAGGGGGGAGGCTCACAATCTAAGTTCGGGAATCTACTTTGGAGACAAAGAACATGGAAACATGTGTGGGTGTCCAGTGCAAATCCAGGAAAGCAGTTTTGTCCTTATTTGGCATATCTGGTGCTGAGGTGGCATTGGGGAGGGTTTTGTTGCTCTCAGTCCCAGATTCCTGTAAGGTCTGGTGACTTCTAAACTTGGGCCTAGTGGATGCTGAAGCCGCTCTAAATTTCAGAAATATTCACTTGACTTTGAAATACACAATGACCCTATATATATGTGGAAATGATACTGAACTTAATTACAAAGTATAAAGAAGTAATAAGAACATAATAGGATGTTAAGAATGGGGAAACTTCACTTCAAGTTATCTCTCACAATATCAAACTGGTTTCTGGTATATGACCTCTGTGTCTCTTCAGTTTCCTGGACTTGAATTCATCCCTCATTTTTCTTTTAAGAGGGGAAAACCATCTTCTTGTCCTTCTCCTGCTTCCCTTCCTCCTCCTCCTTTTTCCCATCCTCTTTTTTCTCCTCTTCCTCCTTCTTCTCCTTCTCTCTGTTTTTGTGTCTCTCTGCCTGTCTCTGTCTCAGTCTTTCTCTTACACACACAATTAGTCAAAACCAATCAATACATTCATTTCTCCCAACATACTATATTGTACATTTGTTTTAATTCATTTTATCTCCTTTATATTGTTCTTCCTTTATATTATTGTAGCCTTTGTATGTGCTGTTCTGGTTCTGTTTGCTTTGAATAAGTCTATACATACCTCCCCATGTTTTCCTTTCCCCCCTGAATTCTGTACATTTATTGTTCATTTGCTCTAATTTGTTTAGCCATTGTCCAACTATCTGAGACATATTCCAGTTTTTTTTACACCATGAGTATGTTAAAATGAATATTTTGGCATATATGAAAAATTTCTGATTTTACTATTCTTGAAGAAAATTAACATGTAAGTTTTCTGTGTCATGAGGCATGAACATAAGGGTAACTTTTCTTATATAATTCTAAATTGATGTATAGAATATCTTGACAGGTTCTCCACTCTATCAGTAGTATATTAATGCACTTGCCTTCCCAGAGACTCAAATAAATTTCTTAAATGTGATAAGGCCTCTAGGAAAAGTCTTCTTTGGCACGAATTATTAGAAACCTTTATGCCACACCATGGGCTCTGTAACATTGCCTGTACAAGTCTCATATATCATGTAAGTCAGACATGCACAATTTGTAAACTTCATTGGGCAGCATATAGGTTAGACTAGAGACAGACTAAGGATGATTTGTTCCCACTGGTCATGTGACAAACAAGAGAGTTTGCAGGGCCAACCTACATTTTTTATGGGCCACCCAAAATCCTTTGGCTGGCCACAAGCGTCCTGTGGGTTATTCATTCTTCAGGTCTTATGTAAGACAATTTTTTTAACTAATATAATTTGTTGGTACATGATTTCCCACTATTACTTTAAGGTGTGGTAATCCTTTTGGTATATATCAAAACTAAATTCAACAAGATTTTATTATGAATTTACTGCATGCTATGCACTATGCTGAGCAATGTTTAGAAAGAAAAAAAATTAAAACCCAATCCTTGCCTTCAACAAGCTTACATCCTAATAGGTGGGACAATATATAAACATCTATGTACAAATAATATATATGCAGTATGAATTGAAGATAGTGATGGAGGGAAGGCACTAGCATGAAGGGACCCTGGAAGCCAGGTAGTGGAGGGAAAAGTCGGATAGAATTCCACACATGGATGATAGCCAGTGAAAATTCCCAGAGTCCAGGCCAACTGAAATGTTTTTTGTAAGCTGGCTGCAGACAAAGCTTAGCTTAGTCCTGAGCAACAGGTGATGGCTTGAGGTCAAGCTTTTTGAAGGCATATTGTGAGTTTTAAACTTGAATACCTGTGGAGGATGGAGAAAAGGAAAAACATAGAAAGGAAAATTAGCCAGGGTGTCAAAGATACATTGAAATCACAAAGTCAAGTTGTCACCAGCACTCACTGAGTACTTACAAGGTGCCAGACAGGGTGCTAAGTGCTAGAGATATACAAATTGGCAAACAGCCCTTGCTTTCGAGGAGTTCATAGTCTAATTGAGGGCATATTAGAACAATTCCATATATCCAAGATATATTCAAGGTAATGTCAGAAGGAAGGTCCTGGATGTAAGGGAGAGTGACTCTGGGAAGAGAAGTCAGCAAAGAGAGGCCTACTCTACAATTCTTATTAGTCATTCAAAGTAGAAAGAATCATGAGCTAGATCAATGTAACAATGATGTTGAACTACAGCTAAATTTGGAAGGAAGAGTAGATGGATAAAGGCAAGAAAGACATTCTAGTTGGGAAACCAGTTGAAACAATTCCTGAAAGGTAGAAATCATTTACAAATGGTGATAATGGATTTTTTTAGTGACCTTACAATTTTTCTCAATATTTAATAGTTTCTTTTTAAACATTATCACAAGGAAGAATTTACATTTAAATTGTGATGCTTTCAATGAGGATATAAGGCTTTTTCTATTGCTATGTCTATGAGTTGTTTTAAATACTTTACTTACACTGCAAACTGGAATTATAACAATAGACTATTAACACTGATTTTTAATCTTTAGAACATAACAATTGAATGAAACTATAAAGTATCAAAAGAAAATAAATTCCAGAAATATTGCCATGAAATGAAATTTTCTAGTCTTGATAAAACAATGTTTGCCTCTGTGCCAATCAGCACAATCCTTTGCATATGTAATATAATGTCACCAGATGTCCAACTACAGTGTATGGCTTCTGGGGAGTTGGACAGAGTAGTGAGATCTCGTAATTGAGACCTATGTTAATGGTGTTAGGTTCCAGTTTGGTGACATGTCTCCATCTGGAGAGAATAAACTTAGTTCTTTCATAGGATACTTACTTGCTTAGACTCTCTACTCTGCTACCAGTCACTAATCTATGTCAGGAAGCAAAGATCAGAGTATCTAGGGTGTTTCAATCAGTATATAAATACACAGTTATAGTAAGTGTTGTATACCAAGATTTCCATAAATGGAAGATACAGCCTCAATTCTTCAATCCTCGGGAACCGTAATGCCAAGCAAAGGCAACTTCCAAGGTTCAGATTACCAGCATAGCAAACCCCATTTATTCAGCAAACATTCACAGAACAGAGAAAGTCAAAATACAGTATAACTCACTCATTTAGCAAGTAAGTTCTTAATTCAGTCCATGTACTACTTCACCCCTAGACAGTATATTCATTTAGTCAGTCAAAGTCTCTTCTCAAATGGAGATCAGTTTCCAGTCATAAAGTACATTCATTTAGTCAATCACAGAGCACAAAAAGCCAAAGGTTTCCCATCCCTGGACACAAAGTAATTATAATACCATCCATTAACACCAAGCACTTTCTAAAAAGGAAGCAGGAGAGCACAAAAGATCATCCACCCTTAATCCATAACAAGGTTAAGATATCATCTCAGCTTTGACAATGCAAGGACAGGCCCTTCTTTCATCTTCATTCAAGGCAAGCCCTCAGCAATATCAGTACCTGGGGAGACAAGTCTCAACAAAGCCATAGCCAGCGTCCTCATCAAGTCACTCTCCACCTGTAGAACAGTCCGAGAACCCCTGAAAACATCAGCAAGGCCCTCTGTGAGCATACAACAAGAAAATCCTCCTTCAGAGCTTCTGAACCAACAGCCAGGTTCCACGACCTCCAAAACAGCATCACTGTCCTTCATCATCAGGTGAATCTGTAAAAACAGCATCAAAACTGACAGACAAAATACAGGCATCACAGCCATGCCTCCTCAGTTCTTAGCAGCTCCAGGTGGCAGTTCTCAAAAGTCCTGGGTAGCTCCAATGGGCTCTCATCAGTCTTTCTTTCAACAACTCAGGCTCCAAGATATTAGATACTGCTCTTCCAAAAGTACTTCTGGCCTTCAGTCTCTCTTTCAATTCACAGCTCCTCCCAGTTCAGCCCTCTCTCTTCACGTCAACAAGTCCATCCCACAAGTGGGATTCACAAGCTCTGGATTTTAACACTCAACCCAAAAACCAAGTCAATTCAAGAGCATCTCCAAATTCCATTACCATTACAGGGTCCCCAAATCATGTTGGTCATAATCCTATTGGACATTTTATTACTGCATAGACCAAACAATTCACCTAATAGCCTTGAAGATGTGGAAAGTTAAATAGTGGTCAGCAAAAGATAAATTGAGGAAGATAGGTTTGAGCTTTCAAAGGCCCTGACAAGGTTTGTTTGTTTTCTAAGCTACTTTTGCAACTCAACACACATTTATGAATGCATCAACTGTATTCATTTGGATTTCTTACATTGCCTTGAAGCAATAATTGCAAAGGTTGAGTAGTTCTACATAATAGAAACTTTGCAAGGAATATTGATAGCTATATAGACTGAGCTTTGGGAAGTATTCACATTTAGAGGGTAGGAAAAGGGAATTGATACTAGAGAACAAGACAGAAAAGTGCTGCTGAAAAAGGAGAGGAAAATTAGATTAATTTCATAGAATACTCAATCTCATTCACCCCACATATTCACTCTGTCTCCAAAACATTTTCTTGTATGCATCTTCCTCTCTACCCAAACAGTTTGATGGTTGAGAAAAGATCATAGAACTTGTTGATTAGGTCTTCAGTGTAATTTTAGTAGAATGGCAAAAGTTAAAAAAAAAATTGCTGGGAAGCCAATAAATGGATGAATCCAGGAAGCTATTATAAATCACAAATGGCCTTGAAGTATATTCTTGTGAAAAGAATGAGAGAAATAAAAATGACACTTCATGGACTAAAGGTAAAGTGAGTTTTTCAATGTAGGGACATATAAGTGACAGGGGAAAAGGAGTTAGTGGAGTGACCAGTCAGTGATACTAAAGATGGTTTAAGGAGCTGAGGTTAGAAGAGATACAATTGAGATGCTTGGTGCAAGAATATGCCTTTGAAAGTGGGGATCCTTGCTTTCTTTTAGACTGGAAGGAATAACTGAGAAAAAGAGGAATTGAGAAGAAAACTGAGATTTTATGAGGTTGAAAAGAAAGAAGTTCTGAGTTACAGAAACTCATCATTTTCTCAGTAAAATAGCAGGTTAGATGTAGTCTCTGATATTACCACTTGCCATCAGCTTAGCCTCAGTAAAATTGAAACCAAATTCTTTCTTTTTGTAGCAGATTAGGTATTCTTCCCCACTCCTCTATTTCCATCAAAGGCATCAAAATTCTCTTTCCCTAGACCTGAAATCTGAGACACCATTGTTCCTCCTTTCCCAAAACCAAGTTCCATTCTTGTGACCATTACTTCAGTTTATGGTTTCATCACTTCATTCCTGGACTTCTGTAATCTGCCCTAACTGGTTCCCTTGATTCTAAATTATTTTAAAATTAATTCATTTTAGATTTAATTTGCATTCCATTACCATTTCAAACCCCCCAATATATTTTTGTCATTATATTACACAAGTATTTCCCATTGAATTCTAAGCAGAGTCACATTTACCTCTCAAAATTTCAAGCTAGGGCATCTTTAGAGATTAACTACGCAAGTGGTATTTAACTCAGATATAAGTAAAGTCCACTAACCCATTCAAAAGGATCTCTGAACGTTACATATTAATTGTTTTAAAGATAATATTATGTAAGCTTTGTTGCACTTTTGTTCATCTTGTTATTAATATTTTATTATATTTTATATTTTATTTTAATCTGGTTTAGGTCTACTAGGAAGTATGTGCAATCCTTGAGCTATGGTTTGACATCTCTGATTCAGACCATGACTTCCTTTTTTTTTTCATTGTCCTCTTTGATACTCTGAGGAAAACCTCCCAAGAATAATGATTGTAAATTCATAAAATACAATTAATAGGGTTACAAAGGAAAACAAATATTAGTGAAAATAATGGTATTTACATATATACAGACAAACGTTTGCACATGCATACATACGTTTTATTGCTCAGTAGTTTCAGTCATGTCCAACTCTTCATGACCATATTTAGGATTTTCTTGGCAAAGATGCTGGAATGGTTTACCACTTCCTTCTGTGGTTCATTTTTTTTACAGATGAAGAAACTGAGGCAGACAGGATTAAGTGAGTTGCCCTGGGTTACAGAGGTATTAAGTGACTGAGGCTGGGTTTGAACTCAGGTTTTCTTGACTCTAGGTCTAGTGCTCTATCTACTTTGCACCTCACTTTGCTACACACACACACACACACACACACACACACACACACATTTTTTTAGATGATAATTAGAACCATATGTGCTTATGAGTTCACATGTGAGAGAGCAGCCTGCTAGAAGAGCATCTATGGTAGAGCTTTGTTAGGGGGCTAACCCTTTATTGTTATGGAGCATGATATAAATGATGAGTCAGCAAAGAAGGACAAAAACTCATGGCTACATAGGTAAGAGGAGAATGAGAAGAGAGTAGAGTAGTGTCTGATAATCCAGAGGTAAGAGAATATTCAGGTAGATAATTTTGTCATTGATTTAAAAAAAAAGGAGAAAGGATTCTATTTAAGGAGAGAGAGAGAGAGAGAGAGAGAGAGAGAGAGAGAGAGAGAGAGAGAGAGAGAGGGAGAGGGAGAGGGAAGAGTGGGGGAGGGAAGAGAGGGAGAGGGAGAGGGAGAGGGAAGAGAGGGAGAGGGAAGAGAGGGAAGAGAGGGAAGAGAGGGAAGAGAGGGAAGAGAGGGAGAGGGAAGAGAGGGAAGAGAGGGAAGAGAGGGAAGAGAGGGAAGAGAGGGAAGAGAGGGAAGAGAGGGAAGAGAGGGAAGAGAGGGAAGAGAGGGAAGAGAGGGAGAGGGAGAGGGAAAAAAAACAGGCCAACATAATCTCCAGTGGTTTCTTATTGCCATTAGTATAAAATAGAAACTCCTGTGACATTCAAAACCTTTCACAATCCTGCTTAAACCTCCCTTTTGAGGTTAATTACACATAATGACTCCCTTATACTCTAGGTTAAGGCCAAATTGGCCTATTTCCCATTTCTTACACATTATATCCCCTCTTCCAACTTTGCATCTTTCTTTATACAATTTATCCTCCTATACCTTGAATGCATTCTTTTTTAACCTCTATACTATCCTTTTTTAACTTTTTAGAATAGTTAATTTCCTTTAAGATTCAATTTGTGTCACCTCTTTTATTTAAGTCATCTCCTGATCACAAGCCCCATGCCCGACCTCCATAGGGGTTTGTGTTTATTTTATGTGCATTTTGAATGATCCCAGCATTTCATCTGTCCTATACCACCCTCCTCCCCCAACCCCAGCTATTACAGCCATCATCTGGGGCAGAAGCTCTGGTGGTGAGGGGCCAACTATCCCTAACAACTTCCACCCACAGGGCAGGCAAGTTAGCTAATGCAGCAAGGTATCCTAAAGGAGAAACCAAAGGCAATGTGTGCCAGGCAATTCAAACCAGCATCCATACTAGAGGTTTCGAAATTTATTTGGCCTACTGACAACGCCTTTTCAAACAAACAAATAAACATTACTCAGTATCCCCCTGGAAAAATACTTTCTTTAACCCTTTAATGTATTTTTAAAATTTATGTCATTGCCAAAAATATATAAAATGTTTTTGAAATGATACATCGTAAGTCTAATAATTTATTATAAATTTGTAATTTTTTTCTGCACTGAAATTTTGATGAAGCAATGTTGCATAACCATATAGTCTCATACTGTAAACAAGTCATTCCATGCATATACTCCTGCCAAAGCATGCTGGATTTCCTTACAATATAGCACAAGCTTGCCTGCTAACACTTGCTTGTTAAGACATATTGGTGGACCTGACCATTGATAAGTTATATCTTTCATTTTGTACGTTTATTTGGAAAATAATGTAATCACTAGGAATTTAACTTTGTTACACAACAGATGAAACGTGTATAAATGTGTTTTTTTTTCAGAATTCTCTTATATTCTTTCTTTATAGTATACTTTCATGACCCCATTATTTTTATTCAAGGTCTCCCACTTGCACTGGAGGCATTTACTATGGCCCCCTTGGTTTATTCCAGTGCCCCAGGGGGTGGTATAACCCACTTTGGGAGCCTCTGATCCATACTTTAACCACAATTTCCTCTCAGTTGCTGATGGAGAAACCTCAGAACCCTGGACACCATAACCTTGGGAGCAACAGTGATTCCAGAGCATCATCCTGGGAAGCAACCCCTATAAAGATATTTCCTAGAAAATAATCCTTCATTTCCTATAGTCATAGCTACTGATGAGCCAGAAAAAAAAGCTTCTTAACACAGCAGTTGTTGATATTGCCAGTGGTTCAACATGAGACACTGAGATAATTTTATTAGTAGAAATGACATAACAAAGAAGCCTTGCCATCTAGTTTGCTGCCATGCTTTAAGGATTTTGGAAACTTTTCATCTGACTTGTAGCTGAAATCTTCCATATATCCTGTAAGCCCCACTGGAATGTGAGGCTATCGAGAGCTGGAACTGTTTTACTTTTCTGTTTGTATCCTTAGCACTTAGCAGAGTGCTTTGTACATTGTAAATATGTAATAAATGCCCTTTTTTCATTCCTTCATTCATTATCTGTGGCTTTTGGTTTTCTCAAAGGGAATATAACTTCTGAGGGTAAGGAGTATTATTATTATTATTTTGCCTCTGTATAGCTATTATCTAGTAAAATGTCAGGTACATAGGGTATGTATAAGTGATTACAGAATGAATAAATGAATGAAGCACGGTAAACAAATTAAATGCTTGGTGAAGACAAAAAGTATATTTAAGAATTCTAGAGTGAATGTTGTTGTATAGTTTATTAATGGGATACACAAAGGAGGGATTTGAAATACATCTGAAAGGACTGACCAGATTTAGATGACCAGGGAGGTGGTAGGAAGTCATTCTATACAGAGGGAACATTGTGGTTAGACAATTCCATTCGCTATTTTCAAAGGAAAGTATACTTTCTGGAGAGTTGATATACACAATCTATTACATTTTCTTTCTGGATTGATGCTTTTATTATCTATGAATTGCAATGTATTGATTCAAGTGATTCAGAAATATAAGGGAACTCAGTGCCCTTCTAGTTCAGCTTCCACCTAAAAAACGAAGTACCTCAATGAAATTCACAGGAAGGAGCCATACAGCCTTTCTTCAAAGACCTACAGTAAGGGGCAATCTATCAGCCTAAAGCAGCCCTTTATTCTATTGCAGAGAGTGTTCAGTGCTGGAAACAAAATGAAGTGAAAGTAGAGACATAATCATGTCTCTTTTCTGCCTTAAATTAACCATGTGAATCTGGACAAGTTTTGCCCTATGATCATAGATTCTAGAGTTAGAAGGGATCTCTGAGATCATCTAATCCAACTCTTTCAGAGTACAGATGAAGAAGTGAGGCCCCAGATATGAAGTTATTGTGAGCAAGTCAGTAAATGTAAAAGCTAAAAGGTGAACTCCTCATCTGATTGCAAATCCAGAATGATTCCCAGCCCCAGCTAAAGCAAACACATAAAGAATGACAATGAAAAGATCAAAGAGAACAGAAAGACAGAGAGCAGGAGGTGGGGGTGATCTATTGCTCTACCTTTCTGTATATGTAGTAGGAGACTGGATGACATGTTTTTTGATATTCCTTTAAACTCAAAAATTCCCCAATGCTATGATCTTTGCCTAAAGCAGCTTTTAACCTTGGTGCATCTGTGTGTGTGTGTGTGTGTGTGTGTGTGTGTACATTGATAGAAACAGAGAGACAGAGACAGAGAAACTATATTTCAATGTAAATGGTTTCCTTTGTAATCCTAGGTATTTTATACATTTAAAAATGTTATTTTAAAAAAGGGTTATAGGTTTCACCGGACTGCCAAAGATTTCCATGATACAAAAAAAAAATTGAAAATCTCTGGCCTAAAGTCACAAAAAAGAAATACAGGATGAAAGAAAATTTTCTATCAGAATCAAAGTGCAGAATGCTGATGTGATTTAATTCCATTTAGTCTCCATTCTCAGTAAATCCCATTAGGGATTTGCTCTCAGTTACAAAATATCTGACTCCTCACACAGTCATTCTTGTGTTGACCAGAGAAAATCAGTTTTGTCAGTAAATTTCAGTAGGAAAAATACACCAATATGCCTACTGCATCATATAAGCAATTACTCTTTGTAATGAACACCTTTTTCATAGTAGGAGAATAAATAAAATGTTTTTAATGAGACAACAGAATTTTGCCAGAAAACTGCATTCAATTACTATTCATTTGACAAGTTTTACTTTTTAAGAAATAATTATTTTTGATTTTGAAGAATGCAATCTATAAATTATAGGGTATGACTACCATTAAAAAAAGCAACTTTGTGCTGCTTGTGCCAGGAACATGCAATTTTCACTTTTAAATCTTATATTTATACTGAATATCGGGGAGGGAAGGGGAGGATGATCAGTAAATAGTGAGAAACTGTTTCTGGAAATTGGTGGCACATTTTGGATTGCTCTATATCCATCCTGAATGAGTACCATATAAGCTTTTTGGCTTGCTTACTGTTGTTTACATTGTACCCAATTCAATTTTAACATTCTGAGTTACAAGCCAACCACTAAATTTTCATTTGTCTTTTCCTAAGTTGAATTTGTTAATAATGGAAAGAGCCATAGATTTGTTTCTAATCTGTCTTAGTACTTGGTACTTGAGTTTTCATTGAAGTTCTGTTTTAGCCCCAAGAATTCTTTGGAAGGATCTGGGCTAATTATCTTGTGGATCTGGTTGGCACCACTTCTTTAAGGATATGTAACTTGCCGTATGATAGTTAATTCTGTAGAGCCATTTATACAGAAGGGAGTACGATTGAGTTTATGTTTGTCAGACTATTGTGCAATATTTATTTGTTGGGTTGGTGCCAAGATACTGTGTTCTGGGAACCAATAACTAATTATCACCATAAGATTGCTTCCATTTTTTTCTAGATAAGATGAATATTCATATTTTTCCTGGTTCTGGCTAATTTATAAAATCACAAAATCATTTTAAACCAAGTTTTGAACCAAAAAATAATATTATGTGTTATTACAGTTGTGCCCAAATAATCATATGTATTTACTGATACATACAATAATTCTCTACCATTAGAAAATATCTTATATTTATACTCACTACTGAGTAATGTAGTAGAACTGTTTTTCCCTCCACTTACAGAAGAACAAAATGAGATTCTGAAAACTTAAATAATTTACCCAAGACAATTCAGTTATTAAATGGAAGAACTGGAACTTTATTAGATCTTGTTGAGTCTTAGTCCAAAACTCTTTCCACTGAACTATGTACTATATCTCTATGTTTAGCCTATTTGTTTTGGTCTCTGTGATAACTGATTTGATACTCTTTGGTAATTACCTATGTTCTAATCTTTGTGTTTTTTGGTTTTGCTTTGTTTTTCTATTACAATTTTACCTTACCTGTGCCCTATCAAGAATGCTTTAGACTAGCCGTTGATGTGAATGCCATCATATTAGTGACTGATATTGTTATTCTGAGGGCAGTGAAAAAAAATTGTGATCTTTTTGCTTTGTTTTATTTTGCCTTTTTTTGTATGGTCAAAGTGAAAGAGGGAGCACATTTGACAACTCTCAAATAGAAACACACAGGCAGCTAACCATGTGTAAGATTAACTTATATATATCTATAGCTTTAGACTGAAGTTAGTCAACCCAGTAACTTGTCTTGTATTATTTCTCTTCAATAACACTAGAGTCTACATAGATAATCAATAGAATAATATAGTTGGAGTCAAAAGACCAAATTCAAATCCTGTCTTTGATGCTTATTACCTATGTGACCTTGGGCAAGTCATACATTCTCCTTTGGCCTCAGTTTCCTCATCCTGAAAATGAGAAAGGTGGCTGACCTTCTTCTAGCTCTAGGTGTCTGATCCTATGAACCTGGAATTTATGTTAGCTCTTTTTTATTACCATAGAACTAAATACAAATTCTGTTAAATAACTTGACGATGATGATGGATAAAATTTATATAGAACTTACTATATCCCAAGCATTGTGCTAAGTACTTTGAAATTATTTTCTCATTTGAACTTTATAACAAACCTGGTAGGTAGGTGATGTTTTTATCTTTATCTACAGTTTACAGATAAAGAAACAGGTTAAACAGAGGTTGAGTGACTAGCCTAAGGTCACACAACTAGTGTCAGGTGCCAGATCTGAACTTGAGCTCTCTTGACTCCAGGCCTAATGTTCAAATCAATATGCCACCTAGTTCCCTCAACAGTAGAATTACTTTATTATTTTTTTCTGTAATGCCAACAGTAGTAGTGACAGTAAACATGTCTTTTCTACCTGCTTACCTAAGTTCTACTATTTCCTGAATGCAAAGGAAACTTTCTAAGTTTCATGTCATTTTTAAGTCCTCAAAGGCTGTGCCAGTGACATGAACTTATAAAAGGAGCAGCTTGCAAGGCACTTGGTCTTTAGAGACATTACTGTGAAAGTCAGAATTTTCTGCCAAGTCAAATTTAAGAACCAAATAGCCAGGATATTTGCATTCTAAACCCAGAGCTCTGGTTTATGCAGTTTAGATGATAATTTCTACTGGAATATTATTATATAAGTAGAGCAAAGAGCTCACATATAATTAGAATACAGAATTTAACTGTAAGATGGTCATCATCTCTTTTATAGATACAATCTAACTTGTACCTACACATCTTTTGAAGTTGAACTGGAGCACTTGGGAAAGGCTACTTTAAAATAAACATTGCAATTCAGCCTATGTGACTTATATGGTATCAATATATAGGAGACTTTCCCTCCAACACCCCCACAAAAAACCTAATTATTAATAAACAGGATATGTTTTAAACTGAACAATTTGTGGTAAAATATCTCTTTATTAAAGCTGAATAACTATTGTTTGGTGCTATCTTATTAAATATATCAACTGTCTTTGTATACAAAATATTGAAGGACTATTGCTCTAATTTTTCATAGCTTATATCCCTGCATTCAACTAACTTGTGCTTTTAATTCATAAAGTAACTGAACAATTTATTTTCATAAGCCAGGAAATGAATGTGTTAAGCCATAACTAATGAATACAGATAAGAAATCTGATTTTCAAAAGGAAACACCAACATAGCAATTCTTTTCCTAAAGAATGAATTATTCAAATGATATAAATGATGAATGTCAACCCAAACTGGTTTTGTATGGCTATATGCAATGTTAGATTTGTAATAAACTTATTAAAACTTCCCAGCATAGAGTTTCTCATAAAATTTCCTGTTGCTTAGGCAACATCAACCATATCCTTCAATAGATATATCCATACTACCTGTGGAGACAAGATAATTGAAAATGCTATTTATATTGTGTAAAAGGAGCAAGAATTATATTTCAAGTATATATGAATAAGATGATTAGTTAAGATGTTGACATCTACCAAATATACTATTTTATTATTTGTTTACCTTTATTGTTTTAATATCCCTTGATTACTTTAGAAATAAATATTCAATAATATTTCACATTTCCACATTGTAGTTTAATTCATTTTCCAGAAAAAGAAAAATAGATTGCTTGAATGGATACAAGCAGATACATATTAGTATGTATCTGTACATAGCAATGCTTTGGCAACTTAATTGTCAATCTCAGATACATTACTGTTAATGGAAAAAAGTATGTTAATGTATGAAATGCTGTTCTAAACATAGGCACACAGAAAGTGTCTTGAATATATAGAGCATTGTTTTAAAACCCAGAAGTGGTGGCACATGCTTAGAGTCAATGATCCTGGGGAAGGTAAATGTAAGAGGTAGCTTGGGTTCTGGAGTTGCAAACTGCAATTGGGCTCTTCTAATAGAAAGGCTGCATTGTTGCCCAACACTATAGTGATTTGCCCCTTCCCCACAGCAGAGGGAGACCAGGCTGTTTACCAGGTTGGAAGAACAGAGCACGTTTAAGTTTGTATGTAAATCAATACATGGATCTGGTTCATGAGTAGCTGCTGTGCTTCTAGCCTAGGAAAAATATGGAAACTCAATCTCAAAATGTCAAATAAAATAAAATAAAACAAAAAGAACCAGCCTGTAGTACTACAATGTCTAAAAGTAATGGAACTGGTTTTAAAGTGTGATTTTAAAAAAATTCAGCTTCATTACCTTATTGTCACCTCTAGAATAGAGAATAGAACTAGAATGGGATTTTAGCACTAGATGAGTTCACATTGCATAAAACATTTAAAGGCTCACAACTGCTATATAATGTTTTACCCTATATATTAAACTAGAATTGCATCCATTCAGTGTTGTACAATCAAGATATAGGACAACAGATTTTAGGGATATATTTCATTTCTATACATGCAATCTGGTTTTGTTTATATTCTACTCAGACAAGTTTTCTCTTTCGGGAGAAATGGTACATGTATCTGTAGTATTTTCAGGTTGCCAGTTTTTGATTTGGTGGCTTTTGTGGTTCCTGGTTCAATACAAAGTTGCTTCCATTAACTACATTAACTAATTAACTTATTTTCTTGTGGTATCAGTTCTATAGTTTCAGGATCAGTCAAGGTTTATAGTCTCTTAATGTTTATATGGGGCCAGGACAGATTTTATAAAATAGTTACTCCTTTCTGAAATCAGAACCATTGATTTTTTTTTTACTTGAAAAGCTATTTGGAGCAAAGGCAGAAGTCTCAAGTGTCCCTTGTGGTTCTCAACAGTAAACATGAAATTCTTCAAAGGAGATAAAATTGTGCTGTAGTGAAGTGGAAAAAATAGGAGGGAAGTCACCTTGCTACTTATATTGTTGCCCACATTGCTTTTTTCAAGTCATTTCTGAACCACTTTTTTTTCATATGGCATAGTTGGTAGGGTATACTGTACAAAAGGAATAAAAAAGACAAAAGCATTTTTTATCAAGTTTAAGATAGAAGTAAATCTATGCTAAATTTAAATTAAAGAGATTTGTTATTCCAAAGTATAATAAATAAGCACACATATGAATATGTGTATACATTTATATATACATGTGTATATATAAATATATTTATATGTACAATTATATGTATATATAGTGATATATGCATACATATAGTTCTAATTATTTATAGTTTTATATAAATATATAGACAGGGTATCCTGAAAGTCTTCGGGAAGCTTTTTGCTTTTGATAGAAGAAAACTGCATAAAAACTTTTGGGACATTTTCTTAGAGAGATAGATGGATAGATAGATAGATAGATAGATAGATAGATAGATAGGTAGATAGACAGACAGACACATATATTTTTAATTATCATTTTAAATTACAACAGTTTATTTGAATATTTAATGCCATCTTAGGCTGAATTTTTAGTAGATGTCTAGCATGAGGCAACAGAAAGTCCCAGTGTAAACACAGTACATAGTGTGAAGAGTATTTTAGTCAGATCATATTCTAAGTACTGAATTCAGATCTGAAAATAATAGGAAAGACAGTGTCACATAGGAGCATGTCTAAAGGGTGCTGGTCAAAATAGGGAAGTAAATCAAAACCATGAAATAGAAGGATGATTTCAAGAAAACTTTACTTAGATGAGAAGATGCCAGAAAGGCACACTTATTTTTAGCTATCTGAAGGAATATCATATAGAAAAGAAATTAAAATTGTTTTCCTTAGGCTCATAGAATAGAACTGGGAACAATGAATAGATGCTAAAGAGAAGCTACATATAAAATAAAAAATAACAATTTTCCTAGTGTTCAGAACTGTCTTAAAAATGGAGAGGCAAGGACAGGAGGAAATAGTGGATTCCACATCCCTTAGAATATTCAAAGAAAGTTTGGATAATCATTACTTGGCATTTTGTAGAGGTTCCTGCCCAACTCCAGATTAGAGTACAGGGCCTGTGAACTAGCTATCTTCTAATTAAGAGATTCTATCGGGGTGGCTAGGTGGCGCAGTGAATAGAGCACAGGTCCTGGAGTCAGGAGGACCTGAGTTCAAATCCACCCTCAGACAATTAACACACACACACGAAAAAACTAGCCTGTGACCTTGGGCAAGTCACTTAACCCCAACTGCCCTCCAAAAAGAAAAAAAATTAAGAGATTCTATAAAATGTTTTTTAAGTCGTTACTGTGTGCATAATGACACATCACTGGCATCATATTCATTTCTGATTTCTCGAATTTCCTCGTAAAGGAATGGATCTGAGTGGCTCTTGGAATGGTGGGGAACTATTAGCCCATAGAATAATACAGATTGAAACAAGAAATACCAAATGAAAAAAATGGACTCCAGTATTAAACATTACCATAACTACCAGTATATGGTAGATGTTGATCTTATATTTTTGGGAGATTAGTGTTTAAATATGTGGCTGTGTACATTTAAACAGATAACTTTTTAAAAGATATTTGCTTAAAAGGAAGAGATTTTGGTTTACATAGTAATAATTCTCTTCATTGTCACTTTCGAGAAGAGTCAGTATGGCACAGTAAAAAAAAAAAAGTACTGGACCTAGATTCAAGATGGTTTGTGTTTTGAATTCTGCCTCAAATTCTTATGAGCTGGGTGACCTTGGGAAAATCACTTCACTTCTATCATCATCATCATCATCATCACCATCATCATCATCATCATCATCATCATCACTAGCACTTACTTAGCACCTTCTATATACCAGATATTGTGCTAAACATTTTACAGATATTATTTAATTTATCCTTACAGTTATCTAACCCATTTCACAGGAGATAGGTTCTATTATTATCCACATTTTACAGATGAGGAAATTGAGGCAGACTAGCTAACTTGCCTAGGTTCACCCAACTCATGCCTAAAGCTGAATCTGAGCTCAGGTTTTCCTGACTCCAGATACAGTGTTCTTATCCACTGCAACTGCTAGCTGCCTCTCAGTCTCAGTTTCTTTATTTCTAAAAAGGGGAATAATAAAAGCCCTTACCTGACAAGGTTGTTGTGAAGATCAGTTGAGATAAAACATGTATAGCACTTTGGGAACATTACAAAGTTGTAGAAATGCAATCTATTATTATCCTTTTAATGCTTTATATCTAGTTGATATATTTGCACATTCATTATCAAATTTGAGTCTAACATAACTTCTCAGTTCTATAGAAGATATGTTATCCTCATATTACAAATGAAGAAACTAAGACTGAGGTTGTGATTTTAAATAATATATTTTTAAACTTCAAGGGACATCAGATTTTATCTAGTCTAATCTCATTTTTTAAAGGTAACAGAAATCTAAAGAGGTTAAGACTTTCCCACAGTCACTACTTATTTACTCTCTAAAATCACACAGTAAATTTAAAGTACAAGGAATAGTCCACTGACCCCCAGTCTGATGCTCAGTTTATTATAGCCTACTGTCCTGAGATATGTAAAATTCATGTTTTGTAGGCCAAAGCATGCTTGCGACCTTTCAGGGTATCTACTAGGTCAAAATTTCTCATAACAATGCTAAGATATTTTAATGTCTAATAAATTAAATTTTATCTATATGACCCAGAATCTCTTTGGGGTTCTCAATAGTCAATCAAAGAAGGTCCTCTTAATTATGCAGCTAAGAGACAAGGATCAGTTACAAAATCTCTGGGAATGTTTGAGGTGTCCCCAAGGAACTTATGTTGTATGTCATCACATCTCCTAATTCCTCAGTTCCTTCCACTATGGGGATTGCGCCTGCCAATCCTGACTCTCCTATTACAATATTGTGCTTACTAAAAGTTTATTCACTTCAATAGAAGAATAGGTATATGGGGGGGGGGGTTGTAACACAAAAACCTAAGACTCTTCTTAGATGCTTATTACCCACAACTTTGGCCGAATTATTGTGACTCCTTGGACCTTATTTTTCTCTTCTGTGAAGTAAAAGGATTGAGCCAGCTGAACTCCGAAGCATCTTCCCCTACTATTTTTATGAACCTCTTTGATTTCGCATAATGAAAATTTGTGAATTAATGCTGAATCTAGTACAATAGTAGGTAACAATATAAAAATGAAGGCTATGTACAATTAATAGCATAGATTCCTTTTACAATATAAATATCTGAATAGCAAGGGCCCATGCCTTGAATTTTTAGGGGTCATGGGGGAAGGCAAGGACAAAGGAGTGTGATCCTTACCTATCTCAAGGTATTAGGAGTTGCATAAGTGGTTGTTGTTGAATGAATCAATGAACAAATGAACAAAGTGGTTGTGAACAAGTCATTAGCAGGCTTACTACACGCCCACAATTTTGTAAATTCCAATGTAAAGAAAGAAAACTTTGCAAATCTTGTTACTGTGTGATAAATAATTTATTAAATATGTAGAAGACAGGGGAGTGGAGCAAAGATGGCGGCATAGAAGCAGCAAAGCACCACAGCTCCCACACAAACACGCTAAAAAACTCATAATATGGGACGCTAAAGAGATTTTCAAGCTCCA
>CM053594.1:197945650-197969561 GCA_028646575.1 Pseudocheirus occidentalis
AAAGCTAGAGAGGTGTTGGAGGAGGGCATAAAAGGGAACAGATTGTGGGAAGGGTCTTATGGTGGGATCAATGTTCTGGGCGGGGGGGTAGGGACAAAAAGGGGAGAAAATTTGTAACTCAAAACCTTGTGAAAATGAATG
Source organism: Pseudocheirus occidentalis (assembly GCA_028646575.1). Classification (NCBI taxonomy): domain Eukaryota; kingdom Metazoa; phylum Chordata; class Mammalia; order Diprotodontia; family Pseudocheiridae; genus Pseudocheirus; species Pseudocheirus occidentalis. The sequence continues at coordinate 197,945,792 of CM053594.1, forward strand.
ATATAACCAAGAAAATAAATTAAAATTTAAAAAAAATATGTAGAAGACAGTAGTGATAGTAGTGATTAGTAAGGCAATGTTCAGGAATGAGTAATAAGGAAAGAAAAATATGCCAGAACTATTTTTTGCTTCCACATTCCTCAAATTTTCTGTGTGACTTTTGTTTCTGCCACCTCTTGTTTTATGGATTCTTTTCCTCAGAGGACTTTCTCATTCTCTACAGTAAACCTACAACCTAAAGACGGCAGGAAGGTGCTGGCTAAATGTATGATTTATCACAAGAGCTAGGGATATTAAAAAAATTCTTAGGGCCAATAAATCTGGTGAAAAATGTCTGAGGTTTTGTGGTAGAATTTTCATATCATTCTGTAAAAACTAAAGGTGGGTTTTTTAAAGAGCTTTTCTTAAGGAAAAAAACTGAAAGAAGAAAAAAATAAGAACAATTGATGGGAACAATAGTTTACTGGATTTAAGCCAAAGAGAACCAGTTTAGGGCCTCCAGAGCTTAGTTTGTCTTTCTGGCAGGTCTGGATGATGCTTGGAGATTTCTTTTATTTGGTAATCTTTGAAATAAGATGACTTGTGACTTTTACTGGATTTCCCAGTGTTAATGAAGGCAGTTTCCAGTGGAAAAATGGATGTCAAAATATCTGCTGTATAGTTTGGGAATATCCACTTTCATTGTACAAATGTCAGAATGAAAATGACTTGATGAATGATAAAAGTAACTAAAACATTAAGTTTTGAAGAAGATAATGCAAAGTTGGGGAATTAGGAAGGAAATTCTAGTATTCTGAAACTGAATGAGTCCTGCAAAAGGCATCAAATCTGATGTTTTCCCTTCAATATATAAAACTGCAAGAAAAATTGAACACAAATACATTCACAAAGTTGTGGTGTAGAAATATTCAGGGAAATATAATAAGTGCTTTTAAGAGAGAAGGTAGAAGCAAAGAGGGAATAATCTCAAGAAAAATGAACTTCAATTATGAGAGGCAGATTTTAAGGGGAAGATTCAAATGAGAGATAGAAAAAGCAAAATCCTTTTGTCATGGTCCAAGTGGGATAAAAAGAGCTAAGATAGAAGTATAAGATCACACCATTTCTATTGTAAATGACTAGTTTTGATACAATTCCTTTTCATTCTCCTATATTTTCTACTTTGAATAGCAGGTAATAGGGGGAGGGGAGGAAGGGAAAGGAGAGGAAACATTATGATGACATTACAAATACATATATCCAACTAGAATTTATTAGATACGCAGAAGAGCAAATATTTATTGAGCATTTACCATGTTTCAGGAATTGTGTTAAATGTTAGAGAAAAAATATAAGTAATTAAAAAAATTCCTCCTTAAGTAAGATAATTTTTAATAGGAGAATACAACATGGGGTGTTGGAAAGTGAAAGAGGAGCCTAGACTATGCACATAACATAGAATGTACTGGAAGTATGGTGGGTCCAACTGATTTGGACAAAATAAGAAGAGTTGTTTTGTTTTGTTTTCATGTCCGAGATGGTGGAATACAAGTTTTTATTGGGAAGGAGATGGACATGATAGCCCCATTAGAGACAGAATACTGCATACTGTAGAGATGGATAGGAAGCTTGAGGGATGTCTAATGGCAAGATAGATATTGATCAAGTTGACCTGTCAGAGCCCAAGCCTATGGAATCATATTAAACATATTTGCTCCTAGAACTTATTTCAGGAGGCTTCCATTACTTTATCTACTAAATAGGTCTGAAAAATAGCTATCTAGTGCTGGGCACTTCTCTTCCAACTGAGTGAAAATGAAAAATAGTACTGTGAATAAACTACTTTCTTCCTCATCCTCTTTACTTCAAATTGAATTGCCTAGAAAGGTATAGTATTCTATTACCTCATAAAATGGAATTCCATGGAATTCAAAAAGTCCCTTCTGCTAGGTTTTGGTCTTCTTCCACACTTTTTCTTCTCTCAAAGGTGGTAACTTGAAGCTGCACAGCTGCCTGCTCGCTTTTTATGCCACTTTGAAGTCATTGAGCTTACTGTTAGCAGAGCTCTTGGGTTTTGGGGGGTTTCCACTTGTGGATAATAAATTTTCACTTGTAAGTAATAAACTTTCAATTGTGCTCTGTTAATGTATCTTATTTATAAAACATTCTTTTCTCATAATAATTGGTGTCTGATTTATTTAAGTGTACCATTAATTCAATTCCTGTCTTTTTCCATCTGTCTCTTTCCATCTCTCTCTGTCTCTTGTCTCTGTTTCTTGTCTCTGTCTCTTGTCTCTGTCTCTCTCTCTCTCTCTCTCTCTCTCTCTCTCTCTCTGTCTCTCTGTCTCTCTGTCTCTCTGTCTCTCTCTCTCTCTGTCTCTCTCTTTGGGTTTTTTTTGTTTATTTGTTTGTTTTGTAATTATAACATATATTTGCATCTGGAGTTATTGACTTAAATATAGCAATTGCATCTGTGATTTCCTTTCTATACGGACCTCCACATACCAATACACATGAGCATCTTCTTTGCATTTTAATCTAACAAAGCTGCCCAGGGCACTAAAATCAACAAATCCTGAACTTAAGAGAAGATTTGACATACAAGAGCCAAGAGAAGCATAAGGTACATACCAAAGACTGATTAAAAGGTATTTCATAAGGACAGACCATTTACATTATATATGTGTGTGTGTGTGTGTGTGTGTGTGTGTGTGTGTGTGTAAAATATAAACATACGGCTAAGATTCTTAGTAATAAGTGGGTAATAATTAGTGACTTGTCCAGGGTCACATAGTCTATATGTGTGTGTGTGAGTGTGCGTGTGTGTACATATACAATTATAAAGCTAAAATTAAGTATAGTTTCTGCCCCAAATGATATTGCTTATGAAATGATGTAGCTCATGAAAAAAGGACTAGAAACTATTGTGCTGAATATGCTAAAAAATACCCCAAAAGTAAATACAGAGTAAAAAGGTTTTATGATGTTTATATAACTTAAACATTGTTCACTTGACATTTTTATTTACATGTTTTGCAATACAAGTTAAATCTAACTCTTCCTGGCTTCTAGGCTAGCTCTTTAACCACTATGTCCTCATGCTTTCCTTTTCCCAGCTGGTGTGATTGGTGAGATTAGTGTGTGATCAGAGAGACAGAAAGACAGAGAGAGAAGGACAGAGATATTGAGAGTGTAGATAGGTAGATAGATAAATAGAGAGAGAGAGACAGAGAGAGGGAGAGATGGATGGATGGATGGATGGATGGATGGATGGATAGATGGATAGATAGACAGATGATAGATAGACCAACAAATAATAGATAGACAGATGATAGACAGATAGATAGATAGATAGATGGATAGATAGATAGATGGATGGATAGATAGATAGATAGATAATATGTGTTGTTTGTAAGGTACATGTTAGTCCCCAAGAGTACAAATAATTAAACTTGTCAAGTGGTTGCATTATTTAAATTTCCACTGCATATTTCCATTGTTGCAGAAACAATTACCACTAATTATAACTTTGATTAGTGCAAATTTGAAATCATGCAACCACTTTATCAGATACATTATTCACACTAAGGACCTGCATATATCTGTATATCTATCTCTATGTATCTGTACACACACATATATGCTCACACACACATGTATATATGTACACACATGTACACAAACAAATAGGTGCTATCTACTCTAAACTGTTCTTTTGTTCCTTGGAAGAAATTCTGCATTATGTAAAATTATGCTTATTTAGAATAGTAATAGAACTCAGTATTTTCTTGGATTACTAGCCTATACTCTGAATATCAATGACATTCTACCCTCAAATATAAACCCACTGAGGCTGTGGAAAATTAAACAAATGTATATTGCCAGTTTTGTTCATTTGTACCTTTTGGTTGATCAAAATATATTTTTGTTCTCTTCCTTTATAAAACACACTACGTGTGTGTAGATGTGTGTGTGTTTTCTTCTCTTAATGTTACTGAAATAATGGAATTTACTTTCATTGGCTGACATTTGTCTATGTAGTCCAAGGGATTTTCAAGGTCCTTCATAGAGATGAAGGCAGTTTTCATTAACATTACTTCTGTACATTTTTACATTAACTCAGAGAGAGCTATGGAATTCTTTTATTCTTAGATTTGAACTGCTACAATAAATGAAGTCAATAAATCCCTGTGAATCCTGAACAATGGATATATTTTCAGTTCAGTTCAGTTAGAAAGTCAGTTAGTCAGTCAGCAAATCAGCATTTAAGTACATTCTCCTGGCCAGGAACTGTGCTTTGGGAAAATCAGACTGTTTCTGTTCCCTTTCTCTGTACTACAGGAGTAGAGAAAAGTGCAGCCAAGGCCACCCATAATGAAAGTTCAGAAATTTATCACGTACTGGTGTTAGTGAAAAGTCTACAAAAAATCTTCCCAAGTGGTCTGCCATGACTGCTTAGCATTCCCATTTTTGGCACTTCAAGTTGTGGCATCAAAAACTACTACAAAAATGCAAGTACTTAACCTGGGAAAAATCATTAATTAAAATCAACTGCTGTTTCCCTTGTCACACACACAAAAAAATAAAAATTCTTTGAACTTATATTTAGTTATTTATGTAGGTTCTTTTACGAGTCTTTCCCAATAAACACTACAGAACTTGAGAGCCGGAACTATTTTTTTCTTGTTTAAAAAAAAAACTACCCTGAATGCTTAGTATAGTGCTTGGTACATAGAAGGCAGTTAGCAAATGTTTATTTATTGATTAATTAAATGATTCGGTAATTTTATAGCACTACAGGAAGAATTAGATCATCAATTTCCAGAATCCTAGATTTAGACCCTAGACTTAAAGACTTAAAGATCACAGACTTAAAGATTATCTAGACCATTTTGCAGAAGAGGAAACTGAGGCCCAGAGAGGTAAAGTGACTTGCCCAGCATCCATCAAGTAGTAAATGGATGAGGCAGGATTCCAACTCAGATCTAAATGAAAACCCAACACACTTTCCATGGTACCATTCATCTAAAACATTTTCAATGGAATAAAATCCAGACCAGAAGTGTTTTTCTAGGGGAAGAGAAATAGGGAAGGTTCAGAATCTGCCATGGAATGAGCAGGATTTAGTTGTGAGATTTTGGTTTTGAAAACTTCACCCTTCTGATAATAACAACTCATATTTCTATAACACTTTACATTTTACCCAAACACTTTCATTCCAAAATCCTTGTGGCATAATTAATCATCCACATGCTAGGACTCAGCAACAATGAAAAAGGATGCTCTTTCAGACCATGTACTTGGTATGAGAGTTGATCATTTTGCTTTTGACTCTGCATTCATTATGATAGAACTTTTCTTGGTTTCCTAGACTCTTTGGTACTTCCTCTTTTAAGCCCCTGCTTCTGTCTCCATACCCTATGTATTCAGTTGGAATCTGGCCTATCTTCCCTGCTGTCTACTCCTGCCATCTTTTACCTCCAGTTCCCTCTGCATGAAAAACAACAGCTTCCCAGTATTCCTCTTGAGAGTAAAAGTACTCTTTCTGGCACCCAGATGTGCAAGTCAAAATTATCCTTGACTCTCCTAACCTTCTCTCAAACTCATGTCCAATGAATTTCCAAGTTTTGTTAGCTCTTAGCCTCTCTTGCATATTGGTACTCAGAATTAACCACCTGTGCAATAGTTTGGATTTTTTCACCCTCCCTCATCTTGTTTCCTATATTTCCTCCCACTCCATCTCTAATCCACTTCTGACAGAGCTACCAGAGGACAGGTTTGGTCAAGGTGTTTCCCTTCTCAAAAATATTTTGTGGTTCCCAATTTGCTCTAAGATAACATGCAAAATACTTATTCCAATATTAAAACCTTTGGCTATCTGACTCCAGCTCACCTTTAAAGCATTTCGTATTACTTCTATTCACACAGTACACATTGCTGCCAAATTTGCTTATTAACCACTCCTCAAAGTTAGCATTCCATTTTCTGTCTCCTAGTAAAGTATCAGCTTCTTTAGGGCAGATCCACTGCACCTAGCACATTACCTTGAGTTTAGTAGATCCAATGTTTATTGAATTAAATTGAAATGAATGAATCACAAGAGGTTTGACCAGTATCACTCATCCAGATGAAGCCACCATCAAAGTCATGATATTAGTGACTGATTGACTGTGAAGAATAAGCAAAGAGTTGAAGATTACCACAAGTATTCAAATACGTGTAAAGGGCAGTTTGAAAGAACCTATTAATTGAAAGAATTGAAAGAACTCACAAGGAGGAGCAGATTTTTTTAAGAGGGTGATTGGTACCATTTTAGATAGGGGGATTTTCAGGTATTTATGCAAGATAGGCAAATAAAAATGTCAAGTGAACTGTGGAGACCCACTCCTGAAGCTCCAGAAAGATGCTAGGGATAGAGGTAGAAGTTTGAGGCATCATCATCCAATAATAATGTGTTTCTATATTTTGTCTGTCTCTGATGGGTTTTAAGTTATTTGAGATATGTTGGCTTCTTTATTGTATTACCAACGTCTTTAAAATCATGCACACACTTGGTGCTTGATAAACACAAAAATTAACTGAATTATTTTCTGCTAGAAAAAACATAGTTCCTGTCTTGTTTGATGAAGCTTGCAAATATGATTGCATCCCTTTGTGGTATTGACATTGGAAAGGACTTTCTGCTGTGTCCAGAACCTTCATTACATGACTCTGACACTTCATAAATTCTCTGTTCTATATTGCTGTATTGATTTAGGGATTGTAATCTGATATAATTTAAAGACTCCAAACTTCTTCTTGAAACAATGATCCATCTTTTGAAAAGCAATGTTGTACCAGTTTTACATGACAGAGATTAGTAGAAAACTTGAAGCTCCAAAGAATTAAATATAACTGTCCCTCTTAGGGTGGTGAAGGGACATATGTTGGACATGAGCAGGTTGCATGCAGTAGATCACAAATGAGAGACATGAAGGACTGCAGTAATGTCCTCAAAGCAAAAAGATGGTGGGCTCATCATGTAGTAAAAATGAGGGATGACAGCTGGACAACCTGGATGCTTGACTGATGTCCTAGAAATTACTGGAAAAAATGAGGAAGGTCCCTAGAATGTTGGGTAGAACACTTTGAAGAAATTAAGGAGGGACCCTCACTTTGTCTAGACAAGAGTAATATAAGTTGGTCAGGCATTAAGGGTTTGCAATATGTACCACTGAAAGGAATGCTGACATCAAAGAGACCACATAACCATTCGAATAAATGTGAATACATATTTGAATGGGATCCTGCTAGAGCTTTCAGAAATAATTAGATCACACCTATTTCTGTGACTCTTCATATGCCCTGCTTTCCTTCCAACAACCTCAAGTTATACGAGGGAAAAATAATACAAATATAATACTTATGGCCACTGTACTTAGTGTCTGATTTGCCTGACCCTTCCAAAATAACCCCTACAGATTCCCATCAAAAACCAAACAGCATTAGCCAAGACTTTAGGCTGACAGTTTCATGATTTCCATCAGCAAACATTTGAAGGGATAGTAGGGTGCCTGTACAGCTCACCCTAGGTTCTAACTCAATTTTCTATTATTTCCTTTCTGATTTATATTAGACCATAATCATGTCTTTATTTTTACAGCTTGTTTTGGGGATTGACTTTTTGTCATTGTGCAAATAGGACAAATGATCATATCTAGAGGGAAGGGAAAGGAGGAAGGGAAGAGAATGAGAGTAGGAGTGAGGGACATGGAGAAAGATATTAAGTAGAGTAAGGCAAGTGGGTGGCCCATTGGACAGTGGTGAATGTGGATTGAAGAAAACCTGATTTTAAAACCCATCTCAGACATATACTAGCTGTGCAAGGCCACACAAGTCACTTAATCTCTCAGAGCCTCAGTGTCTTCATCCTTAAATTGAGGATAAGAACCCATCTCACATAGTTATTGTGAGGATCTATGCAAAGGACTTTATCATGTTATATAATCATGTTATATAATATAAACAGTGGCTATTTTTGCTATAGAGAAATATAAAAAGACACAATCAAGTATTTAAAAGATATGACCAAGAAACAATTATCAAAACAATTTTCCAATTGACATTGACTGAAAGCAGTAGATCAGAATGGAAACATATCTTTTATACAAGTGGTGCTGATTTTGCTAGTTCTGTTCGTTCCTTCCTAATCCTTCTCTCACCTCCACTCTTCCCATTCATAATTACTATCTGGTATTCATCTCTAATATTATTTTTCCACAATATATATTAAGTATTTAAAAAGCACATGTTATCACATTTGTGATAGATAGATAGATAGACAGACAGACAGACAGGCAAGCTGGCAGGCAGGCAGGCAGGAAGGCACGAAAATTTGGGTTAAGTGATTTGCCCAAGGTCACACAGCTAGGAAGTGTTATGTATGTGAAGATAGATTTAAACTCCTGACTCGAGGGCTGGTGCTCTATTCACTGCACCATATAGCTGTCTCTAGATTCAATTTTAAAAGGAACTCTGATGATAATAGAGAGTTGGAGTGAAATCTAAAGGCCTGAAAAATGGAGAATTAAATGGAGAATTATTAGTCAATGTTCTTTTTTGTTGTTTCTTTGTATGCATTTATTTAAACAAAAATATTTTGGTGAGTTTTTGTTTACTATTTTATATTCCATATTTTCCATAGTGCTTCCTTGGAGAAAGGAAGAATATAAATTACTATCAGTAAGGAAAATGGTAGCCCCTCAATATGATTCCCAGATATCCCAGACTACATAAGAAAAAAAATTGTGTTGTGAAAATAGGGAACAGTGATATCCTTTAAATGTCAACACTTAACTTTCTCTTTCCTCTTTATGATTCATCTTGCTTTAATGAGTTGTCTTCCCTCATTGGACATAAGGTTCTTGGGGACATGGATTCTCTTTCTTTTGACTTCTATTTGTATTTTAGTTTAGTATAGTGTATATAGAGTTTAGTATAGTGACTGGAATAAAGTGAGCAATTAATAGAGACTAGTTAACTAGTTGACAGACCAACTACATATGAAAACAACAGTAGTAAAGCAAATTTCCTTTCCTCTTAGTTCATCCTACTCTCTTCCTCAGGTAGCCATTTGAAAATGGAAATATTTTGTCACCTTAGATGGTTATTATCTTTTGTTCTCAAAGGACCAAAATGACATCATTGTTCTAGAGTCAAGTTATACTGTATCTGATTGTGAATGTTCTAAACAATACTTCCTAGATAATTAATATTAAGCTGAGAGGAGTTTAATGATCATACGAACTCCATCCCAGCTGGAGAAAGGAAAGTCAGAAGAATTTATTTTTATTTTACCACTATCTTTGACAAGAATTTCAGAGCAGAAGAAAACTTATGAGTGAAATAGAAAAAAAAATAATCAGGCTGAAAATGGTTAGGGTAGTGTCTTGAATATTGTCCCTGACTTTGTATATTAAAGGAAAGGCTTTGTGAAAGTATATTTTTCTCCCATGAAAACTATTAAGAATCTTCACATTTATACCAACTGATTTAGAGTTGTATTTATCCATATTGCCATATTTTCAAGAGCCGTTCTTAATTCATTTAAGTATAGTCTCTCTCCTTACTACTATCAGCTTTGTCTCCCCACTTATAGTGGGGAAACATCCATCATACTAACTGAAACCAGACTAAAGACTCTGTCTGAAACTTTGAAAATAAGAAAATTGAAAATGAGCAGTGTTGTTGCTGTTGCTTTCTACCTAGATATCTCTCTTTAAGCTTTATGCTTATATCACAATCCCAAAGCACCTCAACCTTTTAGACTACTATAAATTGAAAGTAGAATATAATTGACTTTGGAAGGTATTTAAGTTATACAAATGCATTCCATACTGCAGAGAAATGTTTAAATATTTATTTGTAAATATTTTGTGACAAATCTTGTGGTGATATTGATGAACATGAATAGTTAGTGATGTTGGGAAAATGTCAATTGTGTTGTCAATATATGAAGTGTTTAGATTCTCTTTAATAAGTATACTTGAGGTTGGTGAATTCATAATGTTGCATCATTTCTAGGGAACTTAGTGTTTATTTTTAAGCATCTATGAATGATAGTGGTTCTTGACTTTAATTTGAGGACTTTGTTCAGGAAAATCTCTTCTTTTTGAATCTTATATTAGTAATGGAAGTGTGAGCATGTATTTGGACTGTATGATTTAAGTGACCTTTCCTTCTCCAATTACCATAAGCCTGTCTGGTTTGGTTGGCTCAGTTGGTTAGAATCTGTGCCTAATGAGATTAAGCTTTCAGGTTCAGAGTCCCTGTAGGCCAATTAGCTTCACATAGAGAAAAACTGTGTTCCCGTCTCCCAAAACAACCATCTCACAAATCTATACTGTTAGACATTCTTTCAACTAGCTAGGAGAATAAGGATGATTCAGCTCAGACACATCACCACTAATGTAGCTAAATGAGTCTATTACAGTATACTTCTTAGGTATTACCTTATGTGATAAGCATGAAGAGACCCAAAATGTTGTCATTACTCCATTTCTTTCATGAAAGCACTTTGGTGAGGAGAATTTCTATTCTTAAGGACCTCAAGGAAGGAAAGGGCTTTCCTCACCTCTGGTGAAAAACTATTCCAGTGTTTATAAGTTTCTTTATTAGGTAGCCCTTGGCTCAGTTTCTGACTCCTACAAAGAGATACCTCCACTCTCCTCTCTAACTCCAGCTGGCTTTCAGAAGAAACTCTACCACCATAAGCTCTGTTCTCAAAATCAATTTCTTTGCATATATTTCATGACTTTCCCACCCTGCTCCCTGCTGGAATTTCAATGGAATGCACTGTCCATTCTATTCATCATGTCATCAGATCATTGATTTATAGCTAGAAGGAATTTTAGAGTTTATCTAAACTAGTTCTTTTACTTCACTGATGAGGAAACTGAACCCCACAGTGATTTGGTGCCTGAATTCTTAAAGTCTTTGTGCATATTTCATCTTCTATATATCTATAAAGAGCAGGTACTAAGAATTTCCTAGAAAAGCCAATCATTAGTTACAAGCAAAATACTTTCCAAATGCATTTCCTTTTCTGACTGTAGATTACCGACTTCCAATATTCCAAGACCTATTTTTATCAAAGATAAAACATCAATTCCATGATTAAATATTTTCAAGCCTTTTTTTGCTAATCTTCTTATTTAAAGAAGAAGTCAACAGCAATGGCACACATAAGTCTAGATTGAGGGAAGAGATATAATAACACCAAGAAGCAAAAAGCAACAGGACTAACATAAGGTATGTGAATTTCCAAACAAAATTCTTGAAGAGTCAGAATATGAGTTCACATATATCTCCTCTTTCCAACTAGATGGTAGTCTCCTTGATAGTAGGTGGTGATATTGACATATTGGATAGTGCTGTGTACTTAGGTAAAGCCAAACACAAGCAGCTTTCCAGAGGACTGCTGCTGTAAACAGCTTTCAAGGTTCTGATTACACAGTATAATGAACTCACTATTCAGTAACAAATTAAGACAAAACATTCACAGGAAATAAAAATACAGCATTCACCATGTTATAACTTACCAACTTAACACTAAAATGGCCATGGATTTTTCACCAAAATGGTCACATAGTTTTAAATAAAGTACATTCATTTAGTAACTAAGTCATTTTGTAAGTCCTTAATTCAATCACAAAGTACAACGTCAAAGCTCTCTTTTAAACAAAGTGCATTCATTTAGTCAATCACAAAGTACAAAGGTCACAAGTTTTCCACCTCTAGGTCACAAGTAAGTTACAATCTCATCAGTCAGCATTAAATACCTAAGGAGAGGTCTTTTCATCTTAACTCAAGGGAGGCTCTCAGCTTCTGTGATTCTTCTTGCATGGTCCCAGCTCCTGGCCAAATCTAAACAACTTCCATCTGAGTTCATAGGGAGATAGCTCCCATTTCCTTGCCCAGGTATCTGTTCAGTTTCTGTTTGATATTGAAGGTCACAGTGTCTAGTCTACCTCAAGTCCTTCACAGTTTCTGTTCCTGGGAAGACAAAGATTAGCCAAGCCACAATAACATTCATGCACTTTGCCAGCATCTTCATCTATTTACTTTTTGCCTGTGAAATCAATATAGATCCAAAACAGGCAAATAAAATACTGGCTCCATAGTCATACTTCCTCAATCTTCTGCAATCAATCAATCTACTTCCCTGAAGAAGTAGGTAGCTCCTCAGCCTGGTTCTTGGAAACTATCAGCAAAATTCTCAGAAGAAAAGTCTCAGCAGAAGTTCCAGCTGGCTCTCAGAAGAAACTCTACCACCATAAGCTCTGTTATCAAAATCAAAATCACTTTCTCCAGTCTGGGCCTCTCCTCCTCAGCCTCCACACTGCTTACTTCAATAGGTTCTGACTCCCCAGCTTATGCTTTCCAGGTATTAGCTCCTCCCTGATCCAGCACCTTCCTGCTACATCAGGAAGTCCATCCCACTGTGAGATTCACAAGATCTAGGTCTTAATACTAGACTTTAAACTAAGTGCTAAGTACCGTTAGCTTGCCAATAAAAGGGGATTTTCAAATTCCATTATTATTACACTTTAGATTCAAGTAAACCTGGGTTTAAATTTTACCTCAATCATTTGTAGCTTTTGGCTCTATGCAATAAATTATCTTCTCTGTGCCTCAGTTTTCTTATCTGTAAAATAACGGATTTCAGTAGTCTATAATTTCCTTTCTGGCTCTAAATCTATATTTCTGTCAAATCTCACCTTATGCACCTATGTTTCCTCCCCAAGTTCCTTGTAGGTGGTCAGTAAATACCATTTGATTGGATAGAGGTCAATACATTGGGTATGTGATTGAAAAATCTAGAAAAAGAGCAAATTGAATATCCCCAATTAAATCCTAAATTATAAATAATGAAAACCACAGGAGAGATTAATAAAATTGAAATTAAGAAAACTGTGGAATTAATAAATGAAACTAAGAATTGGTTTTATGGAAAATCAATAAAATTGATAGACCTTTAGTCAATATGACAAAAAAAGAAAGAAGAAAACCAAATTATGAGTATCAAAAATGAAAAGGATGAATGTACCTCCAATGAAGAGGAAATTAAAACAATAACTGGGAATTATTTTGCCCAATTCTATGCACAAAAATTTGACAATCTTAGTGAAATGGGTGAATATTTACAAAAATATAAATTGCCCAGGTTAACTGAAGAGGGAATAAATTACTTAAATAATCCCATTTTAGAAAAAGAAATCAAACAATCCATCACCAACCTCCCTAGGAAAACCTCTCCAGGGCCAGATGGATTTACTAGCAAATCATATCAAACATTTAAAGAATAATTGATTCCAATACTCTACAAATTGTTTGGGAAAACTGGTGAAGAAGGAGTACTACCAAATCCTTTTAATTACACAAATATGGTACTGATACCTAAATCAGGAAGAGACAAAACGGAGAAAGAAAATTATACACCAATTTCCCTCATGAGTGTAGATGAAAAAATTTTAAATAAAATATTAGCAAAAAGATTACAGCAGCTTAGCACAAGAATAATACACTTTGATCTGGTAGGATTTATTCCAGGAATGAAAGGGTGGTTCAATATTAGGAAAAGCATCAGTATTATTGATCACATCAACAATAAAACTAGCAGAAACCATATGATTACCTCAAAGGATGCAGAAAAGGCTTTTGACAAAATACAACATCCATTCCTCTTTAAAAGCACTAGAAAGTATAGAAATGAATGGAGTCTTCCTTAAAATAATAAGTAGCATGTATTTAAAGCTGTCAACAAGCATTATATGTGATGGGGATAAGCGAGAAGCATTTTGAATAAGATCAGGGGTGGAACAAGGATGTCCACTATCATCCCTCTTATTCAATCTGGTATTAGAAATGTTAGCAGTAGCAATTAGAGAAGAAAAAGAAAATAAAGAATTCAAATTAGGCAAAGAAGAGATTAAACTGTCACTCTCTGCAGATGATATGATGATATAATTAGAGAATCACAGAGAATCAAATAAAAAACAAATTGAGAAAATAAATAAATATGGCAAAGTTGTAGGATATAAAATATACCCACATAAATCCTTGGCCTTCCTATATATTCCTAAGGAAATCCAAGAGCAAGAGATAGAAAAAGAAATCCCATTTAAACATACTGTACATATTATAAAATATTTGGGAATCTACCTGCCAAAACAAACCTAGTACCTATATGAACACAACTACAAAATACTTTTCACATAAATAAAGTTAGATCTAGCTAATTGAAAAAAACATCAGTTGTCTCATGACTGGGTGGAGCTAACATAAAAACGTCAATTTTACATAAATTAAATTACATATTTAGTGTCATACCAAGCAATCTACCAAAAAATACTTTATAAATCTAGAAAAAATAGTAACAAAATTAATTTGGAAGAACAAAAGGTTCAAAATATCAAGGCAATTAATGATAAATGCTACAGAAGGAGGTCTAGTCATACCAGATTTTAATCTGTATCATAAAGCAGAAGTCATCAAAACTATTTGGTACTGGTTGAGGAATAGAGTAGTGGATCAATGGAATACATTGGGTACCAGAGACTCAGCAGTCAGTGACTATCGTAATTGACTCTTTGATAAACATAAAGACCCCAGTTTTGGGGATAAGAACTCAATCTTTGACACAAACTGCAGGGAAAACTGGAATATAGTATGGCAGCAACTGGGCATAGTCCAATATCTATACCAAAATGAAGTCTAAATGGGTGCACGTTCTTGGTATAAAGTCTGATACTCTAAGCAGTTTTGGAAAACAAGGAATCATTTACCTGTCAGATTTACAGAGAAGGGAGGATATTATGACCAAACAAGAGTTAGAGAGCATTATAAAATACAAAATCGATAATTTTGATTACATTAAATTGAAAAGTGTCTGTACAAAGAAAGCCAATTTAAGCAAGATTAAGAGGGAAGTGGGAAATTGGGAAAGAATTTTTATACTCAGTTTTTCTGACAAAGCCCTCATTTCTAAAATATAGAGAGAATTGAGTCAAATCTATAACAATGAATGTCATTCCTTAATTGATAAATGGTAAAAGGATATGAACAGGCAGTTTTCAGAGGAAGAAATTAAAGATATCTATAAGCATATGAAAAATGATCTAAATCACTATTGATTAGAGAAATGCAAATCAAAACACCTCTGAGGTACCACATTTCCCCAGTCAGATTGGCTAAGAGGACAAAACAGGAAAATGATAAATGCTGGAGAGGATGTGGAAAAATTGGAAAACTAGTGCATTGCTGATGGAGTTGTGAACTGATCTAGCCATTCTGGAGAGCATTCTGGAACTATGCCCAAAGGGATGTATATAAGCACATATCCTTTGACCCAATGATACCACTTCTAGGGTTACATCCCAACAAGATCATAAAATTGGGAGGAAGACCTGTATGTACAAAAATATTTATAGCAGCTCTTTTTTGTGGTGGCAAAGAATTGGAAATTATGGGGATGCCCATTAATTGCAAAATGGCTAAACAAGTTGTGGTATATGAATGCAATGAAATACTAATGTGCTATAAGAAATGAGGTGCAGACAGACTTCCCATTTACCTGGAGAGACCTAAACAAACTGGTGTTTAGTGAGAAGAGCAGAACCAGGAGAAATTTGTACACAATTACAAACATAGCATATGTATGATTACCAACTTTGACAGACTGGACTCTTCTCAGTAATGCAAGGTTATAAGACAACTCCAAAAGACTCATTATGGAAAGAGATTTCTACATTCAGAGAAAGAGTTACAGAGTTTGAATGCAGATTGTAGGAAACTACCTGCTCTCTTTCTTTTTCTTGTTTGGTTTTGTTTCCTCTTTCCCATTATTCATCCCGTTGGTTATAATCCTTCTTTGCAACCTACCTAATGTCTAATGTGAAAGTATTTGCAAATGCTCTACTTGGTTGCATGCTGCCATGGTGGGGGTGGCAGAAAGGGAAGAGAGTGAATGGGAGACAATTTGAAACTCTAGGGATTATAGAACTGAATCTTATAAACTAAAAGTAAACAAATTAATAAAGACAAAAAAAGAAAAAACTATTGTTTGATTGGTAATAGCAAAATATTCAGAAAACAGGGGGAAAGAATTTGCACTTCAAGCCACATCTGTTTTGTATTTAAAGAAATCCAGTATACCAAGTTATAACACTGGGATGTTATAAGGCATTGTTCAGTGGTCGTAGAAGTAAACCAGTGATCAAGAATTGACTATGGACTGCCAAGACGTAAGCATAAATGTTCAGAAGAACTCAACCATGAGTCTCTAAGGAACTGCAAAGTTTGAGAGAGATTTTAATTCTTTCCCTCACTCAAATAAATGAAGCAATTAAATCCTTAAACTTTTTTTTGGAAAAATGCTTAGGGGAATATAAGAAGACAGCTTTGGAGCAGGTAATGGGGTAGTAAAAATATATTGATCACAGTAAGAAAAATAAGAAATGCATTAATGGTCTGACTAATTTCATGCCCTGAAATCCTTTTAATACTTTACATTAGTAAAACAACTCTCATCTAGAGTTTCATTTCTGTCCTTGTCTCTGAGATCAATCTGGCTCTTGGCTCTACCCCTTTAGCATCATCTAATAACTGGATTAGTCAATTAAAATATTTATTGAAAATAAAATATGGACGCTGTCTCAGAGTTCAACATACACATCATGATCCTTCTGGCCTCCTGTTTACCCTATAAATCTCATCCATCAATTTACTCTTCTCTTGGTCCTTATAATCAAGTTCCACCATTATATCTTAGGTCATTTACTTGGCTCTCAGTATGGCATTCCAGTTTCTTTGACATTGAGAGTCCCTACTAGCGCCTCTGGTCTCCATTGTATGACCTTCCTGCCAACTACTGAATAACCTCTCTGATGCTGATCACTTGCTGGTCTTCTATTTTTTACTTATAACCAGAGTCATCTGACATTGTTCTACTTACCTTTGAGACATGCATTCACTGTCTCTTGGTAGACTGCTTACACTAGCTGCCTATCTATCTGTATTTCCTCTTATTTTCTAGTACTCATACCATGCTTTTAATAGGCCATGTCCTTTTTGCTCAATATCTGAGTCCCAGTCATCCTTTGCCTGAATGACAGTGATAAATTGATAACTCTGACTGTAGACTGGGGGATTGATAAATGCCCTATAGTACATAAATGTAATTCAATTCTGTTGCACCCTAAGAAATATATAAAACAGGAAAAAAAAATATTGAACCACTTAGACAAAAATGATGTAAAGCTAATTAAGTAGAACTGGGTAAATAATGTAGACAGTTGAAAATACTATGTAATTAGAAAAGAAAGGCTATGTTCTGGGGATATTAATTAATAGAAAATGAAAAGAAGAAAGAAAATCCCTTTCCTCCAGAAGCTGACAGTCTAATAGAAGAAGAAAACAGAAAAATGGAACTAGGATAGTGGTGAAGGCCTGGGGAGTTTTCCATGGTATTAAAGCCCAAAAAGTCAGAAATAGAGTGAGGAGGGAATTGAAGGTTAACCATCCTGGGCTCTTTTCCAAAATGAAGACCCTGTAGATACCAATTAATGACAGAAAGTGACTTGTATGGTAGAGAGATGTTCTAGAGCAGTGGTTCTCAACCTTCCTAATGCTGTGACCCTTTATTACAGTTCCTCATGTTGTGGTGTCCCCCAACCACAAAATTATTTTAATTGCTACTTCATAACTGTAATTTTGCTACTGTTGTGAATCTATCTGAATATGCAGGTGTAACGGGAATCTGAAGATCTCTGCCCCTAGACCCTCTGCTTAAGTGGCTTGGGTGGCTCTGAGAATGTTCCCTGCCCCCCTCATAGGCTGAATGTGGTCACATGGAGCCTGTGGCAGGAGGCTTGATTTTTGAGAATGGCCACACCTTGTTACTTTGTAATTGGACAGTGGGTCAAAAGGGCTGTGACATTCTCTGACACAGGAGAAGCCTGTATATGCCCTGATGTGAGGCGTTGCTTTGGGGCTTATTTTGAGAAGAGTTGTGTGATTTGGCCAGATGAGACTCTGCTTGTAACTTGAGCCCCCTGGCTTTGAAAAACCCAGAAGCTGATGCTTCCCTCTCCAGTAACTTGAATAGGTAATGGATGTGATGGTCAGATGGTTGGAATCCCATCTGCTGATCTGTTTCTTGTAACTTGCTTGTAACTTGTGTTTGTAAATTGTGCCTGTAACTTGGGTTTGTATTCTCTGGAGTCCAGGGTGCTGGCTTTTTCCCCTGAACTAGGTAAATGATATGTTTGTTTGATTATAAAAAGGATTGTTAACCCATTTTGAGTTGCTTTCCTTTAGAAAAGCAAATCTAAGAAGCTGTGCTAGCAGCCTCCCTGGGTATGCTAGGGTGCTTGCTGATACAGTAGGATATATTTTCATTGTTAGAAATTGAAAATAACCCACAGATTGAGAACCACTCTTCTAGAGCAGCAAAGCCACCAAGTTGGATGGATGTTTCAAGGTCCACTCTTTTGAAAGAAGCTGAAGATTAGGAAGGCAGCTGGGGCATGGTAACAAAATCCAGAAGGTCAGAAGTAGAGCTAAGAGAAGAATGAAGTTTATCTGGCCTGGACTAACCCCCCCAAATGAAAGTACAACAACAAAATATGAAAATAAATGCTATGGAAGTATAATGATTAACCTTGTCCCTGAAAAAGAATGGAGAAGAGAATGTGTACAGAGTATTGCATATATTAACAGATTTGATTGATGTGCTACTTAGATTTTTTAAACTTTTCATTTTTTCTTTCTCTTTGATTCTTTGATGAGAGATATATCTAGGCATTTTCATCTATATATCTATATCTTCAAAGTAAAGTTACCTGAAACAAAAATAAATCATAATTTCAAAAGAGTATATGATATGTAAGAAATGATGAAGTACAGGTTATGTCAACTGAGCAATCTATTTTTTAAAATGAAATTATTATAAGTTTTAAAAAATCTGAAAAACAGTACCATCCCTTTGAAAATTCAAAAAATGTCAGAAAGATAATGGTCGTTTGTTATTTTTCAGGAGCTGCCACTATTCTAGTCTTTTGAAAATCAAAGTCAATGCTTCTGTCTCCAGAGAAAGAACTTTATACCCTCTTGCATCAATTTGATTCTACTCCAAAATCTCTATCAGTTGGAATTCTAATGATCAGGCATGGGGAAATACCTTTCTGACTTAAACCAACTCAGCAGGTCTTTATAGATGATAATCCTACACAGAAAATCTCAACAGGATCCAAATGACTGTGTACTATACAGTGAAATATTTAAAAGGGACATCTGTGACTAAGCTGAAAAGTCCAAACCTGACAGCAAGTGGGACCAGATGGAGTCCCATTGGAAGAGATCTAGGTTAATAGTCAGGGCAGGCTCCCAAGCATCTTTTGCACCTGCCATAATCAAGGGAAAGACAAGTCAGGCAAAGCCAATTGTACGCTCATTTCATAGGTCCTGTGAAAAAGCTAGGGGAAAAGGAAGGTCATTAAG
The DNA here is from genome assembly GCA_028646575.1 of Pseudocheirus occidentalis. Lineage (NCBI taxonomy): Eukaryota > Metazoa > Chordata > Mammalia > Diprotodontia > Pseudocheiridae > Pseudocheirus > Pseudocheirus occidentalis. Next base: position 197,965,310 of record CM053594.1, read on the forward strand.
AAATAGCATGGATAGAGCTAGCAAAATGATCACATTGCTGATGTCCTAGTCCTTCCTATGAATAAATGTGTCTGGGATGGTTGTAGCAGGATGAAAGAGGTGATGATACAAATGAAAACAAAATAGATGACGTGTATTGACCAAGAAAAGAGGGGCTAGAGTGACTTGATGTCTAGGCTGATGAGAAGAGCATTTGAGTTCAATTCAATTCAACTCAATAAGCATTTTATTAAGTACCTGGGAAGTATCCTGGGAACAGTGGCAACAGATAGAAGAATGAAGAATGTTAAGTGAACACTGATATCCTGTAAAATGTTGCAGAGGTCCAGTAGAAATGCAAATAAGAGCAACAAGGACTTGCACCATTTGTATCATGAAATTTCAATCATTCAGAAAAACTCTTTTTTGTATTAAAAGTCACTGTCTTGGTAAGCCTTTGCTGTCAGTTAAACAAGACAATTAATATAGTCTTAGGATGCAGTAATAGCAGCAGAACAGAGGAAGTTTGGAGTCCTGCCACACTCTTCCATGCTCAAGGCAAAGCAAGCTAAAAAAAATAATATTAAGTACTTACTAAATGCCAGGCACTACTAAATACTAGGGATAATACAAAGAAATGCAAAAATATGACCTAATAAGGGAGATAACATGCAAAGAAACACGTACAAATAAGATCTTTGTGTACATATATATTTTCTATTATATGTGTATGTGTTTGTTTAGTCAATAGAGTGCCAGGATCAGAGTCAGGAAGACTAACCTTCCTGAATTCAAATGTTGCCTCAGACACTATGTTTCCCTGGGCAACTCACTTAACCCTGCTTGCCTCAGTTTCCTCATCAGTAAAATGAGCTGGAGAAAGAAATAGTAAACCGCTCCAGTATCTTTGCCAAGAAAACCCTAAATGGTGTCATGAAGAATCAGACACTATTGAAACAACTAAAAAACAACACAATTACATATTATACATGTGAAATATTTATATAAAGATATATATATTATATATATGCATATATACACATATAAATATTTACATAAACACATATAAATTAGAAATAATCTCAGAGGGAAGAAACTAGTAGACTAAGTTTAGAGTATTGGATCTATTAAGAAATTGACAAACTGGAGCATGCTCAGATGAAAGCTAGTCAGAGGATACACAGAGAGAACTGCCTTTGCCTGAAGACGTGAAAGAAGTCAAGGCTCTGACCTTGGAGATGACTGCTCAAAAGAACCTGGGATATTTAGCCCAGATAATGAGACCTGATAGAAATCTTGGAAATATTTGTAGAATTTTCCACAGCAGAACACTTAACATTTTTTTTTCTTATTGTATCTAAATGGTAGAAATTCCCCCAAACAAGCAGATGGAATTTTACAAGAAAAAACATTTTTATTTTAGATAAAGAAATATTTCTTAATGATAAGAACTTCCCAGAGATAAAATGGGCCACGACAGGGCACATGTCTCTATTCTTTAGATATTTCAAAGTGTGGGTTGACCATTCATTTGGATTCCTCACCCCACCTCCAACTTTGCCCCTCTAAGACCTAAGATAGTATGTACTGGCTGCTTAATTACACTTTTTGATTTGGGTTGACTTAGACTGTCAGCTGTCTAGTGTATTCGTGCTTAGGGAAAGCTTGGCCTAAATTTCTGAGGGTGCTTTTATATCTCTGATTTGAATCAACTGAAATTTCCCAATAACTTTTGATTTTTATACTGTGTTTAGATTCCTACAGGACATTCAGTTTGAAATGTCCAATAAGCAAATGGAAACTCATGTCTGGAACTCAGGAAAGATACTAAGATGAATATATAAAACTGGGGTTCATCTGCATAGAAGTGCCAATTAAATCTATGGGAACTGATGAAATTGCCAATTGAGAAAATGTATGAGAGAATAAGAGATTCTAGGATAGAACGGTGTGGTACATCCATATTAAGGGAATTTCATATAGAAAATAAGCTAGTGGGAGTGGAGCCAAGATGGTGGCGTAGAAGCAGCAAAATTTCACAGCTCCCACACAGCCAACTCAAATACCCATAAAATATGACTCTAAACAAATTTTAGGGCTCCCAAACTCACAGAAATACAGAAAACCCATCTCTTGCTGAAGGCAACTCAGCAGGTAGGGCTCATCACAACACACTGGGAACCAAAACTGGCCCAGCTTGAAACTGCGGCCTGGCCCCAGGGTGGCCACAAGGAGCTGCAGCTGGAGTCTTCAGGAGAGCAAATCAGCAGCAGCTGTGGCAATTTCCAGATTTATCTAGCCAGGAGAAATAAGGACTAAGAGAAAGGTCAGCTAAATTTATGAGAGAAAACCAGTCTGGCCAAACTGCCCACAGGGCAATGAAACAGTGGAAGCGGCAGTAGCAGCAGAAATGGAGGCAGACGCTGCTTCAGAGCTCCAGGCCTGCAGACTCCATGGGGGGCAAGGCTATTGATCAGGGGCCAACTGCTATTGCACTGAGTGGCCTGGATCCGGATTGTGGTCTTGGGTGGTGTCCTGGGGTGCATTTTCAGCAAGCAAAAGCTGGTGGGGCTGCAGCACCCCCCTAATATCTCTGGCAGCTATAAAAAACCCAGCAATTTGAGACAGAGCTTTCCCCCTGGAAGCAGAGTACCACAGAGCTAAAAAATCAAGCAATTAATTGACTGGCCAGTATGAGTAGGAAAGGGAAGCAAAGTAAGAACAGCAATCAAGCTCTAGAATCCTTTTTTGGGGACAAAAAGGATCAAAGCATAGAATGGGAGCAAGACAACACAGTCAGAACTCCCACACCAAAGGCTTCCAAGAAACATGAAGATTGCCTACAAGCCATAGACTGACTTAAGAAGGACTTTGTAAACCAAATAAGAAAAGTGGAGAAAAAAATGGGAAGAGGAAATGAGAATGATGTGAGAAAATCACGAAAAAAGAGCCAACAACCTGACTGAAGAAAATAACACCTTAAACAACAAATTAACTCAAATGTCAAAAGAGGCCCAAAAAGCCAATGATGAGAAGAATGCCTTAAAAATTTGAATTTGCCAGATGGAAAAAGAATCTCAAAAGCATTCTGAAGAGAATAATTCCTTTAGAATTAGAGTGGAGCAAATGGAAGCAAATGTCTTTATGAGAAATAAAGATACTATTAAACAGTTACAAACAAATAAAAAAAATAGAAGGCAATGTGAAATATCTCCTTGAAAAAACCACTGACCTGGAAAATAGATCCATGAGAGACAATTTAAAAATTATTGGACTACCTGAAAGCCATAATCAAAAGGAGAACTTATAAAGCATCCTTCAAGAAATTCTCAAGGAAAATTGCCCTGATATTTTAGAATCAGAGGGCAAAATAGAACTTGAGAGAATTCACCAATCACCTCTTAAAAAGGATCCCCAAAAGAAAACTCCTAGAAATGTTATTGCCAGCTTCCAGAGTCCCCAGTTAAAGGAGAAAATATTACAGGCTTCCAACAGAAAGCAATTTGAAAACTGTGGAAACACAATTAGGATAATCCAGAATCTGGCAGCTTCTACACTGAGGGATCAAAGGGCCTGGAATAGGATATTCCAGAGATCAAGGGAACTAGGATTAAAATCAAGAATTACCTACCCAACCAAATTGAGTATAATATTCCAGGGGAAAATATGGTCATTCAATGAGGTGGAGGACTTTCAAGCATTCTTGATGAAAAAACAGAACTGAACAGAAAATTTGACATTCAAACACAAGAAGCATGAGAAGGTAAACATGGGAAAGAAATCATAAGGAACTTATCAAAGATGAACTATTTACATGCCAATATGGAAAAATGATAACAGTAACTTATGAAACTTTTCTTAGTATGAGGATAGGTGAAGGGAATACAAATGTATGTTATACATGTACCTACACATATATCTATATATGTATATATGCATATACGTATATATGCATATGAATACATATCTGAGTATGTGGGTATATGAGTTCATAGAGGGCACAGGACCAATTGAATAGAAAGGGATGATACTTTAAAAGGTGAAATTCTGAGGTGGGAGAGGACTAGAATGAGAGGAGACAGGGAGAGACAGAATGGGGTTAATTATCCCATATAGAAGAGGCAAGGAATAACTGTTACAACTTTACTTTCATTTTCTCTCATTAAATTTGGCTTAGGGAAGGAATGACATAAACTCTAAACTGGATATCTTGCCACACAGGAGAGTAGGGGGGATAGGGATGAGAGGTGGGAAGAGGGAGGGGAAGACAGGG
>CM053594.1:197970061-197983544 GCA_028646575.1 Pseudocheirus occidentalis
CTTTTCTCATTGTTCACTCCATTGGCTATAACACGTATACAACCAGACTATTGTACAATGTGAAGGAGTTTGCAGATCCTATACATGATTGTATGCCACCATGGGGGGGTCGGGTAGGGGATGGGGAGGAAGGGGAGAAAAATCTATAACTGAAGTGACAGAATCTTGTAACCTAAAAGTGAACAAACAAGTTAACTTTTAAAAAAATAATAATAAAATAAAATTAAAAAAAAAAAAGAGGAAGGACAGGAGGTTCACATCTATTTATTTTGTTAAATGACTATTCTTTTAGGTTTGGAGTAAGAGAAAGTTGGAAATTATAGACCACTAAAATCCAGTCATTTGTTTTGATTATCCATATATTTCTCCCAGTCTCCTTCTCCATCAGCACAAACAACAGTTCTGGTGATAATGGTAATTAGTGATGATGGGGGTGGTACTGGTAGTTCAGATTTTACATTAATCAATTTAGGGATAGAAATGGGGACTGGATATTTTATTTCATCAATATTTTATAAAGTATAATGCCCCATAGTATGAGCAACATAATGCTTTAGGGATTATAAAGTCTTTTCCTTGCAAAAACCATAAATTAGACAAGGATAAAATAAATCTCCTTTTGCATACAAGCAAACTAGGTCTCATGGAGGTTCAGCTAGCAAGTATTAGAACCAGAATTTGAACCAGTGACCTGCTATAAATGTAGTGCTTTTTGCCTAGGTATAACATGGGAATACAGTCTATAAATGTTTGTGTTTTCCTTGTTTTATTTTTTTTGTTTTTTGACAGTCATTGATAAAAACTAGAAATCTCTGCTAAAAAAGGCCTTAAGAGAAACAACCCCCCCTCCCAAAAAAGGGAATTGATTTCTCAGTTTATCCCTAAAGAAAGAATCTGTTCTCTTAACTTTGAAGTGTGCCACTTACATAACTTGATCCAAGGGATTATCTATATAGAGATGACTTCATCAGTTGATAATAACTGTTCAGGTTTATTATTTGACTGTAATAATTTGGTTCAATTTCTTTTTTATCACAACCTAAAAAAAGAACTAAGATTTCTATATCAACTTGCTAAGGCTGCTTTATGGAAGGTCAAATAGGGATAAGAAAACTCTCAAATTATGTAGGTGTGTCCTCAGGTAAGTCATTTAATCTCACTGGGCCTCAGTTTCTTCATCCATAAAATGAAAGACTTGGATGGCCTCTGGTTTCCTTTTTGGTTCTAGATCTGTGATCCTACTACATAACAACATTACTTCTGGGGCTTTGGGAGTCCTGCTAAGCTGAGCCTGACATGAGCTTCTCAAAGTCTGTTCATATTGAACCTAAGAGCAGCATGGCATGGGCCATTGCTTTCATCATTTCAGGGCATGGTGAACAGTACCGTTAAACAAGGCTGGAGTAAAGTTTAATGAAAATAGGGTCTGTACTTTGGTGGAATGGGTAGAGTAGCTACCTGCATTTATCTACTTTACTACCTGGGGGTTATTGAAGTAGATGAAAAATAAAATCTGAATAAAATACTCATTTGACCCAGCAGCATACTTTCTTATCTAAATTGAATATTAACAGAGGTGATTCCTCTTAATTACAGGTTATCTGATATCTTTCATTTAGATTTTGTGGAAGTGAAAATGTTCTAATTCCTTTCATTTTTCCATATATATATATTTATATATAATATATTCTTTTGCCTTATTAGTCATGTGAATGCTATTTTGAATTCATTCCTATTTTTGTGCTTATAAAGTTTCGTTGTTAGTAATCTCCATGTTTTTATGAATATCAAAGAATCATAGAATTATAACATGTCAGATTTCACAGAAACACAGTCATTTAGTACAACTCATTTCCTGAAGCATTAATTCCTTTCTCCACACCTAACAAATATTAGCACAAATTTTGGTAGCAAATGATTAGGAACAAGGTGTTTAGAAACAAATAAAATCAGATAGGTGGCACAGTAGAAAGAGCACTAGCTCTGGGTTCAGAAGAACCTGGGTTCAAATCCAGCCTCAGAAACTAGTTGTATGAACAGAGCAAATCATGTAGCACATAGTAGGGACCTAAAAACACTTATTCCATGGGGCGGCTAAGTGTTGCAGTGAGTGGAGCACCAGCCCTGTAGTCGGGAGGATCTGAGTTCAAATCTGGCCTCAGACACTTGACACACTTACTAGCCATGTGACCTTGGGCAAGTCCCTTAACCCCAATTGCCCTACAAAAAGAAAAAAATTCTTATTCCCTTCCCCTTTTCTAGTTGTCCATTGACTGGGGAATGGCTGAACAAATTGTGGTACATGAATGCAGGGGAATATTATTGGGCAATAATAAATCACAAACATGAAGAAAAATGGAAAGACAAGTGAACTGATATAATTCAAGTGAGCAGAGCCAGGAAAATTATATTTCTAATGACTGTAACAGTATAAATGGAGAGCCTCAATTGAAAATAAGGTTTGCAGTATTGCTATGAATAAGCTTGGATGAAAAGAAGAGTGGTGAGGAGATGCCATGTGTTCTTCGTAGAAATGGGGAGTTTATGAGTATGTAATGTTACATATATTGTCATATTTTAGAGGTACTGATCAGTTTTGCTTATTTATTTCTTCTCTTTTTCATCATTTTTATTAAAACAAAAACAAGTAGGGTGAATTTCTTGAAAGGAAAGATGCTGAAGAAAAGGTGATTGAAAATAACACAAAAGATATCAGTGAAGATATTGCTAATAATAACACATCCAATCTCTCATCAAACAGAATGTTATTGTGAAATAAATACTGACATTGAAGTCTGAGGAAAAGGGTTTAAATCCTGTGACCTTTGTCAAGTCACTCAAATCCCCTGATGCTCCAATTTTCCTCAACTATTACTTGTCATTTTGTAGGGTTGGACTCCACGGCCCATGAGATCCCTTCCAGTTTTGAATTCCATCATCCCAAACACAGCTAGATGGAATACTAGATAGAGCACTGAACCAACAATTAATAGCTATGTGTACTTGGACAAGTTAATTAACCTCTGCCTCAGTTTCCTTATTTGAAAAATACTCCTTCCTAGGGTGGTTAAAAGGATAAAATGGGATAATGTTGGCAAGGTATTTCAGAAAGTTTTAAGTCCTATATAAATGATCCTGTCATAAGCTATTTGTATTCATATAATCTCCATTGACAGGGAACCTGCTATAACCTGGGACAGCTAGTTATTGCGAAGCTCTTCTTTATTTTGAGCCAAAATCTAACTCTTCATAAGGTCCAATCACTGATCCTTTATCAGGCCCCTGTGACTTAGGCATTATAATTCTAATCTGTTTATTATGCAGTATATGAAGACAGTTATATTTTCCTTAACTCTTCTCTAGTTTGAACATTCTTAGTTCCTTCAATCAGTTCTCAGGTGACATAATCTCAGGTCACTAATATCCAAATTGACTTTTTCTAGTTTCCCCAGTTTGCTAAAGTATCTCTCTGAATATGGTGCCAAGAACAAAGCACAGAACTGCACAATGTGGGGTGTGAAGGGGGGAGACCACAATGAATCAAAGTACTCTACAGTGAGACCATGATACACTTGTTCTGAAGACTCTGTATATTGTAATTTTTGCAATCCAATATAATGTTAGAATGTTTTAGAAGTCTTTCTGTTTAATTCAATCCAATAAAACTTTATCAAGTACTTGCTATGTGTCAAGAGCTGTACTTGGTGTAAGAAATTCAAACACAAACTAAAATATTCCCTACACACAAGCAACTTGCATTCCACTGGCCAGTATATAAATCATAAATTATTAATTCATATTGAATCTAAAATTTCAGTGTCAAAAGAGACCACCATGGGCATCCAATCCAAATTAGAGAACTTAGCAAAGTAGTATTGGGAGATACACACATATATGTACATGCATACACACATACAAACACACATGTGCACACACATATGCACAAATATTTAGCAATTAGAAAGGAAAAGCAAGAGGCCTTAAGTAAATAGGGGGAAAAAGATAACAAAATGAAATTCCCTAAAACTGGTCATCATCTAATGCTGCTTAAAGACCTCTGCTAATGAGTACCTCATAATATCTTGGCAGCCCATCCTAGTCTTGTATGACTCTAATTGTTAAGCAGTGATTATGTGTTTGTGTGTGTGTGTGTCTATGCCTTTCCTGACATTAAACATAAACTTGGTTCTTGGCAACTTTCACCCATCACTAATTCTGCCCTCTGGGGCCAGGCAGATTTAGTCTACTCCATTTTCCAGGTGACTGCCCTTCAAATACATGAAAACAGCAATCTTTTCCTCTTTTGCCACCAGTTGAAAGCACTAGTTCTTTCTTGCATAACATCCTATCAAGTCTCATCTCTTCTGTCCCTACACTTGACTGATTTTTTTGGTAGAACTTTCCACTTATCCCTATTAAATTTCAGGGTTAGTCATAGTATTGTTAATAGAGGCACTTATGTTATTGTATTATACTTTACAATCCATACACGACATACATTTTGCCTGCTCTTATCAAGGACACATTTAAATTCTAAGTTCCTAAACTACAGTTTCTAAAGCAATCCTTCTATTAACTTTTCTCAGTGGAAGATGATCGTTCCCCACCAATTTTGATTAGAAATTCCTATACTTCTGTTTTCCTTCTTCCTTCTTATCTTTCAGTTTCTGGGCAATGCAGTGGAAGGACTTCATGAACATTCTTTATGCCTATTCTAGCCATCCACAGTAAGCAAAATCTTCATGACTCACTTAAAGAAAATAATTTAATGAAGAGGACATGAACATCGGGGACTGAGAAATAGCAGGTTCAGTGCTCAGAGCAACCTGATAGGCAGTCATGAGAAAGAAAAAGGCTGACTCATTTTGAGCCAGAAAGCCAACTTACCTGTAGAACAAAGAAGCTGAGAAGCGATCAAAAGAATCTCCAACAACCAACCAGCTAGCAGGCAGTGAAAGTACTAAGTGTTGAAACATCTGTGAGTCATGCAATGAATTTCACAACCACTTGTAAACATAGAAAATAATATTTATCAACGCTGAAATTTTACAATACAAAGAACAAAGTGGCAACCAAAACACAGTCTCTTTCCTTGAAAAGTCAAATAAATCCTATTACCTTGACCACTAATGAATTGTTCAAATTCTAAGTCTGTATTGGAATTGCATTGTGTAAAAAAAAGAAATAGACAGCTTAAAATATGTGGGTCATGGAAGTTTTTTGTTAATTTACCTTTTGACGGTATTTTTGTTGTTGTTCTTGCAATATGAGTTCCTGGTTATTTAATTTTTTGTATTCAGGGAGTTCATTCAAAGTTACAATATCCATTTTTAGACTGCACAAAAGGAAGGAAAATTGTTTCCTTGATAGATGCTAATAGGTAGTTTTTAAAAGAAAAAATTATTTTCAATTTGTTGATTCATACAGAAATTAAATGTGATTGCATACTTATTGCAAAGCATTTAATATGTCATAAAATTCTAATTAAGTATTTATAATTTTGTTATGATTTCATACTCAAATTCAAGTCAGATGAATAATTTCCTGACATTTAAAATGGGAAAATATCAGACATGAACTAGTTTGTTTCTAAGCTATATTCCAATATGGTTAATATTTCACAACTGTTTTCTTTGGGGGAGGGGGGACAATTCATCTAAATGACAGGTGTTTCTCAATTCTATAGGAATGATTCATCATCTTTTTAAAATTTTAAGTCCATTTGGAATTTTACCTTTCCTTCCCTTTAATCATGAGAGTCTTTTTAGGGAAGGTTAAAAGCAAATAAAGATTTTAGAGAATGGAGTAGGCACTAATGATATACAGCTCTATAAATGATAATCTATCATTTGCATATGTTATAAAATGTTTTTCAAGAATAACTAGAGATGTTTGGCAGGAAAATTTCTTCTAAAACTGCTCAAATTCCAGGACAGAGTAAAGAAGTACTATTTTTCCCCTATATTTTGTTCTTAAAATTTTAATTCAATTCAATAAGCATTTGTTACATTTCTACTATGTGCTAGGCATTGTGTTAATGCCAGAGATACAAATTGGAAAAAGAGAGAATCCTTACCTTTAAGAAGCTTGCAGTCTAAGGAGGGATGACAATTCACTAAAGGAAGCTGAAAAAGAAAGGATGGGGGTAGTGGTGATGGTAAGTGGATTTGGGAGTGTTGGGGAAGAGGAATTGACACCAAGAAAATCTACAGATACAAAGGGGAATAAGGTTGAAAGTTCAAATGCTGTCATCTGTAAAATAAGAAGCTGGAAAGAAGCATGGACTGAATTAGGATATATTGTTCCCAATAACCAAGCAGAACAGCCTATAGAAAAGGAAAGGGAACACTAATTGGTTCTTAACTGGTTGGAGGTGTGGGAGGGTGAGAGGAGGTGCAATTCTAGTATCAAATATTAACTTCTCTGGCATTTAAAACTTAACTTTGATCCTTCATACTTTTCTAGTCTTCTTAACACCTGTCATTTTCATACTCAGTGCCCCAGTCATTTTAGCCTACTGACTTTTCCCCAAACCTGGTGCTCATCTCCAATCTCTGTGCCTTTGCATTAGCTACTTTTGCAACTGAAATGCTTTCTTTCCTTACCTTTTTGTTACTTGGAATCTGCGTTTCCCTTTAAGACCCAGCTCAAAGATATTTTCTGCAAGAGGCCTTTTCCAGTTCCCTTTGACTGCCAGTGCTTTCTCTTCTAAGATTATGTTGCACTTAGATTTTTATGTATCATGCATATTCATAAATAAAAATGTGTGAATTACTGATTAGAATATAACATCCCTGAGGGTAGAATCTATTGTGCTTTTCTCTTTGTATCCCCAGCCCTTAACTGATTTCTTGGCACATAAAAGCCTGTTGACTGATTGTAAAATGTAAATCTTAATTAAAATAAGACCACCACATGAGCTAATTCACTATGGAAAAATCAGTTTTATTCTATTTAATCACCACAAAATTTAGAAGAAAATTTTAAAATTTGTCCAGTGAAAGACAGGTTTTAGGGTTTATCTGTTCTTATGACAAAGGGAAATCCCAAAAAGATTCACCAAATAAGGATAGCCTAGGAGACAGAAATAAGCAAAGGTCAATGGGGGAAAATTAGAGTAATTAACTAATTAAAGACTCTGGAGGCTTAAAGCACCAAGATTTCATGCCAAGCCTTGATTCTAATAGGTTTCCAGCTAACACCGCTTATATCATCTGACAAAGATGTAAACCACTGGGAAACTATGACCACGCAAGGTCTAGAGAAGTAAATTATTTTTTTTCTTAATATGAAAAGTGGATATTGAGTGAGGGTAAGCAATTATTACTACTGGTTGAAATATGTGGTACCCAAACTATCTGAATGTGATGTTTCTTTGAAATTTGGTTTCATATTTTATTTATTTATCCATCTCTTAGTTAATAGTTGATGTATGCTGTCATACAGCTAGGTGGTACAGTGGATAGAAGGCTGTGCCTGAAGTCAGGAAGACTCATCTTCCTGATCTGATATCTGAACTCACACATTTACTAGCTGTGTGACCCTGGGCAAGTTACATAACATGCTTTACCTCAGTTTCCTTATCTGTAAAATAGGCTGGAGAACAAAATACGAAACCATTCGAGTATATTTGACAAGAAAACCCCATATGGAGAGCCAGACAGTCAGACACTACTGAAAAATGACTTAACAATAAATGTATATGTATATTATACACATGTGAAAAAGGGATAATAAATAACAGAGTGGAGTTAATTGGTAGTATATAAGAGAGTATTCTTTACTTGCTTAGAAAATAGTAAAATGATCATTGTAATATTATTTGGGGAATGATTGGATTTTAAAATTATATACAGAAATGTATACATACATTAATCAGTAAAGCATTCAAATATTGGCAGCATTTCTTATGTCAAAAATAAACTCTTATAATAATAAAAATCTCTCTTAGAGATCACAATTCATCATATGACTGAGGATCAATGTTATCTGTATGAATAACTGAGGTTTATGAAGTAAAATCATTCTAAAACTTTATTTTCTCTACGATTGATAGAAATAATTTAATGTCTTCAGACAGTTCTGTGAGGGTCAGAATTTTTGTACTAGGAAACTACTGAAAATATAAATATGTCAAGACTGGCATATTTGAAATGTGTATTACCCAGCTATTAGTGTCACTATCACTTTATGTGCCAATTACAATAAGTTAAAGATAATTCAAAAAACAAAAAACAATGTAATGTGCCCAATTTTTTTCTAGTGCATGTGCTGATTTTGAAGTGTCAATCAAAGATTATAAGTAATAATGTCTGGATGATGCAATTTGCTTGCCAAAGTCAATCTGAGTAAAATAAAATGCAGTGCCAGTGTCTCAGGATTATTTTATCTCTCTTCTGGCCTACAACTCATTTTATCTTTAAGTTTATAGGACTTCTGACAACCACAACAACTTGTTAGTTCGCCTATAAACATGTTTATTCCTTGACTCTTAAAGTTATACAGTTTTTTTCAGTTAGAAGATTTAAATATATGTGTGTGTTTGTAATTTTATTTATCTGTCATAAAAGTTTGTATTAAACATGGGGTGAGAGCATTATAAAAATATTTTTTGACTCCTGTTCAAACAAATACCAGCACCTCTCTTCCAATTGATTCTTACATACTGAACTTGGAACAGAAGTTTGTGTAGGTTTATTCATTTATTTATTTATTTTGCTTTTTGGAGGGGGGAAGGCAGAGCACTTGATCTTGCCCAAGGTCATATGGCTAGTAAGTGTTAAGTGTCTGAGGCTGAATTTGAACTCAGGTCCTCCTGAGTCCAGGGCCAGTTCTCTATTCACTGTTTCACCTTGCCATCCCTATTTCTTTTTTTTTTTTAACTCTGAAAATCCATCCCTAATTTTCTTGAATTGTTGAGAGCATCTGTGGCTTCATTTTTTTCCTCCTACATTATTTTTTCTCCTTTATCTTTCTCCTTCATTCCTCTTCTCCATTAACTTGAAAATTCTGTTCACATGGGTGTCTAGGTGGTGCAGTGAATAGAGCACTGGCCCTGGAGTGATAGGACCTGAGTTCAAATCTAGCCTCAGATACTTAACACAAAAACTAGCCATGTGACCTTGGGCAAATCACTTAACCCCAGTTACCCTACTTTCTCTCCCTTCCAAAAAAAAAAAAGAAAAGAAAAGAAAATTCTGTTCACATACACACAAACTCTCAGAAGGAGTGGCTGAATTGATTCTGGTAAGATGAATGAAGGTTATGTTACACATCTGAGATTAGGCAGAATTTACCATTATTTATTGCTCCTAAATCCAGAAAAATAGTGGGAATTAAGCAATCAGGTGAATGTGGGTTCAGTAAGACCCATAGTAAGTAAGTAAGACCCATTTAGTAAGTTTGAATCTGGTGTTAATCACTAACTAGCTATTTGTGACCCTGGGCAAATTACATATTCTCTCTCTGCCTTATTTGCTTCATTTATAAAATTGAGATAATAATAGCACCTATCTCTGAGAGTTTTAAGGATAAAATTGTACATTTCCAAAATGTGCTGTAAAATTTGAACCACTATATAAATGGTAGCTAGTTTTTATTGTTCTTTAGTTTCTAACTGCTGTTTACCTTTCAGGCAACTTTTGCAAATAACCGATAGACAGCAATAGCCAGGTTCCTTAGAGTGTCGATATTTCAAAAGCATCTACAAAGAAGACACAGTCCCTAGGGTAATAGTCTACATTTTGAAACTCCAGAAAGTCACAAAATGCAACCAGAAAATTGAAGGTCAAGAACACCAGTACCACTGTGAGATAAGATCACATATTAATTTTTGGACAAGATTCAAATTCACTTTTATTTAATGTCATTAAAAAATAATAACAAACTCCATGGTCTGGTTCACTAAAACTCTAGATGGCAATTTGAATCACAGGTGTTGGCCAACTGTCAATATTTGCTTTTTTTAAAAAAAATAAGGTTCATCCATCTAAAGAAGAAATCACCAACTATGATCCTAGTCTCCTATATGAGTTCCCTGAACAACTATATTGATTTATTCCCTTAAAAAATGCTTATCTGGACATCAGCATAGCAAAAATTAGGCTTCACCAAAATGTTATACCACATTCCATAATATTGCATAAAAAGTAAAAATGGCTAAATGACATTAATTTTAAGGATCATAACATTGTGGTTGTTGGGTGGGCATGCATATTCCCATCTACCAGCTGAGCTCAGGCTGGTTACAGTTCTTAAGTTCAAGAGTTCTGAGCTGTAGCAGGCTATGTGATTCAGGAAATGGACAACTATTGATTTCTTCCCTTAAAAAATGTTTATCTAGAAATCAGTATTTCAAAAATTAGGCTTTCACAAAAATATTATACCACATCTCATAATGTTGTAAAAAAATAAAAATGGATTTATGACTTGAATATTGAAGATCATAACATGTGGGGGAGGAGGCATGCATATAGTCTCATCCACCAGCTGAACTCAGCCTAGTTATAGCTCTTAAACTCAAGAGTTCTGAGCTGTAATAGGCTATGTGATTCAGGAAATTAACTAATTTTGATGTCAATATGGTAGGGCCCTAGGCGGAGTGAGTGTACTAGAACACTGCCTTGTGAAGGGTATGGCAAACCAACCCAGAGTAGAAACTGGACAGGTCAAAGATCCCAGGTATATCAGACCTCCTCTTTCAAATTTCAAAAACAAAACAAAACAAAACACACACACACATTAGGAAAGAAGATTATATGCCTTTCAAAGATCTGAATATTGAATTCTTAATCAAAGGATAGAACCTATTACAAAAGATAAAATATATCCTGTTGATTATATAAAATTGAAATGCTTTTGCACACACAAAAATAATGAATCTAGTCAAGTCAATAATGATTTGTTAAGTACCTTTTAGTGACTGACACTGCACTAAGTTCTAGGGATCCAAAAAAAAAACAAGCGACAACAAAACATTCTTTGTTGTCAAGGAGCTCACATTGCAATAGCAGAGACAACATACAAATGACTATAAATTAAGAAGATACATACAGTCTAAATTCCACACATAATCTCAGCCAGAAGGCATAGGGAACTAGGGAAAGACTTCTTGCAGCAAATGAGAGTTTAATTGAGACCTGAAGAAAGCCAGGGAAGGTAGAATTCAGAGAGGAGGTAAGAAAGACTTCCATGCATGGGTGACAGTCACTAAAAATGCATGAGGTCAGGAGATGAATTTTCATGTGTTAGGAACAACAAGGAGGCCAGTGTCACTAGAACATAGAATACATAAAAGAAGACAAGGTGTAAAAAATACTGGAAAAACAGGAGTGGGTAGATTATAAAGGGTTTTAAAGGTCAAAATATTTTATATTGTATCCTGGAAATAATAGAGAGGGGCTAGAGTTTATGGAATGTATTGGGATGGCAGGGGTGAGAGTATGACATATCCAAACCTATAATTTAGGCAGATCAATGTCATAGTGGAGTATAGCACATAATGGAGTGGGGAGAGATTTGTAGCAGGGAGAATGGAAACCCACTAGCCTGTTATTTTATAATCTAGGCATGAAGCAAAGAGGGTTAATGTTACGTGAAGTCACTGTGTAGGGCTGGGGGCAAAAAGAGAAAGATACAAAATTTCTGTTTTTGTAGGAGCTTATTCTTTACTAACAGGAGATAAAGATGAAGCCTAGGGTCAGCCCCAGCTTAATCTATTATACTCAAGGAAATCTTTCCGAGTTATCACAGGAAAATGTCTAGTTAATTTAGAGCATGGTCCCAGTCAGACAACAGTAGCTATTTCCCTCGACCTCAGCTGATTAGCACCCTTCCACAGGGCCAGTGTCTCTTCATTTATTGTTCCAAAGCAGCAGTTGAACTGAATATTATGTTCTATAGGACAGCCTCAATGATTATAATGAGGAGTATGAACCAGGGGTTTCTAGCTTCCTTTTTAAAATATCTATCCTCAGAAGCCATGTAATTCAAACTGTATATGAACCAGACACCTCTCTACATTATCCTCAATATGTTGTATTCTAGCTTGCACATGAAGGCCTCTAGAGATCCTGAAGATGCCCATTCCACTCTGGATAATTCTAATTGTTGGGAATTTTTGTTTCCTACTAGCCATTTAATGTCTAGTCAAAATCCACCTCTTTATAATTTCTATGCATTCAAAGCAGAGAAAAGAAAACGGCTGAGTAATCTTCTGTATTATAGTCCTTCAAATATTTGAAAACAATGATAATATTCTTCCTAAGTCTTATTTCTCCAAACTGAATATCTCTAGTTATTTTAATTATCCTTATACAAGAGTACTTCAAAGCCCATTACCATCTTGGATGCGCAAATATACTAGAGAAATATCAGAGACATTCCCACCAAAAATAAGTGTAAAATGGGAATGCCCTACTTACCAATTTCTTTTTAATTTTGTGTGTATGAATATAATACATGTGTATAAATATGCATGTATATCTACATCAATTGGATTATATAAAATATATAAAGGCAATTTCAACATTATTTTTAAAGAAACAAAGGAAGAAATGACCATATATCCTTATTTTGACTGAATTTGTAATTTGTCCAAGGAAATACAGGAAGCAAGTGACAAAGGTGAGATTGGACCCCAAATTTGCTAACATTAAATCCAGCATGCTTTACTATTCTACTACATACAAATAACTCAAAGGAGTTGTTTGTTTGTATGTAAGACGTGTATAGCCTGGCTATGGGAAGGCAAACCAGTCAACTTTCATTAGAATTTTTGGAACTGGGGTCTGAAGGACTAATTTGAAGGATTACAAAAAGATATCTCACTGTGCTGGGTAAAGAAGGCTATTAAAAATGTTTTTTAGAGTTTATCATAGAAAATTCAAAGGCAGGTATGAGAGGAGTTGGCCTTTTAAAAAGGATTGAGGCATAATAGTATGGTTGACTGGACCAGGGAGTCAAAAGATATGGGCTCAGATCCTGACTTTAGCACTGATAAGCTATATGATTTGGATAAATCACCTAACCATTTTGAGTCAAAATTACTTAATCTATAGAATTATAAAGTTATATGACACAATCTCATAATATCCTTTCAGCTAAAACATTCTTGGATGTTAGATGTCTTGGAATAAGAGAACCTCCAACAAAATCATAATGGTTGAGAGACAGGTTGGACTTGAAATTCTGATATAATAATTGTCCAAGCTTAAGGAAGGTATTTAACAGATATCAGTCTCTTTCACCTTAAAAGTAAAGTATAGTAATATAGGAACTACCTACACTGCAGGATTGTTGTGAAGAAAAAAATCTTGAAAATATGAAAGCTTTATGTAAATAAGAGCTTTTGTTACTCTCATGTTCATTATATGCTGTTCTTTCCTAAAATAGCAAGACATCTCCCAGTTAATGATTTTCAAGTGACCTTGGCAATATAAACAAATTCCCTTGCTATGCTGGTATTTGATGATGGATCAAGTTC
>CM053594.1:197983644-198019595 GCA_028646575.1 Pseudocheirus occidentalis
GAATTATTATGTAGCTTTGCTTTAGTAAATAGTTGGACTTATCTTTTATTGCATTATCCACTCCCTCTGTTTTTGTTTCCAAAAAGAGGCAATATTTTCTCTCTTCTCTTAGTTATGAAGTGTAAATTAATTCCATTGAATGCCTATAGCTCCATTTCTTTTATATGGATATATTCCTTTTTGCAGAACTATTAAATTATGATAAAATCTTCAACTGATAGGATCTCTGAAGAGAGTCTGGAAGAACTGTGATTGAAAAACAAAGAAAAAGAATAGCAGTAGAGAATAGTACCTCAAAATGGTTTAAGGGCATGCATTAAAAAGGTTAGTAGAGATATGAATCTTCCTCATAGGGGTAGGTAAGGTTACCTCTTCCCTTTCAAAGTGACTGATGATGGTTCTGGCTGCAGTCATCAGCTCCTTTCCATTCCCCTCCATCCATTAAAAAGCATCTCAAAGCAATTTGCACAACCTAATTCAGTTACCCTAAAGGAAGGTAGAAAAGAAGATGAAAAGAAAACATCAGTACTTTTTCTGATTACCAAAAGGGAGTCTTGGAGGGGTGTTAACCAAGTACAAGTCTTACCATTTGAAACTGGAAAGGGCAGCAGATAGATAACATGGATCCACACAAAGCCAACCAAGTGCTGTTGATGGAGATTTGGTCAAGAATGCTGAGAGGGAAGTGCTGAGATAGACAGTAGTTTGTGTGGAATATGGTAGAGCCAAGGTGATTGTGTGTGAAAGAATGGCTAATCATCTCAAATAGTCTGGAGACATTCTATTTCCCCGTCATACTAGACAACTACAAAAGAGCTTGTTTTATTGATACTTTGTGGGTTTGACTCCTTGTAAGTGGAGTTGGAAGGGCCAAAACTGTAAGACCTTGCCTCCACATGGTGCGGAAACAAATAATTCAGATAAATCAGAGGTCCTTAAAGTTTAATTGAACTCTTCCCATCATAAAGGAGACTGTCATAAGTGGTATAAATTGAATGGAAGATGATAACTGGTGACAGGAGGAAAATTTGTGTGAGGAAGATGTAGCTTTATAAAAATGTGATCACATATAAAGAGCTTAAGTTGTTAGACACTTGAATGTTATATTCAATATTAAAGGAGCCTGTTCTAACTGATACATGATATTCAGCTATTCTTCTTTTTATAGGATATAGTTAAGTTAGACTAGTTGATCTTTTATAATTCTCCTAAGATCCTAAGAAAAGAATTCTAAAAGATGTTATTGATAGAAAGAATTGGAACTTTTCAAATGTTAGTCATCTTTATCTTGGAAAAAAAACATCAAATTTTATATTTAAAAATTAATTTGGCTTGAATTAGTTGATAAAATGGAGAATAGGGTTTTCCATTCTTCTGCTTTTCACTTTATTTGGCAATTGGAATCAGAGATTCTTTAGGCTCAAGGGTATAACAGAGATGATCAACTAAAAGCTCTTTCTAGAAATGAAGAAAATGAGTCTGATATAATTTAGGTCAGTTTCCTATGGTTAAACAGATATTTGAAGATGTGGGACTAGGATCACAGCTTTCCTACTCCTCTCTTACTTGTTATTTCCACGATATAATCCATACTTGAGAAATAACATGGAAAATACACCAAGAATATTTGTGAATCTTTCTTTGCATTTTTCATGTCTTCGATTGAGCTCACTAATGTGGTCATTTGTTTTATCTTCTATCTTTCATTTTACAGTCACTGAATAACCCAGGTATTGCAATTTTCAAATATTGTCTGCTTCATTTTCTCTGCCACATTTATCATGCAACATCAAGTATATATGTCTTAATGAGCTGAAAACAAATATTGAATTAAAAAAAAGTTGACTCAAGCTAGCTTTCCCAGGCAACCTATCTATTTTTGTGGCATTTGGCCCTGAGTTGATAGCCATTAATTAGGTGAGTATTATTAAACTAAAAAAAGACCTGCGTTGATGTTATTTATACATTAATAGTGCACCTTTGAGTTTAATTAGAAGTGGCATTAAGAACATTACTGTTTTATCTCAATTTTTTAAATACAGAAGAGTTACTTTGTCCCCATGTAGCCTATAGGACTTTATTGGTAGGAGCATAGGATTCAGAGCTAGAAAAAACCTCGGAAATCATCTAGCCCAGCTGTTTCATTTTAAAGAAGTGTGAAGCAGTCAGGATCACAGCTAGATGTCTGATATCGTAATTCAGTATTCTGTTATACTTGGGTTACTCATACTGTATTTTGTATTATGGTTATTTATGCATAATAACCCTATTCTCTTTCCATTAATTACTTGTGAACAGAGTTTTTTGTGTCTCCCACAGTGCAGAGAATAGTTTTCTATACACATTTTGCACTTCATATTTTCAAAGCTTGAGTTCATTCAGTTCTTATAGCTCTCATTTTCCAAATGTTAACTTATTCCATTTTCACATCTCCTCAGCTTCTATTTAGGACTAGGTAGTATAGTTAAGTAAGAAAACTGATGTGAAGACAGAAGACCTGGGTTTAAATTCAAGCCCTCCCACTTACTGTGGGATTTTAACAAGTCATTTAGAATCTGTAGAGCTCAGTTTCCCCAAACAACAATGACCAAAAAGATGGGATTAGATTGGATGATGACCTTTTACAACCCTTTTGCTCCAGATTTCTCTTAATGGCATGGAAGTGGGAATGTGGGTCTTTGAAAACTATGTTATAGTAGCATAAGCTCCCTTAGAAGACAGCAAGATGGAAAAGCCTTTAGATTCCTCTGAGAATGATTACTGAGTATCAATTGAGCTAGGCTTGTAGACTCTGATTATTTGAAGCTGCACCATTATGATAATGAGTTTGGGGAGATTACAACAATTTAGTAGAAGCCATCTACTCAGTCTAGGAGAGTAGATATCTATGGTTGTGGAACTAATAATTTTACACATAGATTTTTTTAAGTTCTTAAGTACGGATTTTTGTAGCATCTGGAAAATTATACAAAATGTCCTATTCCAATTTTTAAAGGACTGAAAATGGAGGTAGAAAAAGATTTGTGGGCCTGGTCAAGGTCACATAGCTAGTAGGTATTGGTGCTGACAATTGATTACAAATTTTTCTTATTCTAAAAGCCAAATGTTTTTCCTACTGCAAGACGCTGCCTCTTGGAATTTACAGAATTATTCTCTTGTGACCTTTCTATTGTAAAAAAGAAATGTATTTGAAAATAGAAGCAAAAGACATGGGAAATTCATAGACAAATGGAGTTGGTGTGATATATGGGGGTTGAGTTGATAAATTGATATTCTCCAGAAGTATAATGCTATAGATTTGAATACTATCCCCAAACCAAAAAGTGGGGAAGAAGGTTGTAGAGAAACTAACTTAATTAGTGGAAGACAGAGTTTTAGAAAGATAGGCTGCCTCAATGGATAACTAGTTGGAATGCAAAGGTGAATCATGGTCTGAATAGATTCAAGGGGCTAAGTATGCTAATTTATACTCAATTACCAATCAAGAAAGGTGGTCTCAGCTTATTTCTTCTCTTTTTTATACAAAAGGAGAGGACATGGGGTGGCTAGGTGGTGTAGTGAACAGCAGCCCTAGAGTCAGGAGGACCTGAGTTCAAATCTAGCCTCAGACACTTAACACAAAAACTAGCCATGTGACCTTGGACAAGTCACTTAACCCCAATTGCCCTCCAAAGAGCAAAAAAGAAAAAATAGGAAAGGACAAAATCAAAGAATATTACATCTAGAGGGAACCTTAAA
This sequence comes from Pseudocheirus occidentalis, assembly GCA_028646575.1. NCBI lineage: Eukaryota > Metazoa > Chordata > Mammalia > Diprotodontia > Pseudocheiridae > Pseudocheirus > Pseudocheirus occidentalis. The sequence continues at coordinate 197,987,383 of CM053594.1, forward strand.
AATAATCCAACCCTCTCATTTTACAAATTAATAATCAACCCAGGGAAGTTAAATAAAGTTCAAATGCATGTATCTAGCAAATGGCAAAATCTGTTCTGAAGTGTTGCCTTTTTATGCTAAATATCCCCAATTAGACATCCTCGCTATAGATTAATTTCCATAGGTTATCTTAAAATGTTCAAAAACTTTGATTGAGCCTTTCTGAATAAGCTAAATAAGCTCATATCAATAAGAATGCTACCTATTATATGTACAAGACAATGTGAAGAAAAAAAAGTATAAGGAGTTACTCATGACAAAGTGGCATAATTTTAGAAAGGAAGGCAACCATTGTATTAATTCTTTTTAGTGTTGGACTATATGCCATGTATAACACTTCTTCATTTTAGTGATGTGGAAACAGATCTAAATGACTTAGCCAGTAATTCACATATGATTAGTAGAAGATCTAGGACTAGAACTCAGATGTTATGACTCTAATTTCAGCTATTTTTTCCTCTATTTACTCCATAATACATTTCATCTTAAGATCAATTACTTGTTTAAGTAAGGCCCTTCTTCATCTAATGGTTTTAATCCTAAAAAAAAAAAAAAAATATTGGGGGCGGCTAGGTGGCGCAGTGAATAGAGCACTAGCCCTGGAGTCAGGAGTACCTGAGTTCAAATCCGGCCTCAGACAATTAACACAAAAAACTAGCTGTGTGACCTTGGGCAAGTCACTTAACCCCAACTGCCCTCCAAAAAAAAAAAAAAGCAAAATATATATATTGCCAAATGTGCCTCTTTGGTGTGAAATTTAAGCCATGCCTTGTCCAAGCCAAACTTGTGTAATAAAACATTTTCTATTACATAAGGACTCTTACCAAGCCAGAACCTTAGATTTAAGTAGGCAAAAAAGAAAAGTTGGGTAAGCAAGAGGAATAAAAGGAAATAGCCTAAATTAAAACAGACTTAATGGATTAGTTGAGTACTTTCCCTGCTGTGAACATAGCTGATGTTTGGTCTTTATCAGCAGCATAACCAGGATGAGCACCACTAGATTTTTTTCCTAAATGCCTTAGAGGGGTGGGAAACTCCTTAAGTGTAGTATTAACTCTAATTCCATGGTCAGTCTAACCACTTTTGTAGCATTGTATTGACAAAAATTTGATTCAGACTGTGTGTTGCAATGACTTCAGTGTCCTGAATTAGTGAATTTGTAAGAATGCCCAATATTACATAGCACATATTTAAGAGGTATTTTCAGAAGGATTGATCAGTAATTACAAAATGTGCAAGCCAAAATGCTTGTAATAAGATGTGAAGTACTGCTTTGTTCAGTTTCAAACATCTATTATACTATCGCTACCGCATAACATATAGCTCTCTGATATTGGCAGCTGATTTTTACATTAAGAAATTAGATTGTGCATGCAGCAAGGCATGATGAATTAAAATGGCATGTAATTCTCTGTGGATGGGAAATAATTTTGAGAAATGGGATTACATGAAGGATAAAACACCTTACATCACTAATGCCAGCAATTGATTAATGTAAAACAGGTCCATGTTAGTAACCATAATTTTGTTGTTAACTCTTTAGTGTATAAAAGGAATTGAGGGGAGATTGCTTCATGTAGGTAGCCAAAGTGGGATTTTTTCAGTGGGATTCATATAATGTTGCTTTGCTTCATAATCAAGTTAAAGACAGGACTAAAACACTTATTTCATTGCCATGAGGAACTCCCAAAAGAAGAAATTCCTGCTGACTATGTAATGCAGCACCTTCTCCACAAGTTAAAATCTTAGAATTTGCTAGAGCTCTAAGAAGTTAAGGAAACTCCTTGGGTTCACACTGATAGCAAGGGTATGACAAAGGAAGGCCATGAACTTAAAACTTGCTGGGATCCAATGATAACTGTAGACCAGTGCTTCTTAAACTGTAGTGGTGACCCTATATTGGTTCCAACCCACAGTTCAAGAAACCCTAAAGGGGTTGTGAGTGGAAAAAGTTTAAGAAACCTTGAACTACACACATACTTCTCTACTCATTTTAATTAATTATTCAAGTTATTATATTATTGGAAACATTTCTTCTTGTTTCCTTGAGCATTAGCTCTCTAACAAAAGAAGTCATTCAAGATAATTAAGCATCATTTAGAATTATAAATGAGTTTGCAGCATAGTTGATCCTAGGTTCTCATTTGATGCATAAGTAGCACAAAATTCCTTCCCCTACAATCGTATCAAGTCGACAGAGGGGCACATCGAATCAGTCAGGGATTTCCTTAATTGTCATGCTATGTATCTTTTAATGGAAAATTATAAAAGCATAATTAAAGACCACTCTCAGAAAATTGGAGACATGTGAAGACAGCCTGCCAGTAATACTTGTGACTGCTTGAACAAGCAAGTAGTCAAACACTTTACTTACCAGATACAGATGCATGCCTTTGGGAATGTCTACTGTTGGAGGGGTTTGCCTTGATTTAAGAGAATGGCTGCATTTCTTAAATGAAAACATCCATGGTTCATAATGCCTCTTTCACTGAATTGGGAGAGCCAAACCCTAGGATTTATACCAGAAGAGGAGAGAGGTGATTCATAGCCTGAGTAGGACACAACAACTCTCTGGACTTCTATCACCTCACTTGTCAAACAAGAATTTAAGATTATATGATCTCTACATTCCTCCTGCCTCTAAGCCTCTGATCCAATAAAGGCTTATTTTCCTTATATAATCACCAAGGTTCCAAGAAGTTCTTTAGAATGTCAAAAATGCTGGGATAGGTCTAAAAAGTAGTTTGTTTGTTTTAGGAAAAAAATGTTTTTCTTCTTTTGAGATGAGCATTTTATTTGGTTATTTCTTTGTTAAGGGGAGAAAAGGCTGTCTTCCAAACCTGGAAAACCCAATGGAATATATTGACCTTGTATTTGCAGTGTGTGAGCATTATCTGAAAACTATCCAAGGTTAGGCATATAATGTTTTGCTTTCTGAGTTAAAAATAGTAGGGAGTATGGGGGAAAAAAAAGTAAAAGAAAAAGAAAACAACATTGCAGGCAAATGAAAAGGGATACAAATGCTTTTTGTCCTTTGTTTGTGATCAACTTGCTTTAGTAGGCATAAATTTTTCTAACTGACCAGTCACCTGCTTAGGAGCATATGAACCATCCTCAGCTAACAATGACCGGTGCAGGACTTGTAAATTGTAAATTAGTCTTACCTCTTTCCTGAGGTAACACTTACCTTGCCTCTTCTTCTCACCCCATTTTGTATTGTAATCTCCTGTTAAGATACCTGAGGAGTAATTACTCTAGAGAGATTTCCTCTTCAATGCCAAAATAAAAAATAAACAAATAAATCATTGGTGCCCAAGAGTTGTTGAAATACAGTAATTAACACTGTATTTCAGGTACACAGTGACTTTCCTGGCTAATTTGCCTTGGAAATTAATAACTATTTATAACATTATGTTCAAATTCTAAATTACTGATTTTTAAAAATAACTTTTAGAACCCAGCATATTTCTTGGAAAATGCTTCTTTTTGTATCTTAGTGGCAATAGATTTGTGTCATCACACATCTTCTGACTCAAACTTTTGATAAAGAACATTATTATTATCTGGACCTATGATCTAATCCATGCAGCAAGGCCTTCCATTGATGGGAGTCACCAGTCTTCCACAGATCCCTAAAATAGTTAGCCATAGTTGGCTGAGAATTTCATTACTTTGCAACTACCCAATGGAAAGCCTCTCTGAATCTGACTGGTTTGCACACAAAAGACTTTACTACATTTCTCTTTGTGAAATTCAATTCAAGGGGCATTTATTTATCAAACATTGATTTAGTACATACTATGCCTCAATTATTTTTGCTAACTGTTTGGGGATACAAGGAAAGGGAAAAATATTGACTTTCCATTCAAGTACATTTTAATGAGGGAGAATATTTGTAAATAACTAAGTATAAACAAATATATACAGAGGAGTTGGAAAGTAATCTGATATGCAAAGCTGCTGAGAGAATCAAGTGTAGCACCAACACACTATTCACAGCACTGATGGCCACTGTAAATATGTTGGCATAGTGCTCAATCACAAAATATAATAGACTCTCCATATGGAAGACAGAAGTAAAACATTTATTCAGACATCAGGAAACCAAATTTCTGAACTAGTGAGACAATTCCATCATAGTAGCAAAGAAGTTAATAAGTCATAATATCACAGACAGTCACAGCACTCTTTAGCCTTTCCATAAACCAACATTTATTCACAAACTTAACTGCCTCCTTGGGATGCATCCTCTCTCTCCCACAGTAAAGCTGTTCTGACTTCCAGCTTCCTGTGGGCTCTGCTCCACTCTTCAGCAAACTCCTAGTACCATGGGCTCTGTGTGATTGCATTCAGTTTATTAGGGGGCAGGGTATGGTAGCAAGGAAGATCTTCATATTACCGTAATGGTAATTACACCAAGAAAGAACTAAGGAAGATAGGTTTCAAGATGACCCTTGAAGGATGTAAAAATAGATTTAAAAAATCTCAGTAGTGGAAGATGAGTATCTCAAGCTAGGCATGGGGAAATAGTTCAGAGAGTAAAGTTGGAGGGTAAAGTTGGAGGAACACCAATAGGCTAATATACCTGAATTTTATTGTATTGTATTGCATTGCATTGCATTGTATTTTATTGTGTTGTATATGGCGGGGAATAAAGAGTAAGAAGATTATAACTGTATGAAAAGACCAATTTACAAAGATCTTTAAATGACAGAGAGTTTCATATTGGATTTTGGAAGCAATGGGGAGATGCTGGAGTTCAATGAGCAGGGAGTGGAATAATTTAATTATAACACCTGACTGGAGGATGGCTTGAAGTAGAGACTGCCTTAAATAAATAAAATAAATAAAATTACATTTACCCAGCAATCTCCCCCAGGCCCATTTATGGATTTCAAATATTATTTATATTATCATATCTCTGATAACCTCAACTATTAATATATTAAGCAGAATCCCTGGAGAATAAAGACTAGTCAAGACAGTTTAGCTTGGCAGTATCATCTGTAGAAAATGGAGTTCATGAATTTGATCAAAATGTTAAGTGAATCTTGGTTATTATCACCAATTCTTTTCTCCTCTTACTCCTTCTCCCTTCCTCAAAACATCTGGGACTTTTAAATAAAGTGTGTGTGGGGGAGGGTGTGGGTGTGTTCCCCTCCTCCCCCCAAATTGAGTGACCCTTTTAAAATAATGTGAAACATTTTTAGATACGTAAAACATACTGAGGCAGTTATTTTGTACTGTCAGTTATTTTCCCTCTTCCTTGTGATGTTGGAAGCAAACTATTTCAATGAAGTTCTTGAAAGTTGAGAACAACCTTATAAGGCACATCTGTGGTTTGTACCAGTTTACCTCCAAACCCAAACTAATAACATTACTTTAAAAATTGAACTATTAATTTACACATCATTTAACTTCCAATTGCATTCTAAATCTAATTTAACTTTAAATTTACCTTTAAGCCATTAAGAAAATAAGATTCGTCAAAATACAAGAGTAAGCCATATGGTTCTTTCAGGTCTTTCCATTTCAATTGGGGGATTTTATTTCAAATGGGCTTGTTTATTTAGCTCAGTGTGAAATTAAGCTGTCTCCTGAACCTTCATCCTTCCAGCCCTTAAAGTTTGTTAAACCTTTATGGTCTTCTTTTTACTAAAGTGTCCTTAATCTTCTTTTGTTTCCACTTCATAATTTCTCTAACAGCATTTAATTCACTTTATTTACATTTATTCTGTGATCAATGAGAGGTGTCTAACTTTCATTCATTATCCCACTCAATGATGACATATAATGATTGATCTCAATGTCATTTGATATTTTGGAACATTTGGTCTTGCTTAGGACATAAATTTGGAAGTAGACATTCTCATAATATTTTTTTTACTCTACTTCAATTTGGCTTCATTCCCTCTACTTCCTTTCTAGATGTTTTTCTTAAAATTTCATTTGTTTCAATTATTATTTGTAATAAGAACACAGTGGTTTTCAATGAAAACATCCCACTTCTTTGATTATACCTGTTCTCATCCAAATCTCTAGGCAACCAGAGAGGCTAGTTCTTAAAGAAAATCTTGGAAAGTGATGTCCTTCTGTTTATGCTCATTTTCTGTCTTTGAAGTTGACATTGACAATAACAGTAGCTTCAACTTGCCTTTCACCATTTGAAAGCAGGACTTGTCTGTTTATATTCCAGAGCACACCCAAGAGTATTCTTGTCATAGAAAATAACTTCACCAGAAAAATCAAGGCCTATCACTACCTTCTCAGTGGCAGATGCTCCTATAAATTCAATCTGTTTTCCTGTCAGGGTGAAAATCACTAACACAGGCAACATATGTTAATATACACCTGTAAAGTAGTTACTCAGGCCAAGCAACTAGCTGCATCAACCAAACTCCACAGGAGCAGATTACTCAGGGAATCCTTTACTATATACCTAGTAGAAATTCCAGACAGAAATGCCTAACTTACCATTGTTCTTTGAGAATATTAAATAATACATACACACACACACGTTCCTTTATTAGAATGCATGAAATGGTGAGTTTGCTTTTGCCCAGAGGAATATGACAGAACAAATTTAAATGAAAGTAAATTAACCTGAAATTGGGGAAAAATAGAGTTCCCCTCTCTTAGGGAAAGACAAAGAGATCAGAGGTTGTGTTGTAACACAATTGGTCTCTTTCTATTCCTGTCTTCCAAATTCATTTCATATTAAGGTATTCTTCTCTGTTACCACACCTTGAATTCTTACCATTTGGATTCCGGCAGATACTGTTCCCATGAAATAGCACAGGAAAGCATAAGGAACAACCAACACATTCTATTTCTTCCATATAACCATTTAGATTCAACCAGGAAGTCATTCTAGTTTTACAGAAAAATAATCAGAAAGAAAAGTCATAAGTTAAAAGGAATGTAAAAATATAAAAATAGAAGAAGGTTTTTAAAGTTTGCATTGCAATTCTTTGCTATCTGACTCAAGACTTCCTGAACATTCTACTAGTTCAATGGGTAACCTCCATTATTGTGTTAGCATTTTTGTTTTCTTTTTTGGATTTTTCATATATATTTGAGAAGCAACACGGTAAGGTGACTAGAGGGCGAGCCTTGGGTCCAGGAAGACCTATGTTTAAGTCTCACCTCTGTTGTATGACCCAGAGAAAGTTATTTTATTTCTTAGTGGTAATTCTATAAGACAGTAAGGTGCAGAGCAGATGCAGATCTGCATAGGCAGAAAGAGTTCCCTCTTTTCTTATGTATAATTGAACCTGGTCTTCACACTATTCATTTCTTCAGGGGGAAAAAAGCAACATGTTTATAATTATATATAATAATAGCTTCCCTCTTGTAGTTAATCTGGTTACCAAGATATATGAAAATAGATATGACCACAAGTTTTTGGTTTTGTTTTCTTCTGCTCTCTTTTTTCTAGGTCTCTTAAATGGTCAGCAACTTGAGAGCAAGTGCCCTTTACTTCAATTAACTTCACACTTATTTCAGTTTCTATCCTATCAATTATTACCATTCCCTGTCCACTGAGTATTCTCACTGCTCTTTATTTCATTCTCTGAGGAAGATGTGGCCTTTCTCTTCTACAAAGATGATTTTGCCTATGGCTCTTACCTTTATTCCCTTTATTATTGTTTTCTATACTTGTCCCATCAATTATTTCTTTTGTCTCTCTCACTTCAATCTCTCCTGGTCTATTGACTCCTTCGTTACAATACCAAATATTAACATTTCTCATCATTAAAAAACCTGTTATATCCTCAGGCTACTATCCTATATAACTAATCTTTAATTCTTCAGTGTTAAATTCCTAGAAGGACACAAATGGACATTGCCCTTTTTCAACATCCATTTCTCCTCAATTCTGCAATATGGATTCCCGCTCCTATACTCTATTGAAAATACTCATTCCGAAATTACCAATTCTAGAAGCAACATCATGCTACGAAAAGAACACTGGAAAAGGAGTTAGGTGATTTGACTTTGAATCCTGCCTCTACTGCTTACTGCCTCTATTAAACTATTTTATCTAGGTATCAGTTTTCTTGTCTGTAAAATGAATTTGCTAGATGAATTCTTAGATCCTTTCCAGCTCCTAATATTATAACCACTTAGGCATGCCTATTTTTAGCAGGCTACTTACTTAAAGAGGAAAATTAGAAGGTCTAATTCCAATTTCACCGCCTGCCTTTGAAATATATATATGAAACATATGAATAAGTTGTGATCATCCCTCCTCTTCCACTCCTTTTATCCCCCAGTGAGAAAATTCTCTAACAATGAATAGGTGGCTGTGATCCTAGCTCTGTAACATGAAAGGTTGTTCTCCTCGGTATGGTTTCTAGTGGCATCCTGCACCCTAGTAATACAAAAAGACACAAGGAAATAAGAGCCAATAAATCAGATGAAGTCATTAAATAGAAAAAAAATTAAAACAAGCTTAGAAATGTATGCCCTGTGGTTGTGTATGTTGTTGTAATTGCTTTGTTTTGTCCAGTGATCCAGACAATTGAGATCCCACCATAAAAGAGCAACAACAATAAACATAGTCTTACAATTTGCTAGTTGCTGCATTAGCTTTTAATTCACCAAAGACACAGCAGGAGGCAAGGGTTTATGGAGGGAAATGACTGATGTCCACCCTAATTCCCTTTGTCATTCTGTAACTCCATATGTGTTTGTGTGAAAGGGAGTTGGAATGAGAAGGAAGTCCCCCCCCCCCCCCAACGTCCCTCTTCCCTCCACTCTCAATATTCTATCTCTTGCATGTCTTATCAAAGAAAAGCACTCTCTGGTTCGGATCTCATATTAGCTTATTCTCCTCTTGACAGTGGAAGAAATGCAACTCCAGTGATCTTTAGCAATTTAGGCAGGTAGTCTAAGTCTTATGAAAAAGTCTGCTAAAGAAGGATTTCCTAAATGCCAAGTTCAATGGCTCTTCTGACATGTTCATACTTTTGACTTCTCTGAAGACTATTACCACTCGTCACTGTTTCCTTCCTTAGATTCCATGATACATTACTCTTCTGTTTCTCTCCCTGTGATCACCATCTCCTTAGTAAGATTGCTATTTATCTCATGCTCTGGGAATATTGGTTACTCAAAGACTACTTTTCTTCCCTTTTATTCTTTCCCTTAGTGTACTTTTCTGCTACCATCAATTCAAATATCTTTTCTCTGTGTGACTCTCAAATCTTAATCCAGTACTAATTTTTCCTAAATTTGATCTCATCTCTGATGCCAGAATTCATTATAGGCTTCTTAAACTGTCCAAGTCCAAGACTGAACTCGTTTTCAATTATAAGAGACTTCAAGTCTCTTAGATATGTTCCAACATGTACTACAAGCAAAAGTCAATTAATATGGAAAATATACAAAGTTACAAACCCTATCCTAATAAGGTCTTTGTAAACAAAGCTTAGAAAAATACACCATTTGAACTAAATATATATGGTTGGACACTCCTGGTTTCTTCTTCCAGGTTTCTTAGTATACACACTCTCCTTAGGTAATTTGGTACTAACTCAGTTATTTCCTACTTTCTAGAAGAGTTTACCTAAAAAATTGTTGAATTGCTTATGATTATTTTAATTCTTATTTTTTTCTACCATGTAGATGGACACCATCAAACAGTTAAGTCAACTAGTATTCATTAGGTGCCTACTATCTGCTACATACTACGCTAAATGCTTTAGATACAAAGATAAACAACAGCAAAAACAATACCTACTTTTAAAGAACTCATAATCAAAGGACATATAATGTGAAAAAATACATATATTATTTAGAGGTTCTTTGCAAATAGAACTTTGCCTCTTCTGTTTATTTGTCTTAAATCTTATCATAAAAATTTTTGATCACTTATAATCACTCAGAGGAATTATCTTCATATGTTACAGGAGCAGATGTTATACATTCAAGATATCAGTTGATTCTTAATGTTTCATACCCTATTTCTTTTGACTTCCTGTTTATATATGATATTTACTACACAGATACAATTAACTATGGTTATCTTATCTCCTTCATGATGAGAATGCTTGTTCTCTAGAATAATCAGTTCTTGATCACATTAGGTCTTTTGAAAAGTGGTTATTATCACCAGGCCTAGTGGCCTATAATCTCTGCTGCTTTGGAGGCTGAGGCTGGTGAACATGAACACTGAAATTCTGCCCTCTAGTGGGCTAAACTATTTGAGTGTCCACACTAGATCCTACACCAATATGGTAAACCTCTGAGAGTAGGGTTTTATCAGGATGCTTATAAAAAGACAAACTGACCTAGTTCAGAAACAAGTCAATCTAGATTTGGCATTTAGAAGGATCAGGTCAGAGTAACCATTGTTCTTCCTCTTTGGCAAAAATAGGGATACCCAGTGTCTGTCTCACACTCACAATGCACACATACACACACACTCTTTCCTAATATTATGAGTTATTTAATTAACAGTTATGAGATATTCTTTTGAGCACTATTTCAAATATAGACAATTTTCATTCTTTGTAAAGTTAAAAGAGGTTCCATTCAATTAACGCTTATCTTGCAATAATTTAAACCCATTTCCTACAAATAAGTCATCTTCTGTTGTTATGTTCCACCTAATATCAAGCCTTTTATAGAAATAATGGATTGAACGCCAACATACCTGCTTTGCTTTGGCTTAATTTTCAAACAAACTAATTCACATTTAGAATAAGCAGAAAACTTCCTTCCTCATCCTTGACACCAATAATTTATTTCTATGTAGAAATACAGCAATGATTATGTTGATTGATCTTATTGCTTCAAAACGTATTTAATCCATAGATTCTATCTTAAACATTTATCTCACTGATAACCTATCTAACTTGAAAATATTAACAGGAGAAAGATTGTGTAGGAATTTAAGGTAAAAGCAGAGGTGTCTGTATATTATCCTTGAAATAATTACTTAATTAAATATTGTTAAGCAGGGCAGTGACAATATAAGATACATTTTAAGAAGTTTATTTTGGTAGATTGAATTGGAGAAGGAGGAGAGAGGAACCCAGGAGGCCAGTTTTAGGGATGTTGCAATAATCTAGGTAAAGGATGATCTATAGGATTAAACTAGGCTATTTCCAATGTAAAAGGAGAGAAAGGGATGAAAGATAGATGTTAAGGCAAAATTAATAAGATTAGGCAGGAAATTTGGAAATGAAGTGAGGTGAGATGAAAAATCATGGATGATTCTAAAATGATCTGCCTGGTAGACTCAAAGGATAATGAGACCTACAATTGAAAGTGAAAACCCTGAGAGAGGGTCAATGAAACAGAAACCCAGGGATGATGGGAAATTCATATTAATTCGATCTAAATAATATTTTTTCCTTTTAATTGTATTTATTTTTATTTTTTCCAATTACATGTAAAGATTGTTTTCACCATTTTGGTAAAATTTTGAGTTTCAAATTTTTCTCCTTCCCTCCTTCCCTCCTTCCCCTTCCCTTTTCCCAGCACAGGAAGCAATCTGATCTAGGTTATACATGTAAAATCATGGTAAACATATTTCTCCATTACTCATGTTGTGAAAGAAGAATCAGAACAAAAAAGGAAACACCATGAGAACAAAAAAAATTAAACTGACATGAAGGGAAACATTAGATGCACAATGCTTTGAGCATAGTGGCACTATATGAATAAATATTCATAAGCATGAGTACTATTATACCAAAATACCAAGAAGTTGCCATATCTACTCTCTACTACTCCTAATTCTATTCATACTATACATTGCTAACAGGTTAAATTTTTGAGTGTACAGAATATTCATGTTATCAAAATTATAATTTCTAACACATATAATGGTTCCCCATTAGTTTCTCAACTGAACCTGACTCCCATAACCCAGCATTTAAGGTCATACCAAATTTGGATCCATCCTGTTTTTCCAACTTTCTTTTATGTCTCTCCTTGTCATATACTATATACCAGAAGTTTCAAATACATGGCCCATAAACTCCCCAGTGTGGGTCAGAACCAGAATAAAATATCATTAGGAATATTTAACAAGATAAATAAAAATGTAACATAGATAATGTTATTACATAGATAATGTTATTATATCATTTTCTAAGTCAGCACAAGACCCACAGGAACCATTATGTATGGTTTAGTGGATCCTATTTCTATTTGAGTTTGATACCACTGCTCTATATTATTTTTTTCCTAGACTATAACAGATTATTGTCTGCATCCTTTACTCAAATATTCATCTATTTCTGCAATAAAAATAAAAATAAATCATATTATTATATGTCATTAAAACTTACTGAGGGATTTCCTTAGAAAATCACTGAGGTCAGTTATTTTTAGCTGCATTTTATAAATTAAAAGACTGAGGCATTTAGGGCACAATAGAAGTATTCATCGTCATCCAGACACAAGCTCAAGATGGTCTGTTCTTGCTCGTGCTCCCACTCGCTCTCACTCTGTCCCCTTCCTGCCTTCTCCCCTTCTGATTTTCAGTCTCTGGAAATCCATCTCAACTTTCAAAGTTCATTTTAAATACTATTTGATTACAAAATGTTTCCCTTCTGACCAATGATGATTCATCCATCTTCTAAATTTCTCTTGCCTTTTGCACTTTATCTATTTTCTCTCAGAATCACTTGTGTACAGGTGTTTGTTTTTCCCCATCCACTGCTTTATTATAAACTCCATAGAAGCAGAAACTATGTGTTATTTATGTTTGTATCTTCTTTCAGTGACTAGCACATCCTGCAGGCAATTGAAACATATTTGTTGAATGCTTAGTGTTGAATCATTTAATGTGGTTACTGATAACTAGCTCAAGGAAAGAGTTTCAAGAAAAGATTAAGAACTGTTGGACTATCCATATAATAATGGAAAAGGTAGTGTGGGAAGGCAAATGAACTATTCTAAGTCATTACAGAATTCAATACAGTCCTCTAACAATATGAAAATCAGTGTAACTTGGCAGTAATGCTTCTAAGTGTTATAAATGACTAATTTAAAAAAGAGTATTCCTGGGTTGTAAGAGTCTGGCTAAGTGCTATCAGGAAGTAAATATTTGATCTATAGCTGTGGCTACACACAGAAGAGGAAAGATTAGTCCTGAATGTTTGGGATCCACTTTAAATCAGTAGCATGACCTAGGCAGAAGAATAGAAGGGGCAGTTGAGGTTTAGTGCTCGACCTTCAGCAAAGTCAAGTTTATTGGTTACGTTAATTCTGAGGAATCTGTTTAAGTACAGAGAATTCAGGTGGGGTCTAGGTGAAAAACCTGGGTAGTTATTCTAAATGGTATAAATATAATAAATTAAATTATAACCAAGTCACATACTCCCTAGGATGGTTACCAAAGGTTAATTTAAAGTCAATCACACTAGGTATTATCTCAAAATTCAACATATTTAAAACAGAATTCATTATCTTCACCATTCCCCTAAATATCCATATTTTCTGTAAAAGCACCACAATCTCTCAAGTCACCAAGATTCTAAATTTCAAAGTCATTCTGGATTCTTCATTAACCTGCATCAAACCACCGCTATTATATTTCTTGAGTTTATCTCTATAGCATCTCTTGTAATGAAGAATGAGAACACCTTTTCTCTAAATAGAGCTAATGATTGCTTTTAATAGACATAGTAGCTGTGGCACCAGAGCAATTTACAATAGAAATGGGTAATGTATTTTTGAGCTCTCTTTCCAAAAATAAAGGCATGAATACATATTTACATATTCATAAATGTGCTCTATGTAGTCTGTCTCTCATGGCTGATGCACTCTTCCTTTTCATTTCTGCTTGTTTGATTCCCTAATTTGCTTCAAAGCTCTGCTCAAATAATCCCACTTACATTTGACCTTTCTTGTTTCTCCATGACTGCTGTTTCTTCTCATACCACTAAAAAGTTATCTTGTAGTTATTTTTTGTATACTTTTATACAGATTTCATCTTGTTTCCCATGATAAAATGTAAGCCCTTTAAAGGCAAACAGAAACTATTCCTTTTTTTTTTTTAGTTTCGGTTTTTCATTATGCTTTCTTGTTTTTATTGTTAGTCTCTTTGATATCTCCAGAACCTACCACAGAACTATATGAAACTTAAATAGTAGGGGGCTGAGCCAAGTCGGGGGAGTAAAAGCAAGAACGACTCTAGGATCCTGCCCCAATGACCTCCAATACCTGTAAAATATGACTCAGAACAAATTGTAGAGCAACAGAACCCACAAAGTGACAGAGAGAAACAAATCTCCAGCTGAAGGAAGCTTGGCAGACTTACAGAAAGGGACTATTGCACCAAGCTGGGAGCCAAGCACAATCCTGAGTGAATCGCCTACGACCAGATCAGGGACAGCCATGACCTGTGACACAGACCAGTCAGAGCAGACATCAGGAAAGTGAATGACTAGAAGATGTGGCATTTTCCAGACTTCTCAACCCATAAATGCCAAAGAGAAAGTAAAAGGTCTGTGGGAAACTCTGCTGGAACTGGGTGATGAAAGAGAGAGGTTCAGCCCCTGACCCCAGGGTGAGAGGTGTTGGAGGCATGGCTACTGCAGCTGCAGCCACATGGCTGCCCCTGGAGCTCCTGGTCAGTAGATCTGAGGGTGACCAATCAACCATTCAGAGAGTAATCACTCTTGTTCTGACCTGCTTGGATCTGGATCATGGTCTTGGGTGGTGGTCCTGGGATGAGAAACACCAGTGTGCCAGAGCTGGTGGTGCCTGTAGAGAGGGCCCTCCTCAGACCTTTTACAACTTTTGTTGAAAACCCCAGTGATTTGGGACACAGCTCTCTCCACTCTGGAAGCACAGTTTTGCTGTGGCAAAAAGCTCAAAAAGTCTAGCAATTGGCTGGCAAGATGAACAAGTAAAGGAATCACAATAAGACCATAGAATCCTTTTTAGAGGACAAAAGTATCAAAACATGGAACCACAAGAAGTCAACAAAGTCAAAACTCATGCATCCAAATCTTCCAAGAAAAATATGAACTGTTCACATGCCATGGAAGAGCTCAAGAAGAGTTTTGAAAAGCAGGTAAGAGAAGTGGAGGAAAAATTGGGAAGAGAAATGAGAATGATGCAAGAAAATCATGAAAAGCCACTCAACAGCTAGCTTAAGGATATCCCCAAAATACAGAAGAAAATAATACCTTAAAAATAAACTAATTTACATGGCAAAAGAGGTTAAAAAGCCAATGAGGAGAAGAATGCCTTAAAAAGCTAAATTTCCTAGATGGAAAAGAAATTTCAAAGACTCATCAAAGAGAATAGTTCCTTCAAAATTAGATTGGAGCAAATGAAAGTTAATGATTATATGAGAGAGGTGGCTAGGTGGCACAGTGAATAGAGCACCGGCCCTGGAGTCAGGAGGACCTGAGTACAAATCCGGCCTCAGACACTTAACACAAAAACTAGCCGTGTGACCTTGGGCAAGTCACTTAACCCCAACTCCCCTCCAAAAAGCAAAAAAAAAAAATTAAATAAAATGCTTATATGAGAAAGGAAGATATATAAACAGATCCAAGTAAATAAAAAAAAAACTACAATGCAATGTGAAATATTTCATTGGAAAAGCCACTGACCTGGAAAATAGATTGAGGAGAGATGTACATGCACATACATACATATATGTATATATAGGCCGGTGAATATGTATATAAATACATATGTGAGTGTGTGTATGTGTGTACACGTATACATATACAGAGGGCATGGGATCAGTTGAATAGGAAGGGATGATATCTAAAAAATAAAACTAACAGGTGGAGGAGGAATATAATGAGAGAGGGAGAAAGGAAGAGATAGAATAGGGTAAATTACCTCATACAAAAGAAGCAAGAGAAAACTGTAACGGAGGGGAAGAGCAGGAAGGTGAAAAGGAATGGGTCAAACTTACTCTCATTGAATTTGGCTTAAGGAGGGAATAACATATATACTCATTTGGGTATCTTACCCTGCAGGAAAGTAGGGGGTAAGGGGATAAGAAGGGAGAAGTTAGAAGGGGAGGGTGAGTTATAATGCCATGCATGAACAGCTTTCCAGAAGAACACTGCTGTGAATAGCGTTCAAGGTTCTGATTACACATTATAGCAAACACTCTATTTATTCAGTAACGAATCAGAGCAAAACATTCACAGAAAATGAAAGTACCGCATTCACAACAACTTATCACTCAAATGGCCATATAGTTTTCACCACAGTGGTCAAATGGTTTTGAACAAAGTACAATCATTTAGTCAATCAGTCATTTAGTAACTCAGTCATTCAATCAACTCAATCATTCAAACACAAAATACAGTAGTCTGTACAATGTGAAAGTATTTACAGATCCTACACATGAATGCATGCCACCATGGGGGCAGGGGGAAGGGAGGGAAGAAAATTTGAAACTCAAGTGATTGTGGAACTGAATCTTGTAAACTAAAAGTAAAGAAACAAGTCAATAAAACAAACAAAAAAGTTCTCCACTCATGGGGCACACTAAGTTACAAATCTCCTCAGTCAGTACCCAATATCCAAGCAAAGTTTTCTTTCAGCTTGACTTGGAGTAGGCTCTAAGATTCCCTGCATCCCCTTCCATGGTCCTAGTTCCTACCTGGATTCATCAAACTGCTATCTGGGTTCAAAGGCAGACAACCACCAGTTCCTTGTCCAGCTCTCTGTGCTGTTCCTGTTCCATGCTAAAGCTCACAGTGTCCATTCCACCTTAAATCTTTCATGTATATATGCAAGTATGTGTATATATGTGTATATATATATGTGTGTATGTGTGTATATGTATATTCATATACATATGTGTGTGAGTATGTGTGTGTGTGAAATAAACCCAGAAAGGTTAGTGAAGGCTGGATCATAGATACATTTGAAGAGGAGTGATGCTCCCAATGGACATTTGAAAGACGGGGATGTTTAGATAATGAGTTTCATTTTGGAGATACTAATTTTGAGATGTCAACAGGACATCATATGGAGATGTTCAGCTAATAGCTGATGATGAAATGTAGAGGTTCAGAAGGTATGGTTCAATAAACACATTTTGAGCCATCTGAATAAGAGATACTAATTGAGCAGACAGATTGACTGAGGGAATAAGTATAGACAAACAAGAGAAGAGGATCTTAAACAAAGTCTTGGAGACACCCAAACTTAGGCAACTTGAAGAAGATAACAAATGAAGGAGGCAGAGTGAAGTAGCCAAACAGAAAGAAAGTGATTTGAGAACTATATCACTGAAGCCGATGGAAGAGAAATCACTCAGGATTAGGACTTCAGTGGTGCCAGGTGCTTTGAAAAATGAAACAGTGATAATGTCTGAGAAAAACCCATTAGATTTAGGTAAGCTTTCAGTTTCAGTAAATCAGTAGTTTTTTAAACCAGGAGTTGAGAAATGAGTGGTGGAGGTAGTGAGTGTAGTCTCCTCTTTAGAAGAGGTTAGTACTGAAAGGGGGAGTAGAGATACCATATGTTAGCTTTAAGAGAAGTCAGGGTCAAATGAAGGTCATTTAAAAGTTCAGGGATAATTGATTTTTGTCTTTAGTCAACCAGGAAGAAACTGTTATATGGAGAGAGTCTGAAAATAGCACAGAATGGAATGATAAATAGAACAAGTTGCTAAAGGAGATAGGAAAAACGAGACCAATAGCAATTGAAACCTTTCCAAGTTTATAAGATCTATACTTGTGTTCAGCTGGTTTTCCTTTCAGTGATCTCAGGTCACCTCTGTACCATGACAAGACTCCAAATCAGTAGAGGCAGTTTTTAATAATCATTTGAAAACAGCCTATACTAGAGATCAATTCAATTAAATACTCTCTGAGCTACAGAACTTTCAGGACTTCAGGAATCCTTGGAAATCTGATGCACTGTAAACAATATAGTATAATGAAGAACTAAAATAACTTTGTTCTAAATATGGCTATTGATTACTTTTATAGACACTATAGCAGTGGGGTCAGATCAATTTAGACTGCTTTTCTACTTTCAAAGAAAAAGGTTTAAATACATGTGTGTATGTGTGTGTATGTGTATATGTACATTATGTTTATTTGTATATGTATATGCCTATGTATATGCATGCACATACACACATATATACAACTATATATATGCACAATATATGTTATGTATATGCACACAACCACATATACAATTATACTTCCAATCTCTGTCTCTGCTTTTCTCTATACACATGCACTATCTATGCATGTACAATATACATATATACATACACATGTGTATGCATATAATGGTATAAACACACACATATAGGTATATATATAAATGTATGCATGTGTACATGCAAATATAAGTGTGCGTATATATATATATATACATATATGTAATCTTTGCCAGATTAAAAGCACAATTTCTCCCCTTCTCTCTATGTGCACACACACATACATATACACCCATACATATATTTACATATGTTTGTATATATACATGAATGCATGTAATTATATATGTATATACATACATGCACACATAGACATACATATGCACAAGGTTATCTAAGATAGTAAGATTATTTCTTGTTTGATTGTTTTAATGAAAAGTATTGTCAACATTCTGTTACCATTTACAATATACTTTCTTTTGGGTCACGTTCCCATACTAACCTCCAACAGCTCTTGGGAAATAGATGAGGAAGAGAGCCATTTTTGTTTGTTCCACATGCTCCCTGTTATTGACCTTCTATGAGATTTGCTCAGATAAAATGTATTTGAAAAATATCAAAAGCAAACAAGCAAAAAAATGCAGAACAAACACCTGATTCCTAGTTACATATATTTGTTTTGCATTTACTTCCACATGTCCATGCTGTCTCTGTTTATGGACTGTATTTAACAGTAAGATTTTGATTATTTTAAAACGAATTTTGCTCTTTCCTCTATTGTATAAACTAGAAGCATAAGTAAGTAAAAATGACTCAAAGAATCTTGTACCTATCTAGCACACTGCTTGGTACATAATAGGCACTTTATAAAGTCCTTTGACTGATGGATTGTTTTGCTTGCTTACCAAGTACATTTCTTTTCCACTTGTGGTCACCTGGGAATACTCACTTCATTTTAATTTTCAATGTCAATCAATTAAACAACAAGGATTTATTAAGCACTTACAATGTGCCAGTTACTGTGTAAGATGCTGGGAATACAAAGACACAAGGTAAACTAGACAGTTGTTCAATCATCCCTAAGGTTTGGCATCTCAAAGAAAGAGGTCTAGTAATCATGATTTTCCTTGAAAGACTCAGAGGTTGAAACTTAACATTGGATATTTACAAATTTTAAAAAAGGAATGATGATTAAAGTGTTGATGATAATGTGAAATACCTTTATAATGTATTCAAAATGAGAAAACACTTTTCTTCAATTCTAGATTCTTATTTTTTTCTTGTTACATTTTAAATCTTTAATATTTTATATGCTTTTATCTGGAATGCTTTCATCATTTTCACCTAAAAGATCTTCATAAACTGTTTCATCCATTAACCTTGAATAAGGTAAAGGTTATTTGTAATAACATGCAGGATATAAAAATGTTTTGATAAAAGCCAAGGCAATTGTATTCCCAGCAAAAGTTTACAACTAAATTCTGACTTATATCCCAATTATTGACTAAAGGGAATAAAGTATATTTTAAAAAATAAATCAGCCTAAAAGGTAGAGAGGCTCTGGTAAGGTCTTGCCAAAGTAAAATTCCCAGATCCCTACATCCCTTGAACAGATGTTGTTAGAAACTCATTAATGGGGTTATTTATTTTTTCTACCTGGTTACACAAAAACCTGTCAAAAATATCTAGGTTCAATGACCAGAGTACACATATTAAATGTGGGAAGGGGAATGTCCTCTTTTGCTTCCTTAGATTTTAAATTTCATTTATTCCAAATTCCATGGTGAACCAGATGATCAACTCAGGCTAATTTGAAGGGATCAGTATTTTATCTTTTGAAAATGTAAATCAAGTTTTTTGCTTAGAGAAATGGAACCATGCTTAATTCTGAGCCATGAAACTTGCTTCTCTAGGTATAATCAAATTAAATGAAGAGAAATATGGGCATATAGATTGTATTATCAATACTGCTCTTTGAATGAATGAATGAATGAATGAAAAAGCATTTATTAAGAATTTATGATATACAAACTGTGCTAAGTGCTAATGATACACATAGGAAAGTAAAACAGTTCTTGAACTCAAATTGTTCGCATTCTAATGGGGAGACAATTCAGAAGGAAGATTTCAGACTCAAATTAATAGATCTCGTTTAAATATCACGGCAAAGTCTTTCATAGCTAAATTCACTGTAATCATTAAAGTATTTATTTGACTGAGACTATCATTATACTAGATGCTGAGGAGTCAAAGACCTAAATCAAATAGCCACTGCCTTCAAAGAACATTCTTCTAGGGAAAGACAACATGTTCAGAGATATATGATATACAATACATTTTTAAGGATGCATATTCCGCCATAATTCTCCACTATATGAATGAAACCTAGTGCATGCCATTCAATCAATCAATTTATGGCATCAGACTAGATGTGATCATTCTAACCTCCTCAATGTACAGATAAAGAAACTGAGGGCCAGAGGAATTATTACTCTCTTTTATATTTTATGCTCTATGTATAATATTAACAGATTTATGTGATGATTAAAAAATCCATTTCTCTGGAGACTGTTTCACAATGGCAACTCTATATCCTTGTCACCACGTCACAAGTATTTGTAAAAAAAAAAGGTGTAATAGATTAAATAAAATTAAAAGCATAAAAAAGATAATAGATTTAGAGCTATACCTTTCTGTCATTTGTATGTGTAAAGATTCTCTTTGCTCTAGAATTGCTCTATATTTTTAAATTAAAAATTAGAAACAAAAACTGCCCCAAAGCTGCCTTTACACTTTCTTATTCTTTTTAAAATGAATTTATTTATTTTTACTTTTTGACATTTGCATCCATAAGTTTTAAATTTTCTACCCCTTTCTTCCCTTCCCTAACCCCAACATGGCATGCAAACTAATAAAGGCTCTAAGTAGACATTCCTATTTTATGTTGGATAGAATAATTTTAATGAATGGGAGAAACTAAGAGAAAGAAAAAGAATAAAACAAAACAAACAAAAAAGAAAATTGTTTATTCTGCATTCAGGCTCCAAGATTCTTGGATGCAGATGCAATTTTTCCATCATAAGTCCTTTGGAATTCTTTTAGGACCTTGCATTGCTGAGAAGGGCTAAATCTATCAAAGTCAATCATCACACCTGGTTCTTCTCACTTCACTCAGCACCAGTTCATATAAATCTTTCCAGGATTTTTTGTATTTCATCTGCTCATCATTAGTATTCCATTACATTCATATGCCAGAACTTGTTCAGTCATTCACAAATTGTCGGACATTCCCTCAATTTCCAGTTCTTGGCCACCACAAAAAGAGCTGCTATAAATATTTTTGTACGAGTTGATCCCTTTCCATTTTTCTGATCTCTTTGGGATACAGCCCTAGAAGTGGTATTTCTGGGTCAAAGGGTATGGACATTTTATAGGCCCTTGGGCATGGTTCTAAATTGCTCTCCATTTTGGTTTGATCAGCTCACAAGTCTAACAAAAATGAATGAATGTTTCAACTTTCCCATGTCTTCTCCAACATTTATCATTTTCCTGTTTCGTCCTGTGAGCCAGTCTGATAGGTGTGAAGTAGTACCGGTTTTGATTTGGATTTCTCTAATCAATAATGATTTAGAGCATTTTTTTCATATACTATAGCTATCTTTAATTTCTTCCTCTAAAAACTGCCCATTCATATCCTTTGACAATTTATCAATTGGAGAATGACTTGTATTCTAAATTTCACTCAGTTCTCTATATATTTTAGAAATAAGGCCTTTATCAGAGACATTTGTTGTAAAAAATTTTTTTCCCAGTTTTCTACTTCCCTCCTAATCTTGATTAAGTTAGCTTTGCTTGTGCAAAACTTTGCAATTTAATATTATCAAAATTATCCATTTTACATTTTATAGGGCTCACTGTCTCTTGTTTAGTCATAAATTCCCCTCTATGCTTTTGAGCAACTTGACGTTACCAAAAGTTCAAGTGAAAATGATACACAAAAATTCAAATTGCCCCATTTTCCACTTCTTTAATACTACCTCTTATTCTGAAGAAATTTGTCCTGGGCAAATCATTTCTGAAGTTTTAGGTTTTAGTCATGAAAATACTCAGCCAATTAATTACACACCTGTTAACAAAAATTCAAGTGCATTTCAAGGGGGAATTTTTAATGTTGAAATATGTCTTAAATATATGTAAGATCATTGAGCTTTAATAAAATAAAATATAATTTGTTTGCTGATTGTCCTGCATTTAAAGCAAGTTACTTTCTCTTTTCCTCCTTTCCTGTTGTTTTTTGTTCTCCCCTCCTCAGTACTTTTGGTGTTTTCACACAGGGTTTAGCTGTGTATGAGAACATGAAGATGGTGAAAAGGTATTTTAAGGTCAAATAAGATTATACACACACATACATATACACACATATACCTACACATATACAGATACATACATACACACTTGTATATATTAATATATAGACATGTACATATATATGCAAACATTCATTTCACATATATTTGTACATATGCATATACATATAATAAATCATACAAACAGCATTTACACTATGTGGCCATGAAAAGGGATGCGGATAGTGAAGTCTAAGAAAGCCTGAAAATTAAAAAGACACAAGTAAGCAAAAACATTGAGTAACTCATGTTTCGAGAAACATACCCTCTAACATATAGAGTCAAAGAATCTGAATTCAGACCTCAGTTTGGCTATTTTACTATTTTTGAAACTTTGGATAAATTATTTAATCTTTCTGGATTTTAGATTCCTCATCTGTAGATCAAAGGAGTTGGATTATTAGACCAATAAATAGACAAGGTTTTGTTAATAGTCAGCAAGCTTTTTTTAAGTCCTTACTATATGCTAGCCATTGTGCTAACAGTTGGAGTTACAAAGACAAAAGAGAAACCCCTGTTTCGAAGGAGTGCACATTTGTTCCACAATTTTCCAGTTCAAAATCTGACATATTCCATGTTTTTTAATTAGGAAATTTTTCAGGGAGAAATATTTTTTGTTTACACTCATTTTAGAATTTTCAAAATATTCCACAACTGAATTACTAAACACAAGCCACTGAAATAAAGCCATTGAAACAAAGGATGATGAAACAACTTTGAGAACACCTAAGGGAAAGATTTATTCTGTTTTAAAACTTTTTGTTTCTTTCTCTGGTAACTGTCTAGAATACAGGACAGATTGATAACCTCTTGAGATTTCAGATCTGAATATGAAACAAATAAAAATAGAAGTTTCTTGGCTGATTTTTTTCTGCTTACTGTTGTTTGTGATTCCTCTTGGTTTGGAGACAGATTGTGACAAAATAAAGGATTTTCACTAGTTTAAGGACTAATATAATCATTTTTGGCTTTGATTTTCAGGTTTCAAGATTAGTGGGTAGAAAAGAAGCTTCTATAAATACTTGTTTGCCTTTCTAAATAAAAAAGCTAGAATCTCTTCAAATTTCCTCTGCTATTCTGGAGTACTTACAAGTAACTGCCTTCACTTTGCATAGAGGTTCCTTTTTTTTTTAACCACATTTCATTTAATTTGCTTTTCTTTAGCAAACCTACTGACCTTAAAAACCAATTTGTTACATTCATCAAGATTCATAAGCTCAATGAAAGTGTGATACTGGTTGATAAAAAAAAAAACTCCAGCTTAATGGAATAATGCCTGACCATGTTTTGAAAGTCACCCAGAATACCTAAAATCTATCCTTTGAAGGTTTTACTCCTGGTTCCTCGCTGTGACATAGGTATCAAATTGGGTTCAACTTGCAAAATATAGAAAGAAACTTAAAGGCTGTAAAATGTGAGTAGGGATAAGAATTCCTATTTTAAAATAAATTTATAGGAAGTCTCACCATTTCCTGTGGAACTAGGGGACTCTTGTAGAGGAGGATTAAAAATATTATCATTCCCTCTTAATGAAAGTCTTTCCTTCATGCAATATCTTAAAGATATCTCAAATCATACATTGTTTTTTCACTGTTTTCTGGAGGAGGAGAGGAAATCCTTAGATTTCCTTGTGTGGGGAATTGTCAATTGATCCACATTTATTAAACACTTATTGTATGTTGGATGCTGCACTGAGTGCTAGGGATGCTGGAAAAGTATGTGCTCTGAAATCTATGGTCTAAGTCTAAGACAAACTGGAACTATGGCAAGTTCAATGTTCAAGGTTCATGTAAGCTAGCAAGTGTCAGAGGTGGAATTTGAACAGACAGTGTCTTTTTAACTGGAGGTCAGATCTCTACCCACTATTCCATGATGCTTCTCTCAATTATGTTTAATGAAGAACTCAAATTAGATAGGTGAATGTAAAAGCTCCTCAATTTTTTCCTTGAAGTATTTCCATTTTTTTGTGCTCTATGTAATTTCTTTATTCTCTAGACTTGCAACTTTTACCTTTGATTCCTCACTCCATTTTGCTTCCAATATCTCATTTTGTCTGTCCTGGCTGCTTTATTTTTTTTTTATCTGACATGTCCAGAATCTAAACCTAAGATCTGGTCATCTTTAATTTTGACTTATGGCAGCCACCTCCTCTTCAGCTGCTCTTCAAATCATCTTCTCTATCTGCAATTTTATCAATCTGTAAGTCAATAAATGTTTATTAGATGACTACTATGGTATAGGCATTTTGCTACATACTTACAAAAGCCTCTTACGAATCCACATTACACCATAAAGGTGGTTCTCATATATTACTGTGTCACATTGGATTATATCTAATATTTTACATAAAATATGCTTTTCACACCATTAAAAACATTTAAGTTGGAGAGATTGTTGAAGATGCCAAACACAAGGATGAGGTCATTATAAATGTACTTTATAAAACAATAATAGCAGATATGTATATAACTGACCTTTTTAAAAATGATCTATTTAGACCTTTAAAAACTGCTCTACAGGAATTAATTCTTATCATCCTTTTATAGAAGAGGAGACAGAGGCTTACAAGATTTGTTCATGAACACAGCCAGTAAATGTCTTAGTGCCATCTTTCTGATCCCATGCCCAATAGTCAGTCTATCTTCTATTCCATGTTGCCTCATAACCCAAATTATAACTGCTTTGTCTGTAATTCTACTTAGTACCATGTAAAGACCACTTAATTTTCAGTCAGAAGACCTGAGTTGGAGTCCCACTTCTATAATTATCTATGTGACTTCGGGCTAATCATTTCATTTCTCTGGTATCAATTTCCCTATAAACTGTTGTTCTTGTTGTTGTTGATGTTGTTTTGATTGTTTATTTTTGGACTTGGACTGAATGTTCTATCAATTTTGTGTTATACAAATTAGAAAAGACTATATCTTGATGCCATTTTGTTTTGAAGTAAGTTTTATCATGGCCCAAAGTACATCTCAAATCTCTCATATCCTAGGAGTTTCTTCTCTGTTAGGAGAAGCTCAAAACTTTCAAAAATCTTGCTCTTTTACAGAGCTAGTAAACCAAAATAGAATTTTAGTGTTCTATTTTATAAGAAACTAGCCTTTCAAAATCATCTGCAGAAATGCATTGACAGAATTTAAGATTATCTATTTATTATCCCTTTAACATGGCCACAGCATTTTACTTTATTCCTCTGCATCCCAGCTTTCATACACAAACCCTTCTAATGTTTTCCCAAATTTTAATGTTCTTTGTGAATATTTCTCTAATTCTCCCATGTCTCTGGCTAATTTTTATTCTCTTCTTTGTTCATAATTGTCCTCTACCTACATAAATACATAAAAACCTTCTCCTATAAATTCCTAATTATTTTTAGCACAGCCTCTTACTATGAAAACCTCTTTCATTGTAGTTTATGGCTATGTGATGTTTCATGTCTTTCAATGTATTTCTATTCAGTGTCCTGTTTTAAATATTAAACTCCTAGATTAAAGGGACAGAAAGAATTATTTAAGTTCCTTTGCATGATATCCAGCTGTGGTCATTTTTGGGAGTGCTTTAGTTATTGCTGCTAATGATTCATTAATCACTACCTGATTTTTTGTGTAGTACAACGAATTATACTACACACCTTTCATCTTGAGACCAGCCAGGCTAATTTATAGGAGTCTCTGACTGGTCCAGGTGATGAATTTTTCAGTGATAGCAACTCTTTTAAAAGCAGTCAACTAAATTAAAGAAAGCTTGTGATCTAGGTTGGTAGAGGGAATGCTACACTGATGAAATCATGGACCCATAAAATATATGCCCATACACAAGAGACAGAAATCTTAAAATAGAAATATCTTAAGAGAAGAATATATTTTTTTAATTTTACTTACAGAAGAAATAGGTTCTATGAGAAATAATATATTTTGGAAAAGAGATTGGACTTCAAAATAAAAAATAAATAAAAACATGGTTTAATTATACTGCATGTAATTCAAGTTAGTTATGTATCTTTTAAGCCCCTATTGTGGGAGACACTAAAATAGATCAAAATCTTTTACTAGTCCTACCTATACTGATTCTTAAAATCAGAAGATCTGGTTGTGAGGTATACAGCATAATAAATATTGAATTAGAAGATAGCTAAGAGATTCTTGTTCAATTTCTTCATTTTACAGATATGAAAACTGAGGTGAGAGAAGGATTGGTATTTGTTTAGTTCTTTGAATTTCATTATATTAGTGTTCACTTCATAGTAGAAAGCAATGCATAAAATAATGTAACTAATATTGTATTTTGATGTTCGTCATTGGGGTACACATTATAGATACCAAATAAACCCTGCATGGTCTGTATTTCCTGGTTTTTCAGCTTGACACAGTGATTATCACCCAGGCATATAGCAGCTGCTTTTCCACAATGTCTTTTCGTGTTGTTATTTTTAAATATTCACATAGAAACAAATGAATTTTCAGAATATTTCAGGATAAAATTATCATCTTCTTAGATGAAGAGAATTGAGAATGACCTTGCTACATATCAAGGAAACAATTAACACCCAAGTAGATGTCATTTATTATGGAAAATGTGTAATCATTATTATTATTGCCTTGTGTGTCATGAATAGGGCAATACTAATGATACTGTGTGAACAACCACTATAGACCTCTTCAGTTCATTACCTTCATTCACAGAAGGGCAGGTTGATTATGATTTTACTATAGGTTTTTGAGAGAGGATAGAAAAGAGGAAACCTGTAATAAGAATTTGACATTAAGATGATTCTTTTCTTAGATTTTTTAAAATCCACTCTAGATAGCCTAGATTAAATATAAAAGGAATTATATAGGTACAAAATAACATAACTCATTTTTAGAAAGAATATCAATTATATAACACAGTAAAAAGCCCTTTATAATATGTTCATGAATAATTAAAGGACAAAGGGCTAAATTCTTAAAGGACAAATTCTTTGCAATGTGTTACATCTCATTCCCTGTAATTATAAGTAATGGGACCACCAAGTCCCAATGGAACCAGTTCTATTCCTACTGGGACATACATTACAGAAAAAAAAGGAGAGTACTCAGGAGAGTCATAAACTTAAAACTGAGAGGGACCAGGAGATCATTTTATCCAACTCATCCACTTGAAAGATGAAGAATCTGGTGGTTATTTGATTTGCCCAAAGTCTTGGAGTTAGTAGGAAACAAAAAAAAACAACAAAACATAAAATCGAGTTTGGAAGGGTCCTTGAAGTCATGTAGCCCAAGACTCTCACTTTAGAGATGAAAAGCTTGATGCCATAGAGACATCGTAACTGTCCAAGGTTACACATGCAGTAAGCAGCACAGCCACATTTTTAAACCAGCATGTCTGACCCTACATCCAGAATGTTTTTTCAATATATTATGAGACTTCATTAGAAAGCCAGGGTTCCACCTTCAGCTTTGGCTGCCCATCAGGGTTTTCCTGATTATGCCACTCCCTTTGTTTGAAAAGGACACAAATCCCTTGTGATACAAAGGCATCACTCTACAGCCCTTTGGAATATCATGTGACTAAGATTCAAGCAACTTATAATATATCCTGATACACAAGACATTACACATGGAAAAAACACACCATAGGAGAATAGGAGCCCAGGAAATTAACAAGAGTAACTTGACTTTCCAAAGCTTTACTGTTTTACCATAAATAACACCACTTTTCTTCACTTTCTTTTCAAATAAGTACATTAAGAAGATGTGCACAGGATGTTTTGTGCATATATAACCATGGAATAATAAACCAGCATAAATCCAGTCTAGAAGCGCAGGGTTTTTTTTACTTTCTTATGCTAATTAAAGCATGTGGGAAAGAAGTGGATGTTCCTTTTATGGCTGTTGACAGTAGCTGCTAGCTTCCTCTCCACAGATCAATTTCACTGCCTCCCTGATTTCAGTGACAGGAATTGATTTTAAGATGATTAAACTAAACAGTTTTGTTTAATAACTTTATAGTGACTTCCAATCCAATGTAATTTCTTTACTAAGGTAGGTAGGTGCTGTAAAAGACATACTAGGAATTTTCACTGTTTAGCAATTTAGATGCAAGAAACCTACAAGTGTTAATTAAGCATTGGGGTGAAATGTGATCTGTTCTGCATTTGATTTTGCCTTCACTCTTAATATCAGTGTTTGGATGAAATATATTTTGATGTCATACAAATAAAAGATAGACTAAAGAACTCCCAAAATATCAAAGGTGCTTGATCTCATGATTAGGGAAATCAAGGCAGTTATAATGACTTGAAAAAAACCAAAGTTAAATGAAAAAATAAGTTAAGCAGACTCTTAGTGTTGGAATTAAGATGAAATTTAGAAATCATCTAATGAAAACCCCTAGTCAAACAGATGAGGAACTGAGTAAAATTGATCTCATAGCATTCTGTGTTTCACTCAAATTATCTTTATCAACACATTCTCTGTTGGTATAATTTTCCATACCCCATGGTCATTTTTATGGCATGATGAGACAACACAGGACAACTTTATTCACTACTTAAAGTAGAACATTCTAAAGCTTTAAAATAATTCACTTATGTTCTATTTAATTATAAGTATTATTAATACATTTACCAAACATAGCAATATAGCCATAGAATATAAAACAAGAACACATTTACCTCCTAAGCAAGAGATAGGAGACATTACAATTGGACTACATGTTTTTGCATTAGCTATCTTGGAGTGAAGGTATTAATAGAATTCAAAAAACCTGTGAGACTAAATAAAAAATGTTGCATCTATAAAAACATGTAAAAAGGCATGGGAGTTATTTTGCTTTCTTCCATTTAGAATTTGCCTGTCATAGTTTGGTCCTGAGGGAGGGGTGCTAAAATTAAAGAAAGCTATAGATGCTTCATTCAAAGATCACCTCATTTTAAATTTCCATTTGACCTTTCTCAACCACTGTATAATTAAAAAAAGGAAAAAAACTATTGCAAATTAGCAAAAATAATGTATCTATCAAAATTATGAGACTAAAATGAGGACATGGAGTGGGAATATGACTTATCGGTAGTACTAAAGTTTAAAATTAAGTATGAAGCATCACTTTTTTATAATTTAAATATAAAAATATCACATTACAAGGAGTCAATCTGTTTACATGTTTAAATAATTCATCGGATATATTTATGTAAAGAAAATTTTATTTAAGTATAACTAAAACACGTTTTTTACTTCTGAAGTATGTGGTTTTTTTTTGTGTCCATTAAATTATGATCTTCTGATTCTAAAGAATGAGTAAATTGACAGATATATGGAGAAAGTATCACCAATGTGAATGACATTTACCCTAGATTTTCTGGTTATATTTGAACTTGTGTATTTCTTTCTATGTAAACTTCCTCCTCATTATCTCCATCTATCCATGTCTTTATGTGTAACTATGATAGTATTGAATCAAATCTAATGATTCCTAACTAGCTCAGTTCTTGGTGGATGCAAACATCTGATAGATGTATATATTAGGCAACGTAGCAGTCCTGCTGAACCATTCAAACAGCTAGAATACATAGAGCATGCAATGTGGGTTCCATACAACAAAGATTGGTTTCTGCCACTAATGCTACTATGCAAATGATAGTAGTGATTTGGATCCATGAAATCATATGATTATATAGAATATCCTGCTAGAATTGTGTAATATTTAGAACTTGAAGAAGTCTTAGATATTAGCCAGCAAAACATATGAATGTTATGTTTCTGTCTCATAATCTTCCCTTGCAGAACACAAAATAAAAAAAAGAAAGAAGAAAAAAATATGACTTAGGACAGTGACTGTTTGGATACATATGAATCACATAAACCTGATCTAATCCTAAATCCACAAAAGTTAGATTTGCAAATAATAATATAGAATATAGAAATATAAAAATAAAGTAATAGAGGAGAAAAGATTTTATTAGTTAACCTTATAATTTCTCTTAAGTCACATATATGTATATATGAGTGAGATTATGTGTGTGTGTATATATATGTGTGTGTACACACAAATATCCACATATATGTTTATATGTATGTATATTTTGCTTTATACATATAAAGTGTGCTTTATACAGAAGAAGGAATTAAATAAGCCTCACTAAGGAGTGTCCAACAATTTAATCCATAATACAATGAGTAGGCATGGCAAAATTAATTTGCCAAAGAAGTAAACCATGAGAATTATTAATTAAACCTACAAATAAGAATGTCAGAGGACTAACAATATTGCTTCTAGCAAATAAAAAAAGGCAAGGAGAATTTGCAGCAAACTGTGTTGGCTTTGTTTTCTATTAATTATACAGGAACAATTACAAATAATTTCCCCTACTAAGGTTAAAGAAGAAAATGAAAGTACTTGGGGACTGTGGGGTGGTGGGAGATTCCATAATGTCAAGGATTAGAAATTAAGAAATCTTCCATGAATAAAAGAAATAATTAAAGGAAAGAATACAAAAACAAAGAAACCTTATCACTTCTCTTCTGGGCTACTTCAATAGCCTCCTAATTGATCCCATCTTCCTCAAATCTCTCCCCACTCCAATTAATTTTCCAGGCAGCTGTTAATGTGATTTTTCTAATGTGTAGGTGTGACCCTGGCACACCATAACTCAGTGAACTCCAAAACGTAGTTCAGAAGATATCTAAATGGTATGAGAAGAGGAACAGAAAGGAAGCAGCATTGTCAAATGGTTTCAAGTGTCTAGCAGATAGGAGATAGGATTTTAGGCTGAAGGTTTTTGGGGAGCAAGTACCACAGGAAACTTGAGGAGAGGCAAGAAAGTTTGGAAAAATCTTGGTGGAGGGTAGTATGTCAAACTGATTAAGGAGGAATAGAGTATTTTCACTGCTAAATCTATAGGGTAGGGTACACAAACGTGGTTTCATAATTTCTTCCATCTCCACCCATTAGCAGGAGAGAATAGGAAGCAGGTTTGGGGAATAAACCATAGTTGAGATTTACCAAGGAATAATCAGTGATAAAACAATGGGGTCAATTACTCTAGGATAAAATACAGTATAGAGTTTTTGTTGGTGTAATGGTAATGTAATTTGGAGATGCCCCTGAATTGACTTGGCTTTGGGGTTGAACATTAAGACCCAGAGCTTGTGAATTCCACTTGTGGGATGGACTTACTGATGTGAAGAGAGGGGGCTGACCTGGGAGGAGCCATGAATGGAAAGGAAGGCTCAAGCCCAGAGAAGGCCAGAAGAAGAAGTACATTTGGGAGAGCAGTGTCCAGCATCATGAAGCCTGAGTTGCTGTTGAGAGCCCATTGGAGCTGCCCAGGACTTTTGTGGACTGCCACCTGGAGCTGCTGAGAACTGAGGAGGCATGGCTGTGATGCCAGTATTTTGTCTGTTTTGATGTTGTTTTTCCAGATTCCCCTGATGGTGGACAGTGTTGCTGTTGTAGAGGTCTTGGAACCTGGCTTTTGGTGCAGAAGCCCTGAAGAAGGACTTTTTTGTTGTATGTTCACAGAAATCCTGGAAGGGGGCCTTGCTGATACTTTCAGGGGTTCTGGGACTATTCTACAGGCAGAGTGTGACTTGATAAGGACATTGACTTTGCAGAGCCTTGTCTCCCCAGGAACTGAGATTGCTGAGGGCTTGCCTCAAGTGAAG
>CM053594.1:198019695-198034976 GCA_028646575.1 Pseudocheirus occidentalis
ACTAAAAGCATGTACCCTCTAGGGGTGGAGTAGTACCTGGACTGAATGAAGAACTTACTAGGGAAATGTTTGAGTTATACTGTATTTTGATTTTCCCTGTTCTGTGAATGTTGACTGAATAAATGGTGTTTACTATGCTGGTAATCCGAACCTTGGAAGTTGCCTTTGCTTGGTGCCTCCTCAGTTCTCAGCAGCTCCAGGTGGCAGTTCTCAAAAGTCCTGGGCAGCTCCAATGGGCTCTCAACAGCAACTCAGGCTTCATGATGCTGGACACTGCTCTCCCAAAAGTACTTCTTCTGGCATTCCCTGGGCTTGAGCCTTCCTTTCCATTCATGGCTCCTCCCAGGTCAGCCCCCTCTCTTCACATCAACAAGTCCATCCCACAAGTGGGATTCACAAGCTCTGGGTCTTAATGCTCAACCCAAAAGCCAAGTCAATTCAGGGGCATCTCTAAATTACATTACCATTACAGTTGGTTCTTTAATGGGTGGAAAGATTAGCCATTACTGGAAAGGCTGATGAGGAGAATCCTGTCACCAGGAGGGAGCCAGGTCTCAGTGAGTACTAGAAGATGAAAGAAGTGAGAAAAGAGGAAGGTTCTGATAAAAACAAGTTCATTCATTATGGAGCAGGTACATATAGACTAAGGAGAGGTAGATAAACAAGAGTGGTGGGATTAAAGATTGGATATTGTATTAAAGCAATTAAGGTTGAAAATCCCAAGAATATGGTGTATATAAGGGGAATGAAATATGCTGGCCACTAAGGAGTAAATGTAGGCAGAGTATCAATGGTTGGAGAAAGGCACATTGAGAGAAGCATGAAATTAGGAATCTCCCTTGAGGTTATACTTGATTGCAAGTGGTGATATATCCTGTGGGGTCTCAGTATACCTTGCTCAAAACATTTGGGGCAGACAGTATGAAACCCTAATAAGAAAGCAATTTCCTGCCCTAGAGAAAGTATTAATGTGGCCAGAGATGGAAAAAATCTTGTTCTGAGAGGCCATCAAAGCGCTGGAAGTAGTCCTGGTACAAAATCCCTTTGAAGGAGGAGGTAAACAGCAAACAAATATCCTGCATGCTTTCCTCAGTTTTTTTTTTTACTGTGAAGAAAATGATGTGAATGGACAATAGCTATAAAGAATAAGTATATATACACACATGTGCATATATACACATATATAATTTATACAAAAGTCTTGTACTTCTTAAACTGGGTTGTGACCCCATACGAGGTCGGAAAAATATTGGCAACAGGAAAAGGTTTCAGAACACAAAATTAATTAAAAATCAAATGCATATTGAACCTGGGATGTTTCTGGCAGCACTTGCTTGTGGTGCATCTGGCAGCTTCATTGCAGCTTTGGTTCTGAACATAGAGTCTGCACACTTTGCCATGCATGTGGCCCTCAGGTCACACAATGGCAAGGAACATTCCAAAAGTGAAAGCAAAATGGGGATTGCAAATGGAAAGAGTTTAAGAAGCCCTGCAATAGTTTATACATACAACAGTAATACAAAACAGCAATATGTAATGATGGCCAGAAGAAGAAGCTATTATTATAAAAGTAAAACCTTCATTGAACACATATACATTATATTCATTCTTCAAAGCAGGTTTGTGCAAAACTTGCTAGAATTCTCTCCTTTTGTACATTACATAACTGAAGCTCAAAGAAGCTGACCCATGGTCAGGCAGTTAGCACAGATGCTGAATTGAATCCATGTCTTCCTAGAGGATTATTTGTTAAGTGCTAGAAAGGGCCTTAGGGGTGATATACTTTACTCTTCCTCCAATTATACAAAAAAGGAAATTGAGGCTTGGAGAGGGAAAATGATTTAATCAAATGCTACTAATTTTCATGGGCAAGATTTGAACCCAGTCTTGTCAGAAGTCCTCTTTCCACAGTGTGCTTCAGGGAAAGAAAGTAAGGCCTGATGAGGAAGGAAATGATAATACTAAAAGTAAACAAAGTAATCAATCAAGAAGAACTCCAATAAGTTAACAGCTATTGATTACAGCTCTGCTTATTGTCAGAAGGAGTTTTATTTGCTTCCTTTGTATCTCTCCTTTCTTCAACTCACCAGTTACCAGGACCTTTCCACCAAACTTATCTTGTATTTACTTTGAATATATATTATGATTACTTATTTTTGTATATCAGAATATGTCGTCTCTCCAATCAAATGTAAGCTCCTTGAGGGGAATGTTGTCATTTTTGGCTTTTGACCTCTAGCATCTATGGCTGTCTTACATAGTGGCTAAAGTAATAGACTGGGAGTCAGCAAGATCTGAATTTGAAATCTGCATTGGACATCTACTGCCCATGTAATCCTGGGACAATCTTTTAACTTATCTACATTTTATCATTTGTAAAACTGGGATAATAATAATAATCCAAATGCACACAGTTCTTGAGACGTTCAAATGACATTTTGTGTATATGTGTGTGTACACACGTGTGTATGCATACACACATGTGTAGCTTCAGAAGCCATAAGGCTCTCTATAAACTACATGTTGATTGATTTCCTCTTTACAGTTTGGAGAATACCAAGGTTCCTTTCGCTTACAGCATTTTCCTTTTGATATTCTGCTGCTGCTAATATCAGCAATGATAAACCAGTCTAAGGACCCCACATGAGCAGGGATTCCTAATTCAAAGTTGAATATTCAACACATTATAAACAATCTGACAAAGTTAGCTCTTACAATGAAAGATTGTTCATTTCTGTTCTAGATTTTAGGGAAAATTATACTTGTATTGTCTTAGACTTAACAAATTGCATAGGAAGGTACTTTTCTGCTGCTTTTTGCAGTGGTGGTATACAAAAATAGGATGTAGAAATATGTATGTGTGTTCATATATATGTGTTTGTATTTAGACTTAGATTAAAGTGATAAGTGGCTGATCTTTGGTGCCATTGGTATTCCCTTGGGGGGAAAATATTTGTTTTCCTTTTGATATAAAATAAAATCTTACAACTTTATCTGTTTGCAACCTACCATATTGTACAAAATATAAACTTCTCTAAAATATAGTAGCAACCCCCAAATAATTTTTAGTTAAACCTTAGGAGGAAGTTAGTCCATCAAATACTATACAAGAAATAGTAGGGAATTGTCATCTACCCCGAATATTTTGCTAAAAGTACAAACATGTTACACACACTTAAAAATAGGTGTGTATTGTACACGTGTATATATGCATGCACATGCATATATATGCACATACATACATGTGTACATATATGTGTGTTGTGAACCTCATTGTTAGTAGTTCTAACAGGTGAGTTTAAAAAAATAATCACAAGTAACCCACACTATTAATAAGTTAATAGTGTGGTAGATTGGATCATAATGCAGAACAGGCTTCCCTATGAATCTTCTTCCTAAATATGTGATTAAAAACAACCATACTTTAGTATTGTATGGTCATCTACTAGACATCTAGATTTAATTAACTTCAAAGCAATATGACCTTGATTTTAAAAGCTTGCATCTGACTTATTATATTATCTTATAATCTGCTTGCAAATGTTTGTGACTCAACTATAACTTGTCATTGAATAAAGGTGAAAAGCACCTCTTCTACTCACCAAAGTTCTTGAAAGGCTTTTAAAGTTCCTGAAAAAGCATTAAAGGGAAAAATGGTCATTTTTCTGAAATTGTTTAAACCTAAACTTACCATATAATTGATGTACTGAAATTATATCTCATATGCATGCATCTCTTCAAACTTTATGAATACTTTCCTCACAACAATCCCATGAGGTACTTATGTATAAGTATTATAACCATTTTCCAGATTAGTGTAATGGAAATGGGAATTTGAAGATCTTTCCTACTTTGAAAGTAAACTCTGCCACCTTATAGGCCTGTGATGGGAGAAATTTGCTGAAGGGTAGAGCCAGTCCACAGGAAGCTGGGAGTCAAAGCCAGGCTACACTGCGGGGGAGATGATGCTCAGGCAAGGAGTCAGGCTCCAGAGTAGATATTGATCTAATATTGTTTTGTGGGAAGGTTAAAGGGTGCTGTGACTCTCTGTGTTTTTATGGCTTGTTAACTACTACTACGATGGAATTGGCTTACTGGTTTTGGGATTTGGTTTTCTGGTGTATAAATAAATGCTTTGTTTTTATTCAATATGTGTTGAGTTTGTTATCTTTTGAGATCAAGTACCATGCAGGAGTATTTATAGTCATAGTTTTTATCACGATTGTGAGTGCAGTAAATATTGCATTGGCATTACAGTGAGTAAATGAGGTTTTTAGACATTAAATGATTTGCTCATGGTCATGTATGTAAATATCAGTCCAGGTCTCCTGGCTCTTAGACCAGCATTCTATGTGCTAAGCCTTTCTGCCTTGCCTATATTCAACAAAGCTAGGAAGTAACTGAGGTAGGATTTTGTGCCACCTAGTCACTCAAAAGATATGTTGCAAATATGATTAGAAGAAAGGTAAGCAATGACATTTCTTCTTTAAGGAGAAATGATGTAATTTTCATATCAGTCATAAGTCTGATCTATTATTTTATAGATGCTAAATTATTAAGATTTTTTATCTGATGAGGAACTGATAACCACATTCTCTCAAGACTGTTAACAACACTCAAGAACAAAGTATGAAACTCAAATAGAAACAGGCCACTAAACTCTACATAAGTATCCTTTCAGGCCATATAGTGACTGACACATAGTAGAAAGCCATATATTAACATTATTATATTCTATTGCAATTTTATTTATTTTGTCAAATATTTCCCAATGATATTTTAAATGGTTCTAGCTATACCAATGTGGCCCATGGACTGTATCTTTCATACTTCTGTTCATGAGGAATCCAACTGAATGTTAGAGAGTTCTCTTCCTCCCACCTCTTTCAGTTCTTAAAATATTCATTTAGTGGAAATCCAAATTTTGATGCTTCTCATATGGGTGTAGGTGGATTAGTGAGTTAGCATATGTGTGTTTTAATGTCAAGAACCCAATATTCAAGTTCTAGATCAAAACGTAAAATGAAATTCTTACTAAAATAACTAAGGCATAGTTGGAAGCAAGCCCATGTAAATTCTGAAAATATTGAGAAATGCTTCATCTATCCCAGCAATATGTGCTCAAGTTTTAGAGATGATTACATTAGTATTTTTATAGCTACAAAAAATTTTATGTTTAGATGATTACAAATTAGATAGGAAACGCACTAAACAAGACCTGAGAAGAGTAGTGTGATTTCGTTTTATACTGACATCTCTTAAGAAAATTTATTTAATTGAATGAATATATGTCTGTATGAAGATCAAATATAAAATAAGTACTATTTATTCAGTGCAAATGCCCACAGGGAAATAGGTCAAGCATTTTCTTCCCTTATTTATTACTTGCTGTCAATTCCTTCATATACAGGGAAATTTCACTTAATAAACCTCTTGAAAACAAAACTCTTTTATTCATATTTGGCAATGTTCAAAAGAAGAATGAAATCATGATGAATTATGAGAAAGGGAACTGCCTAGTGGCCAACTGTATGGAGAAATCCAAAAGAAAAAAAAACACCTTTCCATACAAATTATATGTTTTCCAGTTCAGTTAAAGACAGATACCTTACCCTTAAACAAAGTGTACAATCTGTCCTCTTTTTTTAAGCTCTTCTTTTTCAACTTTATCCCAGTCAGTGGCATTCCCTCTTTGTAGTTAATGCCTTTTTGCTGTCTTTGCCAGTGGCATCACTATAAAAATAATAAAGAGACTGATTACCAATCACTTGCACTTGTCAATTGCTTGGTTAAAAAACTTAAAGCATAAATTATATTAGACAAATCTCAAATGATCAAAAATGAAGTCCCATATATCCTGTCTTAGTGGATGGTGCAGTAGATTGAATGTTGAACCCAGAATCAAGAAGTCCTCTTTCAAAACTGACTTCTTGTTACTGGGCAAATGACTTAAACTCTGTTTATTTTTTTCCCAATCTGAAAAATGGGAATAATAATAGCACCTATCACTCAGAGTTTTGGGAAGAGAAAGTAAATTAATATTTGTGAAGTGCTTTGAAAACCATAAAGCTATGTAAATACTAGTTCTTATTATAGATATGTGATCATTAGCAAGTCATTTAACCACTAAGTTTTCTCATCTTCAAAATGAAAATCATCAATTTCTCATCTCTACCTTACAAGGTTATTTTTAGGTTCAGATATGATCATTCATTTCCTAAACACGGATTTATTAAGTGCCTCTTGTATCAAGAGGTATTGTGCTAGGTACCAGAGATATGAAGACAATAAGGAAATACATCCTGACCCTGAGGACGTTTAATATCTTCAAAAAATCATGAAAAGACATTCAGTGTCATCCAAATGATAGATCATATCTATTTTCTGACTTTCAGGATGATCTCCAGTCACCTGGTCGCAAATTCTTTGACTCTGACAACCTAGAGCCCAGCATAACATTTTTGTAGTGAAAGGAATTTTCAACTTCAATCTAAATTCAACCATCCCATTCCACAGAAAAAAGAAACTGAAGTTTTCTTTCTGAGTAGTTGAGTGTTGTTGTTTTTAAGGTCATATGAGTATTATTATTAGAATCAGGATTGGAATTTTAATTAGCATAATTGCTTCAGTTTTAATATTCATAGCTTTTCCCTTTTTTTAAATCAGAGATTGAAAAATCTAGGTCTGAAAGGGAATTCAGAGGTTACTTTGTCCAAATGCCTCACTTTATAGGCCCCCAAAAGTTAAAGTACTTAACAAAATTGCAAATGTATTGAGGGTTAGAAGAAGGATCAGAACTAAGGTCTTCTAAATCTTGAATCAATTTTTTTTCTACTCTACAATGATGATTTAGTTCTAAAATTGTTTTAAGGGTGATTATTTTTATCTTCTCTTCATAGTTGCAATCTATGCTGTCATATACCAATAGCCATAAATAAAACGAAACTGTTAATAAAATCTCCGAGGAAGGAAAAGGCATTTTAAAAACCTTGCATATGTTACTTACATACTTATAGATGATTCTCATCTTCTACCTGCAAAATTATCAATGCTGAACTAATCATTAGATGGAGTTTTAAATTCTCAGTATCTTTTACTGTCAAGAAATGGTGGGAATCAACTCTTCAGCTATTTAAATTGAATAACATTACATATGCAATTTCTAATGTGTAACTGTAATTGACTGTGAAGAAGAACAGATACTCAAAAATCAAACCAATATCAAAGAAAGATTACATTAAGAAGAAACGTTTATTTATGTCCTGGTTTGATTTCTAATCTATGTCCATCATGTTTCAATATTGACAATTGTTAGCAATGTTCCTGAGTCAATTTGGCTGAGTTCTAAAATTGATTAAATAATGTTTGTAACTAATTAGAGCAAGAGGAAATATTTCTGAGTTTCAAAATATATTTTGTTTTATATGTAAAGAATGAGATACTCTATAATTAGATATTAAATCTCAATGAGGGACAATTAAGCAAACAATCTTTTTAAGCCATTTGTATGATTTGTGTTTGTGTGTGTATGTCTTATCCCAAAAATCCTAGTGTAATTATAACTTTCATATATTAAAAGTTAACTAAAATATCTGTAACACTTACCATATATATTTTACACTGGACCTATGATTTCATCAGTATAGGGAATTGCTAGGGAGGAAACTCTGTACCAATGCTAGTCAATACCTGTTCTGCAACTTCTGATCTTAGTCAGCTGCCCAAATCACTTAAGAGTTAAGTGACTTGCCTAGAGTTACATAGCCAGTAAGAGAGGTAGGACTTGAGCATGTGTCTTCCAAGGCCAACTCTACACACTCCTAAATCTCCTAAGGATTTACATCCATATTCATATCCATATCTATCTATAAACACACATATGTACATATATGCATGTATTGTTTTTGTAACAGAAATGGATGATGGTGATGCATAAAATGAAGATTCACAAAGTTACTTAAAACCAGTGCTCTCCATTTCAGAGACGTCATAAAGAGGCTTTTTACCCTAAGGAATAAGTGGACCAAATGAAGTTTGAGGTCCTGTGAATCTCCAACATTTTATGAATTATTTAACGTTATCCTGTTTCCCTAAAATATTTCATATTTGAGCATGAATTTTATTTTCATGTATTTTGAAAAATACTTCATACTATATTACTATGTAACTACAAGAAAGACTTGCATTTAACTTTCATATTCTTATTTGAGTAGCATATTCTTCTCTTAGATATTATTTATATGACTCTGCAAAAGTGACTTGATCACCCTTTGCCTCAGTTCACTCATCTATGAAATGAAGGAACTTGATTCAATAGTGTCTAAAGTCCTTTCCAACTCTAAATCCATGGTCCTATGCAATGATACCAAGACAAATTCAACTGTTGAAAAGATCAATTAAAATCTTATTAGCCATAAGTAAATCAAATGTAATTCTTTTTTTTTTTCTTTTTGGAAAAAAAAACTACCTGAGGAATCAGCATTATGACAGTTTAATTTTATGTTATCCCATATAGTAAAATGCATGTGATCTTCAAAAAATATGAAAAACAAATTTAGCCCCCAACCAAGATTAGCTGCTTATCTAAATGGGAAGCTGGATAGGATAGTGAAGACAGTTGGGCAACTTGAAATCATGAAAGTTGGGTTTCAAATTTTGCTGTAAGCATTGCAAACTCTATGATTCTTTGTAGGTCCCTTAACCTGTTTCAATCTGTTTCCTCACATGGAAAATGGGGATAATACAACTACCTCACAAGATTTTTTTAAGTTTAAAATTAGATAACATATGTAAACTTCATAAACCTTCAATTGCTATAAAAATAGATTCTTCCTCCTCCCTTTCCCTTTTTCTTCTTCTTCTTCTTCTTCTTCTTCTTCTTCTTTTTCTTCTTCTTCTTCTTCTTCTTCTTCTTCTTCTTCTTCTTCCTACTCTCTTTTTTCTCTCTCCTTCTTCTTCTTTTCCTCTTCCTCCTCCTTCTCCTCTTCCTCCTCGTTCTCCTTTCTCTGTAATAAAACCCATGTTTCTAGGCTATACTGCATACTATTTAATACTAAAGGTTGGTTTCCCTCCCTCAAATCTCTCCACATTCTAATCTATCCTCCATTTGTTTATCAATTTGACTTTTCCAAATAGGCCTGACTATATAAATTCCTATTTATTCAACTTAATTAACCCCTTATTGTCTCCAACATCAAATAAAAAATCCTCCATAATGTGAGACAAAGTCATGTCAGTAGATTTTAGCCATAAGATGGAGACATTAAATGATAGACAAAATAATTTATTTTGTTTTTTAATGAACAACCACTGAAGGTTTTTAATCACTGGTTGAATATTCTAGAAAGAACAATTAATAACTGTGCTATGAGTTGGATTATGGCTATTGTTACTTTTGTTCATTTTGGTTTGAAGTGATTTCATTTAGCAAGGAAATTTTACTGATAAAACTCCGCCTATAAAGCAGAACAACAACTATTCTAAAAATCACATAATTAGAGTTACATGCAATAATTACAGAATGTCATAAAATCAAAGTATAAAATCAAATAAAAATCAGAATTTTGCAACAATAAGATTAATAGATAATTTTATTTTTGTTAGGGAGTTATAAAACTAATACCTACCAAGAAAGAATTGGTTGGTTGAATCATAAATCTGATCACTACTAAGAATTGGTTGGTTGTTGCCCTTAATTCTTGAAAAGGACCAAAATGGCATCACTATAATAGAGTTGCATTTTAGTGTTTCTGACTGTGACTGATGAGACCAACATGAGCTCAGAATACCCTACCATATGGCAGGCACAAACAGTCCATGTGAACATTTGGGGAGGATTATCTAATGCATCTTACTTTTCTTTTGAGCTATTTCAATTCTACTTTGCACATAAGAGCACATCATATTCTCTGATTCCCTGCTAAGCAGTCCTGTGTCAGTGTCTCCCATGTCACACAATCAATTGCAAAGTTCTTCAGAGAGACCTGGAGAATGTCCTTGAATCACTTCTTCTGACCACCATGTGAATGCTTGCCCTATGTGAGTTCTCCATAAACTAGTCTTTTTGGCTAGTGGATGTTCTGCATTCAAAAAACATGGCCAGTCCATCAGAGTTGTACTCTCTGAAGTAGAGTTTGAATGTTTGG
Source organism: Pseudocheirus occidentalis (assembly GCA_028646575.1). Taxonomy (NCBI): domain Eukaryota; kingdom Metazoa; phylum Chordata; class Mammalia; order Diprotodontia; family Pseudocheiridae; genus Pseudocheirus; species Pseudocheirus occidentalis. The sequence continues at coordinate 198,029,841 of CM053594.1, forward strand.
CAATTTGGTTTGAAAAAGGACCTTATTGTCTGGTATTTTATCCTTGCAGGTGATTTACAGAATCTTCCTAACACAATTCAAATTGAAGACATTCAGTTTCCTGGCAATCTCTAGTCTCCTTTGGTATCAATTACTGTGATCAGATCTCAGGTCAAATATTTCTGTGGGTCTTTGGACTAGTCACTTTTTCAGATCTGTTTTCAATTGTTGAAGGAGGAATTTGTGATTGATGACCAGAATGTCTACTTCTAAATCATAAGGCATAGATAACATTTACTAAGCTTTATGGGATTTGCAAAATCCCTTCTTCTCAACAATCCTGTGAAGTGGATAGTATAATTATCCTCAGATCTATTGATAAAACAACTTAGGATCAGTAAAGCTATCATGACTTACTTAAATTCAGAGACCTAATAAATGATAAAATCTATGCTCAGAACAAAGTTTCTCAACTCTCTAGGTCCAGTACTGGTCCCAGTACAACATAACTTATTTATGATAATTGTTTGAGTCCCTAGCTTCACCTATGCTTATCCTGTAGTTAGTATAAAACAGGCTTTCTCTTGAGCTCTTGCTTGGTTCTTTTATGAGACTGCCTGCTGGTTGTTCACTGACTCGTGCTTTCCTTACTTACAAATAGTGAAGCTGCAGTCTTCTTTTATTCCTCACTCCCAGATGTAGGAAGAAGCTGAAACAAGATCTCTATGGATTTGATCTAATTCATATCCACTTGCCCTGATTATTTATGGGTGGCACAGTAACCAGAATCTATTCTAAGATCTTTCTGAATGAAGTTTGACTTTTTGAGGTCCCACATGCATCTGTCTTTGTGTCTGATTTTCACTCAGTACTACAAGTCCTCACATGGAATTCAACCAAATATCTCTGAAAATCAAATATACATGGAAAAATGGAATATCAGACCCATATGTGATTATTCTCTATATATTGAGAGATATAGCCACATTCATGGGAACACTCCCTCCATCCTGCTAAGGACAATGTGTCAAGCTTTCTCAAGCTGGTCACTGGACTTTTGCATGCCTACTTCCATTCACCTGCGCAGAAGTTACTTTCAATGTGCTGGATGCTTTCCTTTAATAATCTCAGCATTTTTAAGAGTACTGTTTCAATACTTGGATTGTCCATCTGCCAACCCTTTCTTATTTTGTGACTGGTTCACTGCCTTTTCAAGTCATACCATAATTCACTCATTCAAGGCATTATTTGAATATCCCTTGTGTATGTAGTTGAAATTCAAGTTTATGAATTCTGGTACTCTGTGAATTATACAATTACATATTATAACATATATACTTCAGGCTAAATGAACACTATATTTAAAATATATATCTAAATAATTCTTTTTATAGTCTTTTTTTGTATACAATAAGGCTCTCCCTACTCTTCTTAGAGTCTACCAACTTAGTGACAATGGGCAAATCACTTATAAGTCTCTCAGTTCCCTTAGCAACTCTCTATCTATTAAGTTTCAGAGATATCCATAGAGAGATGTAGGTATACAAAAAATAGGCCAAAATATGATTCTGTGATTCTGTTTTCCTTACTTTTTATTAGTTTTATTTCTGTTTAAAACACAGAATGTTATGTTTTAAGGGATCATAGAATCTGTCAAGTATAATTAATTTTGAAGATAGGAAAATTGAAGAACACAGAAGTTAAATGTATTGCTTAAGTACATGTAGCAGTTTGATTTTAGGAAAATTACACTTTCACATATTTTATTCCATTAGCTAAAAAGACCATAATTATTAATACATTGATACATGATCATTTGAAAGAATATGTGGCTTTGTCAGTATGGAGACTCACTCCACCAAAAAGAACTTGATATATAGTTGTCTACACCTATGCATTACTTCCTGTGCTCTTCCTGGAGGCAGGGAGATTTCAGTTCAGACTCTGCCTTGCTACTTTTGTGACCGTAAGAAAGTGACTTAACTTTTATCACATTCAGTTTCCTCATCTTTAAATGTATATAGTCATAGTGCCAACCTTGCAGACCAGTTGTGAGAATTAATTGAAATCATATTTTAAAGTAGTATGCTAAACATGAAGCTCTATATAAATCCTATTGTTATACCTTAGCAGTAGATAAGTATGAGCTGCCAGAGGCTTTCAGAGGTTAAGTAACCTGTTAGTGGTAACACAGTTGCAACATGACTAAATTATCATTACTCCATCAAAGTATTTGTAGGAAAGTATCTATGTCATCATATATACACACATGTATGTACATATGAATGTATATGATGACACAGATGATTATGTATACATAGATCAGTGGTTCTCAACCTTCCTAATGCTGTGACCCTTTAATACAGTTCCTTATGTTGTGGTGACCCCCCAACTATAAAATTATTTTTGTTGCTACTTCATAATTGGAATTTTGCTGCTGTTATGAATTGTAATATAAATATCTGATATACAGGATATATTTAAATTGAATATAATCTACAGGTTGAGAACTGCTGACAGATGATATACATGTATATGTCTATATATATGTATACATATCATAAGGTAATGAAATATTCATGTATATGTGTGTATTTAAATGTATATATACATGTGTGTATTATGTGTGTACATTCATGTGTATGTATGTGTGTAAACAAACACATTTTGCAGTTATTTGTATTCATTTCCTACCTGACAAAACTATGGTGAACCTTCTCTGACTTCACCATGTTCCAAGAAGATTTTCACTTGGAAAATTTCATTAGGCTACAAAATCCAAAATCTACCTCATTGCTACTCTTTACCCTTTGGATTAGAAGGCAGAGTCATGAACCCTAAAACAGAAATATTGGAGCAGGCTAACACAAATATCTCCTTATTGTCTTCTTGGCTAAAAAGAGGATATGGGTGTGTGGGTATGTGGTTATTCAAGGATGACTAGCACCCCAGGCATGAGGGCCTGCCAAGAATCTTTCAAAGACTACTTATCCACCTTTGGTTTCACTAGGCTTTCCAGTCCTCATTTGTGACTTGAAGAAGCTGTAGCACGCGTGGCAGTCACATCGCAGTGAACTATTTCTTCAAAAGGACTAAATTAGTTTGTGGCCAATGGACCACAAACCCATTGGTGAATTGAGGGTGTTCTACTATAGGCATGCAAAGAGTTCACCAGGAAGGGGCATAGGGGAGAACAATTTATTTCAATGGCCATGGAGGAAGCTGGAGCAGACACTGAAGCACTTGGTCAGACATTGAAGACACCAAGGTCATCCACTGTATTGCAGGCCAGGTTTTGACTTTTGTCCCACCACTGGACTTCAGTGACTCTGGAAGAGAGAGACTGAATTAATTTTTGTAACTCTACCTCACTTAAATCCAATTCAGACAAGAGTCAAGTCATAACCCTTTGATGCCATTGGTCTTCTTTGAAAATGAAAGGCAAACAATAATAATATCCTGGTTGTACAACTTTGAGAATTCTCTGAATTGTCTATCACATTCCAGGAAACATGTCATTGAGAAAACCCCATGTTGCAAGACCCAATCAGTCATGATACTCACAACTCATCAGCATCCTCTGCCCCCCTAATTGAATGGCTATTTTTTACCCTTCTAATTATTGAACAGAAGCATTAACTCTAAAAACCTTCATTTAATGAGGGGGTTCAACACAGACATTTCCTCATTTCCTACCTGGCTACACTGCTTTAATACTTGTCTGACTTCTCCCAATATACCACAATATTTGTTACCTTCTCTTCTATTTCACCTTCCTTTTGTGTGTTTTCTTCTTGCATTAAGGGTGGCTAGGTGGTGCAATGGATAGTGGATGTGGGTTGGTACTGAAATCAGGATGAATCATTTTTCTCAATTCAATCTGGCCTCAAACACTGAACAGCTGTGTGACACTGGGCAAGTTTCTTAACCCTGTTTGCCTCATTTCCTCATCAGTAAAATGACCAGGAGGAGAAAACGGCAAACCACTCCGCCATTTTTGCCAAGAAAATGCCAAATAGGATAATATAGAGCCAGACAAAACTAAAAGGCAATTGAACAATTTCTTGCATTTGACTCTAAGCATCTTGAAGGTAGACGTTTTCTTCCTCTTTTTTTTCCATATTTATACTCCCATTCCTTAGCACAGACCTAGAATTTATAATACTTGATTGACTATTGTGCCCATATATTACCTACTGTTATTTAGTTTCTGATTGTTTCATTTCTTTTATCTTTGCAATTATGTGTCATGGATATAATAGATAACAATTTGAATAGCATTAAGAAAGTCATCATTGCATAACTGATGGAATTCTCATATCAGAGTCAGGAAGATGTAGATTTGAATCTCTGTTCAAAAATTACTAGACGTATCCCTGGATTCGTCACTTCTTCTATGCCTCTTTCTCTGCAGAAGGGGTGGGAGAATACTTGATGAATTTTAAAACTCCTTTCAGGATTTCCTTTATGACCCTATGAATTAAATTATTGAAATATATTTCATGTCCCTCAAATAAAGACCATATAATACATATGTTTTTGTCCTCATAGTACCTAAGCACTATATATACTAAGCATGAGTATTTTAATAAACATTCTATTTTTTAATGTTTACATAAATTTTTATTTGTTTTCTAGTTTACATCATTCATTTTCATGAGATTTTTTGAATTAGAAATTTTCTACCCATTTTTCCCCTACCCCAACCCCAAAACAGAGATCCCACTCTAAAGCCCCTCCCCTGATCTGCTCTCTAATGTTCTGGTAGGCCAGGGAGGGTCTCCCTACCCCAGTGCCTGTATATCTTAATTCCTAGTTGCATATATTGCAGAGCTTTAAATTCTAGATTCTTTTGATTCCTCCCTTGTCACCCACCCCCACAGGAATGACAAGCAATTCAATACAGGCTGTGGATGTATAATTACACAGGACATCTTCATAGTGGACATATTGTGACAGTGATCATATGTCCCTCCTTCCTATCCCTCCCCACCCTTGTTATGTTCTCTACCCTGTCCCTGTCCTTTTACTGAAGTGTGTGCTTCCAGCATCCCTCCCCCAGACCCTGCCCTCTCCTACGTCATCATGCCTCTCATCCCGATGCCCCCTAATCTCCTCTGTGGCATGATACCTAGTTTAGAGTTTATGCCATTTCTT
>CM053594.1:198035476-198052797 GCA_028646575.1 Pseudocheirus occidentalis
ATTCTCATTTCTCTTGCCAATTTTTCCTCTACTTCTCTTACTTGATTTTCAAAATCCTTTTTGAACTCCTCCATGGCCTTTAACCAATTTATATTTTTCTTGGAATCTTTTGGTGCAGGAGTTCTGACTTTGTTGTCTTCCTCCCATTCCATGCTTTGATCATTTTTGTCCCCTGAAAATGGAATGTAAAGTTGTATTGCTGTGCTTGCTTTTCTTCCTTTGCTCGCTCATGTTGCCACTCTATTACTTGACTTTTGAGCTCTTTGGAAAAGTAGAACTTTGCTTCCAGAGGGGAGAGATTTGTCCCAAATCACTGGGATTTTCACTTCTGTCAGAGCCATTAGGAGGGCTCTGTCTCTGCAGCCCACACAAACTCTGGCTTGCTGGTCACACACCTCATGACCACCACCCAAGACAGCAGTCTTGATCCAGGCAGGTTAAAGCAAGAGCAATTATGCTCTGAATGGTCACTTTGTCCCTCTACTATCTGCAATCCAGGTGCTCTGAAGCAGCCACACAGAGGTGGCTGGAGGGCCTGCCACACCTCTGCCACTTTTAGCTCTGCAGGAAGGGGCCAGCCCTGCTTCTCCATTCCCTTAACCCCCCCCACCCATTGCAACAGAGTTCTACACTGACCTCTCACTTTTTCTTTGCCATTTAGGGGTTGATAATTCTGGAAACTGCTACTGCTACTGGTGATCCACTCTGCCAAAGTCTACTACAGCCACTTGTGTGGGCCACCCTGGGGCTAAAACTGTGGGCCCACGTGGGGCTGGGATCTGCACCCAGCACAGTATGATGGACCCTTCATATGCACCTGCTGTACTGCCTTCAATGGGAAATTTGTTTCTCTCTGTCACTTTGTCTGTTGTGTAGCTCTAAAATTGTGTAGGTATTTGAAGCAAGTATGGGGGTAGCTGATGGATTTTTCCTCTTTCTACACTTCCATTTCAGCTCTGCCCCCTTGTTTCAATTCTGTTCTTTCAAAAGTTATTTTCTTCAATAACTTTTTGTATCTCCTTTTCCATTTGACCTCTCATGCTTTTTTAAGGAGTCCTTTTCTTTAGTGAATTGTTGTGCTTCTTTTGCCATTACACCAATTCTATTTTTTAAAGTTGCTATTTTAGTCAATATTTTTTTATGCTTCAACATCCTCAAGCTGTTATTTTGTCATAGTTTTCTTCTATCACTCTAATTTCCATAACACATTTTTCTTATTTGATTTTGAAAATCATTTTTAACCTATTAAGTCATTTTTATTGATCTTGCATCCAACTTTTTTTTCTTTAAGACTTTGTAGTTATTTTCACATTATTGGCTTCTTTTGAGTTTGTGTTTTTATCTTCCCTAAAACTATAGTAAATTTTTATGGTCTGGTTCATTTGTTGTTGTTTGCTCATTTTCCAGACTATTTCCTGACTTTGAATTTTAAATTAGATTTGAGCTCTGTTTGCATTCTGGATTTTGGTACAGAAGTGCTGTCCCTATCTTCAGGTTTTTTTCGCATTGCTCTTTTCACATCTAGTTCTGGTGGTTTGAAGTTTTGTTTGCTTCCAGGGTGATTGATCTGGAGAGATGTCTAGTCATAGCTCCTCTCATTTACAGCCTAGTGTTTACCTAGAAAGGACACCTGACCCCCTGTACCAAAAGTGCTCCTCTATGGCCTTGAACTATCATCTGAGAGTGGTGAGAGTTAAAGGAGTTGTATCATACCTAAGGTGGCACATAGTTGCTCTGTAATTTCTTTGACCAGTGGCTTGATCTCCTCATCATCACTTTTTGAGAGCTCCTGAAACTTTTGATGCTGCTGCTTCTACCATGTTCACCACTCATATAGCATCCTCTGTGCCAAGCATCCACCCTGTGTCATTGATCTCAGGCTGAAGAATATCTCATCCTGACCTATATTTGACTCTGCCACTTGAGAATTTAATTCAATGAGTTATTTTAGAGTTGGTTTGAGGCAATGTTGGGAGAGGTTGACTGTAGTGGTTCCTCCGCTCAGCAATGTTGGCTCTGTACCTGGAAATGCCTTTCTTTTTTCCTTAATGCCATTTTCCCAGTTACATGTAAAGATAGTTTTCAACATTTATTTTTTTTTTACATTTTGTGTTCCAAATTTTTCTACCTCCCTTGCTTCTCCCCAAAACATCAACCATTCAGATTTAGACTATGCATATAAAATCATGTTAAACATATTTCCACATTACCCATGTTGTGAAACAAGAATCAGAACAAAAGGAAAAAACACAAGGAAAAAAACAAAGAAAAGAGGAAACAGTATGCTTTGATCTGAATTCAAAGTATAGATCTTTTGCTGGATGTGTTTAGCATTTTCTATCATGAGTCACCTTCTCCCTCTTTGCAACTTGTGGTCCTTGAGAGTTTCCTTGAGGACTAACATTAAGTGAACTACATGAGGTCACAGAGATGATAACTAGCATGTTTTGTGGATAGAGCACTGAACATTGAGTCAAGAAGACCTGAGTTCAAAGCAAGTTTCAATTTTGAGCTATGTGAGTGTGGGCAAGTCATTTAACCTCAATCTGTCCCAGTTCCCTAATATGTAACATGGGATAATAATAGTACTTATCCCAACATTTTTAAAGAAACATATATGATATTTGTAAAGTATTTTGCAAACCTTAAAGCACTATGTAAATGTAGTACTTATCCTCATCTTCATCCTTACCCACATTGTCAAGTAGTTAGTAAGTGCCTAAGTCAGTACTTGAGCACTTTTCTTCTTGACTCTAAAGCTATATCCTTTTCCACATTGGTATCATACAGTATTTGATGACAAGCTGCTAAAACAAAAATACCTTTAGAATAAGATTTTCATTATCTGTCAAAAATTTTCAATATCTCAGTCTTTGTATTTCAGACATTCTTTCCTACAACACTATCACTTACATATAACAAAATAAAACAAAAAAAACCCTTAAATTTTAGAAAAAAGCTGAAAATTTCTGGAAATGAGTACTGTGGAATTTCAAAGAACTTTTATATCAGAAAAAATTATTCTAAAGTTTCTGAATAAATGTTATTCGTGGTGTTTCATAACCAGCCACAAAAGTGAATTTTTAAAAAGAGAGTCAATGAAGGAGAAAAAGACTTCCTCCCCCATACTTTCCCAATAGTAGTATGAAGCACACTGGTCTTATAATTATAGTTGGTGCTTTGCCTTCCAACACACATTTCATAAAAATCTAAATAAATAAGTATTTGTAACTTAAAAAAACAGAAATAATCCTTCACTGATTTTTCTTGAGATATATAGTTATTCTAACCCATTACCACTATCAACACCAATGATGAGGGAATCTCAGTTTTCATGATATTGCCTTATTGACATTAAAATAATCACTGAGAAGACAAAAGATATTTGTTCTGCTGCTACTTAAGAAAAGGAATAATGATTTAAGAACCCATAACAATAATTTCAGAAACAAATTGTAGAGAAATGATCATACTTGGAGATATGGTTCGTCAGTTCCTTGTCTTTGTATCCCTTCTATATAGCACAATGCCTTGAACATTGCAAATGTCTACTAAATTCTTGTTTAATTAAATTGAATCCCAGGATAAGATAATGTTTTAGAATCATAATTAGACATTTCAATATACAGCAACAAAACTCATCCTGGTTCCATCTTGGTCTTCAAATCCCTTAATTTGCCTTAGTTTTTCTTATATCTAAAATAGGATTCACTATATATTCAAAATCTACCTCAGAAGATTGTTGTGAAACTTGAGCTAGAGTTATCACCCATCTCTGTAGCAACCTTTAATCCATTGTCCTTGAATTATGAAAATGTATTCACAGTGATTGGTAGCCATAATTTGAAAAAAAAATCATCAATTATACTTAAAGAAAGGAAGACTAGACTGATTAAAATTCCTTATAGAAAAATTGTATCTAGGCCAATAGTACCACAGATGGTTTGGGGCATGTACACTAGAACCAATATTATTTTACCAGCAATAAGGTCTTGACAATACCTTTTAGCTCCACATCAATTCAACATCTTAAGAGTAATAGTTTTCTTTAAAAAAAAGTGTCACCTTTTACATGAAGCTTGTCTTGTTTCCTCCAGATGTTAGCTCCCCCAGTTGTTTTGCATTTATTCTCTTTCTTTATATGTACACATGTTTTCTACCCTCACAGGATGTGAAATTTTTGATAGCAAAGAACATTTCTTTTTTTGTCTTTATATCACAAGCTACTAGCACATTGCCTTCCACATACTAGCAGGCTACTAATAAGTGCTTGATTGATTGATTCACCAGCTGTTCAAGGACTAATAAAGCTAAAAGAAAAGAGGACTTTGCAGGAAGCAAGGATAATGGCATCTTATCCTTCTGGATAGCAGTTTGGTGTCTGAGCACATCTTTTAGGCTCAAGTCTTGAATTTTGTAAGATTTGTAATCATGTAGTCTAGATATAGAAAGAAAAGATAGATCTGCATTTATTTATTCTCTCTGTTACTGAAAGAGTAAAACCTTTGTTTTATTAAAAATCTCACCCCAATTGTACATTTTAAGAATGAGCTCATGTTTTTTAAGTGATTTATTTCAATTGTAATGGATTATGTCCAATTCACAGTTGTTTAAAAGTGCCCCTTTACCTGATGAGTCAGTTTATTGTGGTTTCAACAGGTTGCTATTTATATATGAATAGACACTTGAAGTTTCCACAGTGAACAGGAAGAGAATGTCATTTTCTTTTTGTCATTTACTCAGTTCATTACATTTAACATACTTTTTTCATTCTCCTAATGATCCTAGAAATTTCACTGAGTGACTGAACTCATGGTTAACTATTTGTTCCAGATTTGTTGCAAATTCTTCACTAATCCTCAGAGTTCAAAGACATGTCCCTCTGTCCCAACCCCCCCCCAACCCCCAAACCCACCCCTGGCCTTTCAAGATTAGATTAGATTTGAATAGCACAATGTCTCTATGGTGCCAAGTCATTTTCAATCATTTTTGAGCCTTTCTGAAAAAGATTTAGTTTTGTTTTTCCAGTGGTCACTGGGAAATAAATATTGATTTCTTTTGAAATTAATTTCAAAGGGCCAGTCATATTGCTTTAAGTGACCTCTTCCTCCCAAGTCATTTTAAAGGACTGATATGAATATATAAAAGTTTAGTTCTTTCATCCAGAGAATCTTGTACTGTTTTCCTTTTTGAGCTCTGATTTTATATTCATAACTTGTGGCTGCTTATATGTTGTATTTGATGATAAACATCACCATATAACTTCTTAAAGTTTTATGTTCATTGGTAGTATCCTGTGGTTCAGCCAGTCTTGCAGTCAACAAAATCAGGGTTAAAGTCTTACCTCAAATAAGTCCTGGAAGCATATACTATGGGGTCAAGTTTCTATGTTTCTCCCTTTTCCAAATGGTTTTTAAAGTAAAGGACAATTACTAATTTACATTGGTAAGAGGAATTTCCTTTATTAGGAATCCTGCACACAAAAGAAATAACTGAGAAGGACAAAAATAAGTAAATAATGAATAAATTATATCAAATTCAACAAGTAAGAAAAGCACTGTATGTACCTCATCTCCCCATCTCCCAGTGAATTGTAACCTATTTCTCATTGTGCAAGACTTCATACAAAGATGTTCTAGGCAGCATAGATTTGGGGATCCAGTTTTTTCAACAGTTTTGTATTAAAGGGGCTTCAGAAATCATTATGAGTCCTATGCAAATATAAACTAAAAGGATGTAAGGGAAATTTTAAAATACATATGTAAGGCAGTGACCCAAATGTCCCAGAGGGATTAAACTGTTTGTAGGATCTATAACTGAACTTGTATTTAATATCCAGTGTCACTGTTGATGGCCTCTTTCTACCAGAGATGTGTTAGAAGGTATTGTCCAATATAACACAATTTTGAAAGTCTGGATTTTGTTTTCTAGTTAAATGGTTTTACCCATAAAGTTGATCCTAATAATTTTGAAAGCTTTGTGGGATTGTTTTTTTGCCCTCAAATAATAACTGGTAAATGTACGTTGATTTATTTTGAGATTATATTAATTTTACAATCTTCTAAAAGCTTAAGTTCTAAAATACTTAATATTATGTTCCATAACATTTTCACTTAATTAAGATAATTGGACATTTTTAAACATATCTTTTGTTTCTGAACTGAGGCATTAATCACTGTATTTCTTTCAAGTAGTATTGCAAAACCTCTGCAGAATTGTCAAATTGAAATTTTAATTCAGATTTGCTTCAGTGTGTACATTATACCTAGAATCTGCATATTAATTGTATTATCTGGCCTTTAAAATTTATATGCTATATATAAAACTAAATATATCCATTTCTCATAGACTTAAAAAGCTATCTTTCATATCAATGAATCAATAGAACCTCCAAGTCAATGAATATAGATACTTTTTACTTTGCATAATTCTAAGTTGCATTCCAGAATGGCTAGACCAATTCGTATTTCAACCAACAGTGACTATCATTGCCTAAACACTCAGACATTGACTATACCCATCATTTGTCATTTTTGTTAGTTTGATACATATAAACTCAGTAAAACATCTGAGATTTTTAATTTTCTTTTTTTACTATTTGTAATTTGAAGCATTCTTTTATGTAGTTGTCAAAAGATTTTGTTTCAGAGTTGAAGATTTAAATTAAAGCCCAGTCACTGAAAGGGTACCATTCTAGAGATTTTCTCTCTTTCTTACATGTTCATTAATAATATTATTGGAGAGGCTGAGTCAAGAGGAAAAACCATGCCCAATTTTGAGGATAAACAGATATAAAGATAAACATAGGCAGGAAGAGATAGATAAAGAAAGCTAACCTCTTGATGAAGGAAATAATTTCAAGGAGTGAAAACATTTGTGGAAGAGAGAATTCTGACTATATACACTACAAAAGTACCAGTCTTAACAGGATAGCAGCAAGTTCCACTTTAGGGAACTTGATGAGGGCTCTACAAAAAAATGAAGGAGACTTCCAGTATCAAAGACTTGAACCAACTCCCTTTAAGGACCTTTTGTGTTCAAGAGGAGGATGTGCCCCAATTTGGGTGGGAATACTTTGCCTCAATTTTTTAAACTATACCACCTTAGTTAATGCGCTTTTCTATTTAATTGAATTACATATTATCAAAGGAAAATAAGCCATTAGGGAGTTCATGAGGAACAAAACTAGGAACTAGACTCCTCAGGATTTCCCTGGGATACTGCAATAAGAGTGAATCAATCCTGTGAGGATGCCAACTTGTAAGTGCCCATAGGATTTTAGGAAGCAGCCGTCAGTGGTGCTGATACTAGATACAAAATATTGTAAAAAGGCACCAATGAGAAGATTTATTAACATATTAGGAACAAGACACAACATAAGTGCTTTACTTTTATCCCAAGATATTAAAAGAACCAGAGAAAATCTTCCAGCTAGTGGGGTCTATCGGTTTTGGAAGATTTTTGTAAAGGTATGGACAACCACTGCAGTGGATAAGGGAATTGTATGGGTTATTATTTGCTGCCGGAGGAAGCATATACAGACTCAGGTGAAGCTATCAAATTAGATAAATTAATCTGGATTGTGATAACTATAATAGTGTTGTAAACCTATAATTCCTGCTCCCATAAGAGATGGAATAGAAGCTGATGAATCTCTTTGGCTCAGGATTCAAAACTGAAGTAAGGTCAAAGCTGATCAAGGATCCACTGTAATCTAACACCATACAGTAAGCCCTGGAGTCCAGAAAGACACTAGGCTTTCTAAGGGGGGAGCAGACTTGCCAAGGTTGTAAATAGGGTGAGTTAGATCAGGGCCCCTTAAGTGGCCAATGTACTTTCAGCTTAGATGAAATAGGGAAACCCAGGCTTAATATTTTGAAAAAAAAAAGTAGGAAGTAATGTGGTTATAATAATATGAATTGAACAAAATGGCAAAATATTATGAATGTATAAGGAATAGTTGACTGGTAGTTCAGAAAATATAAAAATTCTGAAGACTTTTAGGTATTTTCAGTATCACCTTTATAATATTGATTGTAAATTTTCAAATTTTATTTCAAGACATGGCCTACCTTTTCCTTTACTTAAGCTTAGTATCTGCATGACTGTTGTGTGTATCAGTCATATTAGGATCATTTGTAAACTTTATCATCTATTGAAGAGAGGGAAAAATTTCCCAAGGTTACTGATCAAGATATTGTCAACAAGAGGGGAGGAGTAAAGGAGGGAATTAGAGATATGTATATATGAAAATAAGATTGCAGTATCAACAGGGATAGAATTAATTTATTTGTTGGCAAGAAAGATACAAAGGAAGAGGGATAAGTATGTCATATTCATGGTTCTCTGGATGGTGAGGAGTTATTTGTTCAGAAAGTTCCTCCACCCCTACATACACCCCCAAAGAGGTAATGGTTTTGTATATCTTTAGTTTATGATGACCTGGATGCTATGCAGACCCTGAATTTGCAATATACAATTAAATCTTCAGTGTTGTAGCAGTAGTGATTTTTTCATATTTATCTAGAAAATCAAGCTTTGACATATTTGCCCATGTCTTGTATAAGTGACAATAGTTTATGTCTTTAAAACCAATGTAGATATAGACAGATTCCCTAGAAAGAAAATACACATTTATTTGTGTTATATGCAACTTAAATCTGCTGAGTATGTTAAATAAATGGTCAAAGGAATATTTAGCAAATACAGAGCATTCTTCACAAATATGGAATCCTGTGATGCTTAAAGAAAATGAAATATTAGAGCCCTGCTGCTCAGAAGTTTTATTGTAGGACTAGCTTAGATGACATGATTAGCAATTACAATGAGTGTTACACATGGATGTATTTCAGAATCAAGGCTGAAAGGGATCAAATAGAGAGCAAATAATTCTAAATTGACACGCATGAAGAGTGGATGAGATGGCAAACCTCATTTACTAGTGCCTGTCAGCTTAAAGCTTTATCAAGCAGACACTCTCCAAGAAGTGATAGGTTCATATCATTCCCTAGCAGACTATCAAGAGGCATTTAAAAGTAGGTAGTCTTTAAAGGAAAGAAAATAATTATACTAATAGCTCCCATTCCTGAGGTCAGGAACACCTGAGTTTAGTTTCTGCTTCTAATACTAAATGGAGGCACGATCATGGGCAAGCCTGATCCTTTCTGGAATCATTCTCATCTGAAAATAAAGGGGTTCATGTGTTTGTGTGTGTATGTATTCTACTTAAAGGGGGTAGTTGTGAGGTTCAAATGAGATAATGCATGCAAAGTACTTTGCAAACTTTAAGGCAGTATATAAATATGAGTTATTATGACTCTATATAAAGTGATTTGCAAACTTTAATGCAATACTATCATTATGTAAGACTTTAAATCTATAAAGTGCTTTCCTCATAACCAACTGACAGGTAGACAGTATGATTATCTCTGATGTATGTGTAAGGAAAATGAAGCTTTGAAAGTGAAGTACCTTGACAAGAGTCACACAGATAAGAGATTTCAGAGGCAGGTCTTAAACCCATATCTCCTGTCTCTTGGTTCAATGGTTCTTCTCCTGCACATTGTATAAAACATTTTGGTAACGAATATTCATTATTTTTTATCCTACTTTGGAAATATCTCTTTGTAAGAGTCAGAACAGTGTTTAATTCAACTCAACTCAATTCCATCCAATTATCGCTTATTTGGTGTATGCTAGCTGTTTTGGTCTGTCAGTCAAGTACCTACTATGTGGGAAACACTGTGCTAAGTGGTGCAGATACAAATATAAGTAGTAAAAATAAATTTAATTCTGCTTATAATTCAATGGGAAAAGACAACACTCAAAAGGAAGGTGAATACATGAAGGGCATACCTGCAGAAGAATGCTTTTGAAATCCTCATAAGATAGAGACCCCAAGAAACAATCACCAATGAGAGAAGTGGTCAGGTTTTATGGAGGGACTTTCCCAATCATGAAGGTGGTAACTGGATATTCCAGGGTGAGAGTTTTATGATGAGTCAACAACAGAAGTTCTGAAGTCTTGAGGTCAGAAACATGTCTGAAAAAGGGGAAAAGGGGGCAAAGTTTCACTGAAGAAGTACCATTTGAATTATAACTTGACGAATACATAGCCATTTATAATTCCAATTCTGGGAAAGAAATCCTGAAATGAAACAACTGAACAAGGCTAAGGTATGAGAAGGCCCAGAATTAGTAGATGACAACAATAAAAGAAGAAAGTTCATGTTAGATCATAGTAATCTCTGAATTCCAGCCATCACTTTAAGCTGAAGTGATATCAGCAGTACTATACCATCAATGTGTTGCGTAGATGAGAAGGGAATGACAATTGAAGGTTGAAGGAGTAATTTTGAAGACACTTCAATAGTCCCTGGACAAGAGGTTCTGGACTATTACAGTAGCAAGAATGCAAAGAAAATTAAAATATGTAAAAAATTGTTCATGTAGAATAGGATCAATGACTGAAGGAATTCTGTGAGTGAAAGAGAGGAGAGAGTAAAAAATGACTATGGTTTCCAGTTTTAGTGCTAGATAGCAGTATCATCAGAAAAAAGGTTTCATTGTTAAGGTAATGGGTTTGTGTTTGTCAACTCAAGTTTGGTTTTGTCTGCCAATTGAACAACTAATTTGGGACATAACTTAGTCATTAGAAGTGAGGTTTGGAATTCAAGGGAGAAGGTAGAGCTAGAAGATAAGAGATAAGATAACTCATATACAAACTCTAATTGAAGTCAATTAGAAGATGATCTTTAAAAAGTAAAACTTATTAAAATAAATATATTTAATGTCAATTATGCACATACACAAACACACACATACAAAATATGTGTGTATGTACATATACGTTATTGTTTGGTGGTGTCTGACTCTATTACACCACATACTACACAATCCATGGAATTTTCTTGACAAAGATACTAGAATACTTTGCCATTTTCTTCTCCAGTGGATTAAGATAAACATTAAGGTCACAGAGTTTAGTGTCTAAAGCCTAATTTAAACTCAGGACTTCCTGCCTCTAGGCCCAGTGATCTATCCACTGAGACAGCATTGTATGTAATTCTTCAGGCATCATTATTCAATTTAATTCCTTACTTATGAATTACTTAGTGCCATCTTGAATGAGGAAGTATTTTCCATGTCTTTAAAAAAAATCCTTAAAACATTCTTAATGTTAATTTTTTAAATGTTGCATTCCAAATTCTCTCTCCCTCTCCTTATGTCATCGTTGAGAAGGCAAGCAATTTGACAAAAGTTATACATGTACAGTTATGAAAATTATATTTCCATGTTGGTTATGTTGTAAAGAGAAGACAACACTCCCCCAATTAAAAAAATAAACCCAAGAAAAGTAAAGAAAAAATAATAAAGATGTATGTTTCCATCTGCATTCAGACCCCATCAATTCTTTCACTGGAGATGGACAGCATTTTTTTTTATCATAAGTTCTGTAGAATTGTCTTGGATCATTATATTGCTCAAAGTAACTAAACCATTCACAGTGGATGACTTAACAATATTTTTCTTACTTTGTGTAATGTTTCTCCCATTTCTGTTCATTTCACTTTGCATCAGTTCATATAAGTCTCTCCAGGTTTTTCAGAGATCATTCTACTTGTCATTTCTTATAACACAAGATTATTTCATCCCAATTAGATATAATAATTTGTTCAGTCATTCCCCATTTGATGGATATCACCTCAATTCCCAATTATTTCCCCTGACTAAAAGAGCTGCTATAAGTATTTTTATACATATCGGCTCTTTTCCCTTTTTTTCCATCTCTTTGGGAAACAGACTTAGTAGTAGTATTGCTGGGTCAATCATCATAATCTTTAAAATAATTTTATCTAGAGCTATGTTTTCTCCTGCCCTGATGATAACACAGTATGGGCATAAAGTTATTTACTGGAAGGAATGTAATTTGAGTTCATATGGCCCAATTTAATTAACTGGAGTCAATTATACTTGCCGGTTAGTTTTCATTCCCAGTGAGTGGCATCCAATCACTTTGACTCTCACACATTATCTACTGAGAAATATTAGTTTCTTGTATCAAAGAGTAGCCAAGGTCTGATGTTTGGCAGATGTTTGAATGCACAGAGGGAAAAAAAAGCTTTAGTGATGTTTGGATGTACAGAAAGTCATTTGCAACATAGGGATTTGTGAAAAGGAAAAAGAGAGGGGAGAATGACCAGATTCTTCCAGAAGATGGTGGTACTACTATTATATATTAACTCTTATCTCCACCCTGTTGACTGATGATTCAACAATAATACTGATGGTTGACCGTGAGATACTTTCCTCATTTTTTGTCTCTTGTTTCTTTTTGGGGGTTGATAGAGAGATTATCAGCTCTTATTTCTGGATTTGTAGTCTGTTCAAACTTGAAGGGATATTGGGAATTCTCTGTTTCAGGAGGTTTTAATATTTAGTGAATGTCATGGAACTTTTGGCAACCTGGTAAAGCCAATGGACACTTTTTTCAGAAGCATGTTTAAATGCATAAAACAAAATACACAGAATTACAAAGGAAACCAAATATATTGTTTGGTCCCCATCTAAGTTCACAGATCCCCTGAAATTTATTCAAGACCCCACCCAAACTTAAGTACCCCTGACCTAGTTCAATCCCTGATGCTTTATTGATGAAGAAAAACAACACTATATTTATTAGCATACCTGTTATAGAAACCTATTTTGGGTCCCCAAATTTGCCCATTGACCATTGATTACTTATGCCCATTTGGTAGCTTTAATAGCTTATGTTTTTGATTTGTATTTCAATGGTTTACCACATTTGTTGGGAAATTTGTTGAAAAATGTTTGTTGTTTAAAATTGTGTATACAAAACCACCAGGAAATTGACATTGCACTTTTCAGTAATTTGGACTCATATAAACAGTTCATTTTCTCTCTTGCTATTTCTCTATTGTTATCAATAAATTCCTTCCGAAGTAGGCAAAAAAGTAACCTTCCTTCAGACAGGTGCCATTCTATGAATTAAAGACTTCCACTTAGTAATTAATCAGAAGCCTGGTTAACTCAGCTGTAATTTTAAAGATGGAAAAAATATATTTAGAAAATCTATATGTAGATGGCAGATTAATTCAGTCAGCTTCACCAATATATCAGAATTTTACCAAAAGACCTCTTCCTTTAAAAACCAATCTAAATGACTGTGTATTTTTCTATGCTTCTCCTTTTTTTCTTATTTGAAACATTAATCTAGATTAACCTTAAACTAATTCATGGAACTTACGTAAAGTTATAAATAATTTTATTTATAAAAGTTATGCTTAAATTATTGCTTTGAAGCTTATGATATTTTTTCCTAAATAAATACAGATTGCATTATTGGATTTGTGAATAAATGTAGGCAGTCAACATTCATTCTATTGTTAAATATTTCTCTCAAAACATGAAACCAACATAGGTGGAAAATTTACTTGTCTTGACAAAACTATAAAAGTAGTGCTTCAATCTTAAAACAATGATGTTCAAGTGATAATCTCAGTTTATTGCAGCTGTGATTTGGAATTTTCTGGAACAACCAAGGCAGGAAGCAGATGATATGAGAATAAGAATTCTTTGTTTCATTGCATTTTTATCCCAAGTGCTTACCACATAAATATTTAATAAGTGATTGATGATTGATATGGATGGCTTCTGCAGGAGGGGGAGAGAGAAATGGGCACACATGCACATGGACATGCTGAAAAGAATGAAGCATTGAAATCACTCCTTCTCCAAAAGCACAGCCTCTAACACCATTACAATCAGTGATTTGCCCAGAACTCTGAGGCAAGAAAGGAAGAAAGGAACCAATAAAATAAAATATAAAAAACCCAACTGTAATTAGTCTTGACACGTCAACTTTTGAAAGCAATACAGTAGTTGTTTTTAATTTTAATTTTACTTGAAACTCGAAGAAAGCAGAAGGCAAATGAATAATAGCATCAATCTCCAGCCACATATCTCCACATAATAAGTTTATATTAGATGTCCTGTGGAAGTAATGAAGAAACCATGAAAGGATACCAACATAACTGATTTTTGGTAATAAATTATCTGCAATATGATTACTCTTTAACATATACTGATTATGCAAAACTGCCGTTGTTCCGGGCTTATAGGCTTAAAACATAATCACCTTCCATCTATGTTTTATCCTCTGCCACAATCAACTGCATCTAGATAGACTCTAACAGGAGCATGACTATGACATGAATAATTTTATAGCAAAATTGTTGTTATTGTTTTCCTAAATGAAGCAGGTAATCCATTATCAATTTAAATATCATGTCCCTGTAAAATGGTTTGAAATAGGTGTGCTAAAAACTCATCAAAATGACCAAGGAAATTTCTCTCCTTGCAAAACAGGCTACACAGAGTGGTGTTTGAACATGATTTGTTATTTACCTAAGCATAACCAATTAATGTGTAAAAATATTTTTCATTTGATTTCCATTTATTTCAAATATTTTTATCCTGCTCATTTCATATTTTTGTCTGTGAAACAGGATAAGGAGATTATAATCCCTTTTTTATTCTGCCCTCGTCAGACCTCATCTGGAGTGTTTTCTTCTGTTTTGGTCCCCCTAATTTCAGGAAGGTGTTTGATAAACTGGGAAGATCCAGAGGAAACACAACTACGAGCAATGGTTTGAAGCTGAAAAGAAGCATATTTAGGCTTGATGCAAGGATAAACTTCCTAAAAATTGCTCAAAAAATGGAATGGGCTGTCTCTGGAAGTGATAGGTTCATCCTTACTGAATGCCTTGAAGCAAAGGCTGGATGCCAGTCTGATAGATATTTTGTAAAATTGATTTTTTTCCAGTATGAATTGGAATGCAAATCATTTATGAACTTCCTTTCAATTTGGAAGTAGGTTTTTTTGGGGGGGCATGTTTGTTTTGTTTTGATTCTGATGAATCAGTTTTCTCAGTGCTACTTGTTTCTTATTTAATTCACTAAGAGGTTGTATATGTGTGTGAAGAATCATTTTAGGACATAAATAATATTCATGTTCTTACACTTAAATGACAGTCTGAAAAATTTAAGACATATTCATATAATCCACTAAGATCATTTTGTAAAAGTAACCTTGTCTTCTATTTTTCTTTCCTCTCAAGATAACTGACAACAAAAATTAGAGGTGATTCCTTCCAAGTTTTTTTTTTTTTGCTCTATAATATTGTAGGCCTTCATGCAGTCAGCACAATATCATTTACAAAAAGAATCTTATGTCACCCTCTTTAGAGAATCCCCCATCCATTTGTACTCTGCACTTGTAATCCATGTCAGTGGCAAAAATCAGTGGTTAACATGTAAATACTTGTTTTATGGGTCTTTTAATACTGACAATCAAATGATCTGGAACAAAATGATTGTTTATTGAATTTACCAAGTAATTTTGAGATTATCTTAACTTATATACAGGAGATGCTTTGATGCAGGAGAATGTTTTTTCCTGGTTCCTCACTTTTATTTTTTAAATTAACTTTTGTTTATTTTAGTTTACATCATTCATTTCCACAAGATTTTGAGTTACAAATATTCTCCCCATCTTTCCACTACCCACCAGCCCCAAACAGCGATCCCACTCTATACCCCTCTCCCCCAATCTGCTGTCTCCTATATCTTCCCCCATCACTCCTCTGACTTTCCAGTAGGGCAAAATGGATCTCCCTACCCCAGTGCCTGTGCATCTTATTTCTAGGTGATGCAGGAGAATTTTCAAAGTGATATTTTGCTCTACTGAGTCAAATGCTTTTTAAACAATTTTATCCCCTTAATGTTTTTTTATGATTGTGATAACTTGTGAATCATTTGCATTTCTTAGTTTCTGTATTATACACCCCTTTCAAGTCCAGGTGATTCTGAGAGGCTTTGTGATTTGAGCAGCCTAAATAGTGGGATTAGGGAGTTTTTCTAACATTAATATTTTCAGTGGCTATGAATAATATGAACTGGAGTCTGTAAGAGCCAAGAGATTAAGAAATTGCCATTAAATGATAGAGAGTTTATAATCATAGGTGAAGGGCAAAAGACAACTACCGACTATATGACAATATCATTTAAGGTACAGGGATGCTATCTTCAGAAAAGAACACCATTAGGACATTTTTGATCAGTATAAATTATGTAGACTTGGCTGTTGACAGAGTTTTTTCACTTTTGTCAATGACAAGTTTACACATTAAGGAGATATGAGCAGTACATGCACATCTACTATAAAAAAACTTTTCTGGGGTACCTAATAAACTTGGGATATTGTCTATATGTGTTTTCAGATTTTCTATGAATTATTTCATTCTTTTGTGAAGAGGATCACGTACACATGGACATACTTGGATGTTTTGAAAGTAATAGGAAGTCAGAATAAACTATGACTCCTAACTATCTTAATGTTAAAGTAATAACCTGTTAAAGGAATAACTTCAAATAAACTGTAGGGCACTCAGATCAGAGAGCTACCAGATAAAAAAAAATGACCAATATGAGTCAGTTCCTGGTTTGACTTGGTCTTCCTATTTGTGCATTTTATTTTTTTGTTCATTTTTTGACATCTCTGACTGGCATTAATGCTTTCATCATAGTGCAATTTCTGTTTCTGTCTCCCTCCTATTTTTTCTGTCTGTGTCTTTGCCCTAGCTCTCTGGAATGTCCTCCCTCCTTAATTATGACTCACAGGATACCTCTCTTTCTTCAAGGTTTGGCACAGGTATCATCACCTCCTATGTGGAACCTTTCCTGATTCCCATGCCCCCTCAACTACTAAGGCCCTGTCTCTCAGACTGTATTGTACTTAGCTACTTATTCCCTCTGTAATTTGTATATACTTCTAGAGGGACATGATGCCACAAAATTCTTAGTGTAGGTTTAATCTGACTACCAGGATTGTTGTGAGCATCAAATGCAATAATAATTTCAAAATGCTCAGCATAGAAGTAATACATAATGAAGACTTTATAAATGTCAATTATCATCGTCATCATAATCATTAGTTCATTTACTTATTTATTTATTTTTAGGTTCTGGCTCTAGAATGAGCATTTATTTTATTTTATTTTTTTTATATTCTTCGTTACATTATTCATTTCCACAAGGTTTTGAGCTACAAACTTTCTCCCCCTCCTTTAACCACCCCAGCCCAAAACATTGATCCCATCATAAAGCCCCTCCCACAGTCTGTTCCCCTCAATGTTCTCCTCCAACACCCCTCTAGCTTTCTAGCAAGGCAGCGAGGGTCTCCCTGACCCCGTCCCTGTATGTATTATTTCCCAGTTGCATTTGATTGTATAGCTTTAAAT